>OZ018331.1:120457689-120942689 GCA_963969495.1 Ceratothoa steindachneri
GTCGCCGATCTCTTCGTCTATTTCCTCCAGTGTGGCCTCGGTCAGGTCTCTTTGCTCATAATTAGCGAGCTCTTCTTCATAATTGGTCCAATCGGCTTTTCTATACGACTTTCTCGGCGGGCAATTGACTTGGATGGGATCCATGGACAAAGTCATGACAACCATCTCGTGGTCGCTGGTTGAAGGAGGACCTCTCTTGATAATATAATTGAACTGGAGGTTCGGGGTATCCAAGACTATATCCGGTTTTGCGGCGGTGTTCTGGCCCCAAAATGTTGGAAAGTCGGGTCCCAGGCGCTCTGCTATCCCTCTTTCCAGTAGTTGGTCGAGGTTTCTCCTGGCTCTATTGTGGTGAGTCGTGTAGCCTAAGGCTTTGCTCCTGGCATTTAAATCGCCCATGAGTACCGTTTGGTCTCAGTGGCCAAATATTTCGGTAAAATTGTGCATGGGTAAAAAATCTCTCCTTGGGGGTTGGTAGCCTGTCGCTACTATAAGGTTGCGTGACGCTGTTTTTATGCTTACTGCCAGATATGATTCGTCCAGGTCCTTTAACTTTTTGTATACTATATCGTTGCGGATTGCCATAGCGATAACACACTAGATCCTGACTAATGTTACCATCCACTGGGCACGTGATTGCCCTGATGCTCGCGATATGCAAGTGACGTAATCCATGCTAGTAAATTACAAACATTGGTAGGACAATCTAATGGCTGTGCTTTTTTTGACATAGGTTGTTCCACAACTGTATGTGGCTCTGCGTAGCCTGATGATTACTTTGGTGAACTTGAGTGATTACGAGCAAAGTAATGTTAAAGAAGAAATCTCCTCATCGACCTTTACTTTTGGTGATGGTGTCACAATCAATTCATTGAAACGCGTTACCCATCCTTGTTATATAGGACATAGGCGTGCGAAAATCTCTACAGATTGACAGATCCAGAATATAAATTGTAGGGGGGGCGGCTAACCTGAATTCCTCCCTCTGGCGAGTATGATAAAAGGGCATCGAACATTAATAATGGGAGTGAGCACTAACTCTAGGAGATCCGATTTTTTTTTCACATATCAAAAAAATATGAACTGTAGTTTGGGGACGTCAGCTAAGGTATTATACTAACTTTTTTTGAGGGGGGGGGGGAGCTTCATCACCCTCAGCCCTTCCCCTGGATCCACGCCTATCTATATTTGTTGTATTTTGCCCTATTCCAATGCTTATGAGTAAGCCTTCCTTGAAGAAGGCAAAAATGTATTTAGATTTTCAGAGAGATGCCCTGAAAACTTTTGGAGAAAGTATGCATTTAAAGTCACCGTTTTCTGCTCTCATTATAACTAGACCCTGATCTTTACCAGGGTGTTGTCCTCGCTTCTGTTGGTGAAGATGTAAACAAGGTAACTATTAAATTTCACAAACTATTTATTAATTCGAAATCATCAAAATTGATAGCCTTCATTAGAAATGCACGAATTAAGAATACCGAACTGGAAAATACTATTATTGCAATTTCTAATGAATGTGAAATTTGTTAACAAATTTAAAAAAACCCCAAAACTGTATGTAGCGAGCATGCCGATGACATCCAAGTTTGATGAAGCAGTTACCGTGGATTTGAAGATTTAGGGAAGATGTTAGTTCTTGGTTCTTATTGACTGTCAACTCGATAGTGTATAGCGACTGCAATTACAGACAAGTGTGGTCCAACGATTATCACTGGTATATTTCTCAGTATCGTAGGGTGACCCCACAACTGACACTAGTTTAATATCATATAGATGTCGTAGGGTGACGTTAGAACCCAACCTTTCATAAATTCCCCAGCCCTTTTAATTTACAAAATTAAAAGGGTTTTAATTAAATGGAGAATTTGACGCGTCGCATTCGGTTAACGGGTACCAACGAGTGCGGGGTTGACTCTCTCGAGTTCTAGGAGAATACACGGAACTTGACGAGTTTTGCAAGGGTTCGCGCGGAACTGACGTGGACGGGAAGTTGGCAGATACTCGCGGATACTCGGAACACAGGTGGTTACTTACTGCTGTCCAAGTTTGGCGTCAAACGTTTTATAGGGGTGAGAAGAAGGGGCTTTTCCCAGCGACCGAGGGGGAAGGGGTCCAGTGGACAGACGCCTCACCAGGCGAAGTGGACTTATTCCCGCCGTTGCAGGATAATTCCCGGCGAGACCCTTTGTGCTCTTAACCACATCTCAAGCTTCCGCGAAGTCGGGCCTTCAGCCCATCACGACTTTCACGCTTTCGCGCCTCGTTAGCGTAGATTAAAAAGGGTCGACCAGGTGTGTTCTCTCTCTCTCTCTCTCTCCTCGAAAGAGACGAGCGCGCGCCTCTTCTCATTCTCTCTCTCTCTCTAACACTCAGTTAGAATGGTATTTTCGGTGCATATGGAAAAATCTTGTCAGACAATGGCTGCGAATTTAACGACATATTGCGAGCGTTTGGAGAAGCTTTAATATCAAGATCATGCTAAAAGCAGCTGAGAGTTCATGGATCCTCTAAAGGAGAGACCTCCTCCTCCCTAAGGTTTCGATGCGGAGGGAGGAAAAACTCTCATGGCGATCCTAACCTCCTGTGATAAGTCATCGAAGGCGACAGTGAATTCAGCGCTTTGTTCTGTAAAAAACAACTCCCGGAGTTCTACCTCAGGGAAGCGTACGGCCATTTCCGTGTTCTTTGCTTCGAAGAGGGACCCTGCATCTCTTCGGAGCTAAGCCCTTAGGGCATGTGGGTGAGTTTATGCATCACTACCCGATAACCGCTTCATTTTCCTGTCTCATCTATCGTTGTGCTCTTTGGATGCACAGCGTGACTTATTATTCAAATATTTTCTGTGCCGCTGCCGCCTCAGAGTCCACCCCGATGGTGCTTGGCACCAGCGCGTGGTTCGCATTTCAAGAAATGACTAATTTCTTTGTCCAGTCGAGGAGTTTAGTTCGGTGGATGAGGCTGTTGAGTTTTTCTCCGGCAACCTCATCGCCGTGGGCCTAACTAGTAATCTTATAGGGTCTGGTCGTTTTGCAAACTGACCTCTGGCGTGGTGGTCACTCGAGTGTGAGACCGCCCTCAAACAGAAGCGTTATGACTACATACATGCACTATAAGTGCCACCCGAACTATTTCACTGTCGGTGAAATTCGTCAAGCTAGGGTTAGTTCCCGGTATGTTTCGAAGCACGCTCGTCGTCCTTCTTGGCGGGCATACGTATCTTTATAGTGAATAGGTAACCAGACCGAAGATTATGATGGCGGTCTCTTTATTTTTTGATGGCGGTTATTCGCCAGGCTTTTTCTCCACCCTTCGAGGAGTCACCGGTCATAGTCTACCTCCTTGGCAGAGGGGCACCTTATAACAGTGACAAGAACTTTTTCCTCGGGTCTACTTAATGTTTAGGCCGGAGGCTAAAGACGGATGGTGGTAAGGACGAGGAGCGGTATCTAATGAAGAATCTTGTGTTTCTCTGTCTGCAAAATGTTTCAACCCATCCATTTATATAGCACCCCCCCTCCCTCCCGTTAAGGGGTCATGACTTCATTTTTCCTAAGCTGGACGCTAGTCAACCACGATTCCATTCCGGTTGCCTCGTTATCGGAATTTTTTTTGGTCTTCCGCGTAGCCGAGTGGTTAAAGGCTCAGTTTAATTGAGATCAAAGCGGCTGGCTGCTCGCTGCCTCTCTGTACTTGGTTCAAATCCCGCCCCAGTACAGAATTTTTCGAATTAGGAAATGACTTTTTCCGAAGAAAAGATTATCCCGTTTTCTGTTTCTTGCGGTATGCTAGATTAATATATATATATATATATATATATATATATATATATATATATATATATATATATATATATATATCGCTTTATTCTACATTGGTTCATTACTACTATATGCTATATTTTGGGGTGATTAATACGTGTGCCCGCTTTCAAAATTTCATAGGTCCGCTGAGCTTACTTCACCTTGCAATCCGGGTGACGCTACAAAACTCCCATTCAAGTTACGGAGTGTTATAAATGAAGAACTAATATGCATTGACTCGGGGTACACAGTTTGTCTCATCTATAATGTTACACATTTCTATTGCTTCATGACCCATATACATATTTTTTAATATTTCGGGTTCTCTCTACTTCTTCAATTAGACCTTCTAATAGCACTATATGTAACGATTACAATACATGTGTATACAATAGGTTCACAAGCAAACTGATACTATAAGCAAGATGGTTACCCATATGGCATGGGAAAAGTTCATCGATTTATTAGGCGTCTTTAGGTTACCGATCTACGGGTGAGAGGTTGCTCTGACTCCAAAGGCTTCACGTAGATTTTGCTTTTAGGCTAGGTTCCAGAAGTTGCCTTTGTTACCTCGGGGTTAAAGGAAAGGACTCGGAAGGAAAGCGACGATAAGTAGGCTTTTATTCTTGAATAGGGTTTACCTTATTAGGCATAAGCGAAATAAATCGAGTCCTATGCGGCTGTATATAGGTTTATTGATGTTGGGGGTAGCTACGGCTAAAACGATAGGACTTAAGGACGAGGAACAGACTCGTGATGCTAGTAATGATAATAGGGCTAGGCAGCTGCCTTCACTCGAGTTTATCCGACCGAATGACTTAACTACCATATAATGTCTTCGTTCGTTAATTTATAACTCCCTTCCTTAAGGGGGCGTGACCTCTTTCTCTTTTTTTCTCAAGCTGCGGGGCGGAGCTAATGATCGGAAAACGCATTTGTTCGTCTTTTCGTTGACCGTTGGGCGGAGTTACCAGAAGTGTGTGCGTTCATACCCTAGCTGTACATATTTTCAGGTTGGGCTGGCAAATCTTATCAAGATACGACAGTTTATTTTTTGTTCGAAAGTTTCACGAGAAATCAACCGGTCCAAATCACTCTGTATTTGCTTGGCTTCCTTAATTATCAAGCATCAGTATCTTTCCTTCCTGCAGCTGCGCATTTGTGTATATGTATATGTGTGTGGCTGCATGGGAAACCAGTTATTCGATTGCCTTTCTTATGCTTTTTCTGACAAATGTACAGTTTTGATATAAGTATTTCTCTATTTTACATTGGTTTACTACTTATTACATAGCATATTACCTCATTAATTAATGTGTGCTCAATTTCAGGATTTCATAGATCCACCGAGCACCCCTCTGTGAGGGTTCATCACTGGGCCTGCCTATCCTGCAATTTGGTTGGCACAGACCTACTTTCCTTGCACTCTGGATGCCACACTACGTACAAAATTATTCGGCACGCAGACAATCTGCCCCTTTCTCCTTCATGACAATAGATCGCGACAATGTAATGAACGTAACCGGAATTAAAAATAAAAGAATGACGGATCTCTGGCGAATATAACCCGTCTCCCAGAATGTATAAAAATCTCCGGCTTATCGTTGTTTTCCGGTGCCGTTACAATCCTTTATAGGATTCACATGATACTCATTTGTAAGGCTTCATTATTGAATCTATTCCGCCTTGTCATGCACTTCTGTCTTATTATTTTCAGGCACAAAAGCTATACATTATTATTTTACAAATATGTTACATATAAACATTATTATTTTACATTTTACCTTATTTCTTCGTTGAAAATCCACTGCTACTGTTCCCTTTAGATATGGCGTCTTTAAGGGATACTCGTTTGCCTTGCTCAGATGTGATGGCTCCATCTAAGTGGACCTTTTATTTCCATCTCATTTACCTTCTTTATGGGATTTAATTCTTTTCATAAAAACGTAATGTTACTTTTACTCGTCCTATTGGCTGGTGATGTTGAGTTGAATCCTGGTCCACGAAGGCAATTGCAAAAATT
Source organism: Ceratothoa steindachneri (assembly GCA_963969495.1). Taxonomy (NCBI): domain Eukaryota; kingdom Metazoa; phylum Arthropoda; class Malacostraca; order Isopoda; family Cymothoidae; genus Ceratothoa; species Ceratothoa steindachneri. Next base: position 120,463,513 of record OZ018331.1, read on the forward strand.
GCCGTATACTATATTCTAATATCCATGGACTTCATAAGAATCTCAAAGATCTTACGATGGCTGCTACCAATCATGACATAATTTTGTGTTCTGAAACTCTGGTTTCTAACCATAGAAACACTTCAGAGCTGCTTATACCAAATTTTAATAAGCCTGCCCTTATGCGAAGGGGCTCTTTTCTTCGAGCCCGTGGTATGTGTGTTTACATTGGATCTGGTTATAGTGCACAACACTTAACCAGATTTTGCTTCCGCTGCCATGAGATGCAACTTGTAAAAGTCTCCTGCAAATATCATAACCATTACATTTTTGGACTTTATATATAGAAACCCTGATGCCAAAAGCGACTTGTATGACTGCCTGTTTACTTCCATGGCGTCAATACAGTCTGTTGATGTAAAGGCATCCTTCATTTTTGTTGGAGACTTAAACGCTCATCAAGATTGGTTGGGTTCTGTACCACCAACTAATCGAAATGGTCTTGCAGCTCTGCCTTTCTCTAATTTGTCTGGTTGTGAACAGCTGATTCAGAGTCCTACACGCAATTCTGGGAACTGCTTGGACATTGTCTTGACTGACATACCAGGAGTTGTCGAGACTTTTGTTCTCGCTCCCATAGGTACGTCTGATCATAATGCCATCCATTGCAAAATTTGTCTTCAACTCATTGTTCCTGACATAACCATCTCCCGTCAGGTATAGTTCAAATCTAGAGTCAATTGGGACAATGTATGCATGGAAGTTGACCGTATTCAGTGGAATACTATTTTTAATTCTAATGACCCAATATTAGTTCTGAATACTTGTCTTCTTAATATTCTACATAGAAGGGTTCCATCCAAAATAATTAAATCCCGTGTCAAAGATAAAGCTTAATTTGACGATGATTGCAAGCGTGCCTTTGATGACAAACAGGCTGCTTACCACTTGTGGAGACGCAATCGAAGCCAGCTGCTTTGGGATATTTATGTTGCCCTCAGATCTGAGGCTCATAAAATTTATAATGCTGCTGAAGCTGCATATAATTCTCAATTTGCAGGATGTTCTTGCTAGAGCTACTCAGCCACCCAAATGGTGGGGCTCCCTTAAGTCTTCATTGTTGAGTGTAGAATCGAGTATGCCCCCACTGCGTGAACCTGACGATTCTATAGGTTTAAGGGGAATATTGTGTCAATATCCTAGATAGCTCTGATCACAATAAACATCAAAATCCATATTTCTTTATTCAAGGGAATTAAGTTAAATGCTACGCGAAGTCTAAGCTTTTGCAGACGAATTTTCTTAGGCCTAAATCTGGGCGACGCTGGGGGAATACGTGAATTAAAAACAAAGAGTTAAGAAAAATATATATTGTTGAATAAATAGTTATTATTGAAAAGTGAAATTATAGAGTAACCATTTATGATTAGATTGAATTACGCGTGTGAATTAAATTTGCGTGAGTTAACGAGAATGGTTAAATAGTAATTTGTAAATAGTTTGATAAATAGATTGATAATTTATAAATAGTAATTGGTGCAATGTTAAATGGTTTGATAAATATAAAATAGATTATAAATTGGTAAATGGATTTGTAAGTAATTGAATGATAAGTGATTATAGTTAAGCTGGATGATTAGTTAAATTGGATAAATAGTTAAATTGGATAAATAGTTAAACTGGATAAATAGTTAAATTGGATAAATAGTTAAATTGAATATATGGATTAAATAGGATAAATAAATTTTATGGTATGATAAATAGATTAGTTAAATTGTTTTATGGGATGCTAAATAGATTATAACGGAGTCGGAAGTGTTTGATTCACCGATGCAAGGACAACGAAATGAACCTCATGGTTAATTTTAAGACGCTTGGGAGAGCGGGTGTACCAATCTCGATTTAAGTCATGGTTGCCAACCCTTCTTGAATTATATATATATATATATATATATATATATATATATATATATATATATATATATATATATATATATATATATATGCAGGTTCTATTGAAATCCACAGCTGTGGCAGCGTTATTAATTTTAATTTGTATTTTCTTAATATTTCTTACAAGTTTTTTAACGGGGTCTTCGAGGCGAGAAAAAACATCCGCAAATGACATTCTTTATTCCTAGACGTCTTTCGACCATGTTAGGTCATCTTCAAGGAATGAACAGAAATGGAATTATTCAAAAATTGCTACATTATATAGAGTATTTCTACGTGAACATAAGTATTACAAAAATTTGCCAATCATGGCGCGGGAAATTTTTAAGGGCAAACTAAGCGCTACAAGAAACATACAAAATTGGAAAGCTCAGATTGTCTGACTATTTGTCGCTCCGATCTAGTTATCTGGCAAAGGAGCAAAGGAAAATCAATTTTTCAAACGTGCTTCTTTTAACAGCGGTCAACTCGGGGATTCTGAGATGTCGAGAGTATGGTTTCCGGCTGAAGTTGCACGTTAATTGCCTGTTTCTTCATTTGAATGATGACGGCTTCGGCCATCCGCAATCTTCTGCAATTTTGGAGTCTCAGGATGATGGAGGTGTCCTGATTCAGTTTTTCACGGGTTAGGGTAGTGCCATGAGATGGCGCAATTAAAAAACACGCCTAATCTCATGGCACTACCCTAACACTGAGTCTAAAAGGTGGTAGATATTATCGTTATTGCATTAATAGTTGTGTATAATTCATAGATAGATAGATGTCTGGGGATGGTAAAAGTTCCCGCCGTAGATTAAGATATGTACCAAATCTACCATGGGTTGGTTGACCATAAATGAAGGTTCCCTAACCAAATTGCCATTTGCTTCGAGGCGTTAAACCCAGCTAATGAGGTCATGGCCGTCAGCGCGAGCTTCCTGGGCGATGGTACCCTAGTGAGAAACTTGGTCATCATTTCGGATTACTAGTCGAAGATGCCTCTGGATGTTTCTACTTTTCTGGTTATCGCGAGCACCAGAGGAAGTGTTTATGACGAAGTGTTTTTATTTTATGAATTTTCTTCCAAGGGAAAATTTGTGATGCGTTGTACCTAATTATAATACAGTTATTCTTATATTTAGTAAATCCCAAAGGGCTTTTCCATTATATTTAGCCGTTTTATTATTAATTGAAGTGTAAAAATGTCTTTTTACAATGTCGAAAGTCTATCATTATTAGTTTTAAATTATCCCATATCAAGGTTAAAGATTCGTTTCCAATCTTCCCAGGCTGATTAGATGAAATCCTTTAATAGTTCTAAGTATTGTATGTTTATATGTATGGAGATTTATGTGCTCTATAGATAATTGTGATAACACTCCTTTAATCAGAGTCCATGATGCAGAATAGTATGTAGAAATTTTAAACCCCCTCCCTCTCTGGGATCTTTTCTTCAGGGGTTGTTCCCAGAGAGGCTCTGGCCCTCTCGTGGCGAGGGGGTCAGCCCTGGGCTCCTTAGGGGTCCCATAGTGACGTCACCATTCTCGTTAGAGATAAGCTCTCAAGAATGGTTCTCAGAAGTGAATAGGATGCCACTGTTATGGTGAGAGGCTAGTTCTGCTACTAAGTTCAGATCTTTGTTCTTTTAAGGTTCTAATCGCTTTTAAAGGGTATTATTTCGTCGTTATTTCTCCCGCTATTTCCTGGTTATTTGAATGAAAAGTTTTTTTTGTCCTTGTCATTTCGCAATTATCCTTGAGCTTTAGTGTGTCAAAACGCGACCCCAGGAGGAACACTATTTTCACCTTTTTTTCCACGGTCCCATGGTCGGTTTTCATTTACACCTGAACGACGAAAAGCGCACTTATACCTTGATTTTCATCTGTGATTAGGTCACCCTATGCGCCCGGGTCGCTACTTGCTATTGTTTATTTACTTTTCTGCATTACGAGGCCATTTTCCGGGGTTCTTCCTCGACTGTTTAAAAGTTGCCTATTTATTCTCCTGATTCTCTCGACACTAAATTGAGTGGATGCTCTCTGAACAATTAAACTTGATTTACCCAGTCGCCTCCCTAACCTACAGTAGACGCCTTCCGAACAATAGCAGGCGGAGTTATTGTGGAATTCAGGAGCTAATAAACAGGGTGCTCTAGCTGTAAGATTAAAAATAATAAATTGACAAGTGTTTTACCACAAATCTTCGCTCGTTTTTAGCCCTTTTCTTAGTTTTGTGAGACGAATATGAAAGTGAATGAAGAGATCGAGTTGATGTAGTACCCTAACGACCAGTACTTTGTTACATGACGTTCAGCACTTGGGAGGCTGAATGTGGTCTCTCTCTCTCTCTCTCTCTCTCTCTCTCTCTCTCTCTCTCTATATATATATATATATATATATATATATATATATATATATATATATATATATATATATATATATATATATATATATATATCAATAACCTATCCTCTATCTGTGTCTCCGTTCCCTGTCTCTTCATTCATCCGACATTTCTCTTCTTTAACTATCTGCACCTACTTTTTCTCTCTATCCGTCACCTCTCTGTTTCTCTCTCTCATTCAGTTTCCTCCCTCTATTCCCCCCTTCCCTTTTTCTCTTGTTTGGATAAGTTTGCTCCTTTCTTCCTCTATCTATGATCTCTCGGTTTCTTCTCTCTTTCCGTTCCTCGTCTCTTTTCTTTCAACTCTTCTTTCTCTATCTGTGCTCTCTTCCTTTCCCTATCTATCATCTCTGGGTTTTCTCTCTCTCTCTCTCTTCTTCCGCTACCTGTATTACTCTATTCATCTTCACCTATCTATCTATTTAACTATTCATTCGCATATCTCTGTAGCGGTCTACACCCCTACAAGTGGAAATATTTAATCATAACAGTATATATATATATATATATATATATATATATATATATATATATATATATATATATATATATATAGTTTCAAGAAGGGTTGGTAACCATAACTTAAATCGTGTGATTGGTACGCCCGATCTCCAATGCGTTTTAAAATCAAACATTAGATTCATTCACCTTTGCTGCTCAGCTCATCGGAATCAGACCCTTACAACTCCGTTGTAATCTATTTATATAATCTGTTTATTTAATCTATTTATTGAATCCATTTATGTATCCAAATTACAATCTATTTATGTATCCAATTTAATCCATACCATCTATTTAAACATATCAATCTATATTAATATTTACCCAATCCACTTAACTATACATATAATCTATTCGCTCATATAATCTATTTATCAATCCACATAAATATTTATCATACATTTATAATATTTACTCATTTAACATTCAACTATAATCTAATTAATATTTGTCATCTAATTATCAATCATCATATGTGTACTCTAATTCTCATTAACTCGTGCAAAGTTAATTCAAACGCGTAAAATTCAATCCAATCATAAACTGTATAATTTCACTTGTTAATCATAACTGTTCATTCCATAATATATATTTTTCGTATCTCTTTGTTTTAATACCCGTATTCCCACGACGTTGCCGATTTAGGCCTAAGGAAATTTCGTCTGCAAATTCAGACTTCCCGTTAGCAATTGACTTCATTCCCCTTGTATAACAAAAATATAGGTTTTGGGGTTTATTGTGACCAGTGATATCTAGTGTATTGGCGCAATAACCACCTAAAACCATATCTCTCTTCTCGCTATCTGTCTATCTCTTTCCCTATTTTCTTCTTTACCTTCCCCTCCACTTTCTTTAAATACGCTACTCTGCGCGACAATTTATACGATGCCGATAATCCCAAATTGATACTCGTTCCAAATCGTACACAAAAACCGGCGGAAGTAGTGAAGCAGACAAGTTAATTCCCCATCAACTTAGGGACCATAAACATTTATGACGAACGTTTTACCTCAACTACCCCGACCATTCACTTCTTATAAATCTATCCATTTATTTCCCTACCTCTTCCTTATTCTTTCTTTATTTATCTATTTCTTTCTTTAGCTCTCTCCTTATTCATCACCTCTATTTGTTTCATTTTATTATTCTTTCTTTCTTCTTTACCATTCTCGTGTCTTTCTTTTTCTTAACCAATGGCTTCAGGGATAGGTTGTTGTGTGAGCGTCTTTGATTGCCCCGACGATCAATTCCATTCTTAAAGCTCTTGGTCGCTTTCTCTCTCCTGTAAACTTTCTCTACACTCGTTACACAACCTGCGCTCTGAGAGGGCTAACAGCCTTATTATTATTATCGACTGAAGAGGCTGGAATGACACTGCATTGAGCGCCAGTGTCAACCAGAAAGGAGAAACAAAAGAGTGGGTCATGAATACTAAATGGAGGATCGTTCTGATAAAGGGATGAGGTTGCAGAGGTGACATACCCACGTATCACTTGCAAAATCAGTTTAAAGTTCCCTGTCCTGAAGGTGAAAATTGGGTAAGAGAACCCGTAGAATCTTGTAGGTTTAAAGGTTGTGAAGATAGTCTAGGCGCAGTTTGAGATGAAAGTTAAGCATTTTGATGGTACGAGCATGGGCTTGAGCATTTTTCTGCTCTTGCACCAAATTTGAGGTGGTATCAGCAAAAGCCTGAAATATAGCAGTATGAGAGGCACGACCAGAATGAGGGTTAAAGTTGTGGGTATGAGATGATGGCCGGTAAAAGCTGCAAGGCTGAACACAGTGGACAGCGTCGCTCCCATAATTAGAGTAGTACCAGCAGCTACCCTGAGAGTTGTCAGGATAAGGGGAATTAGGCCTAGGTTTGAAATGAAACTGCTGTGCCTCACCTCTTGTGCTGGATCCCTCGTTGGTGTTGCCTTTTTCGGGAGGAGGAACGACGTCTGACTCCTCCGTCCTGCTCACGATGTTGCTCTCGGTGAAAACCGGTTCTAATACCTTTATAAACATACAGAGAGATCGGTAGTTGTCGCTTCCCTTGACTTGTTTCCCCTTTCCTAAGTTAAAATCAGTTGCCTTTAAATTAACTGAGTTTAAAAAATTATCTTCTTGATCGAGATACTTATGGTGTGACTCTCCTGGATGGCTTTTTCCTCATGAGGGGGTCGGTTTCCACGCCGTATCCAGCCTGATTGAAGACAGCGGGGCTCTGCTATGCTATGTGTCTGTCTTCACGATCGAGCTGGTTACAATACACCGCTCGGTATGGGAGATAAAGCGTCGTTCCCGGTTCAGAAATTGGATTGTGATCTATAGCGACTCACAAAGCACCCTGAATGCTCTCTGGAAATTATAATCTCCATATCCCCTGGTTCGCGATATCCGTGACGCCACGGTTCGGCGATCCGGGGGGGTATCTATATTATATTCTGCTGGGTTGTTGGAGATATGGGAATTGCGGTTAATGAGTGCACCGATGAGGCACTGCGTCTGGCTTCACGGCCCGGCTGGTTGCAATACACCGCTTGGAACGGGAGATAATGCTTCGTGCTCGGTTTTGAAACCAGATTGTGATCTATAGCAAGTCACAAATGCCCTCAGGGCTCTCGGGTCATGGAATCTCCACATTCCCTGGTTTGTGGTCTCCATGACGCCATGGCGGGCCTGGTGCATGTCGAGATTATCTTCCGCTGGGTTTCTGCACATGTGTGAATTACAGGAAAGAAGCGCGCCAAGCAGTCCGTGAGGACTGGGCGACGATAACAGCGTTTCGCTCTTCCTCACACTGATTACATGGCGAAAATCCTTGCTGCTTGGCAGCAAAAATGGGAGACGGCCGAGGGGAACATAAAATTTCCGTGCCATTGCGCCCCGTCTGTTCCCATGGACTTACCCCCAATACCGCGACGGCTTTAGGTTACTTTCTGCCGTCTTTAGATTATGCATACTCACGCGATGCACCATTTCATGGATTGCTCGCCTGCACTTTATTGCGGCGTTGTTCCCCGGACTGTTCGGCAGATTCTGGGTGATCTTCGTGCACGTTACCTATCTCAGTCTCTGCGTGAGCGGGGACGCTACCGTTTGTCCCTTGTACGAGTTCGTGTATACACTATCCGACTTTTTGGAGGGTCTTCTCCAGTTTATATCTCTTTTGTTGTAGTGTGCATGTTCCTGCGTCGGAGGAGGCGGGCTTCGCCCGACGGCGTAGCTTTCTTCCATCCTTCTTGCTTGTTTGCTTCTTGTTTTATTTCCACCCCCCCCCCTTGTTATTTGCAGGGGATTTTTAGCCTAGCCTAGCATTAGGTTGTGAGGTGATTACTGCAACCTTTACTCTAGTAGACAGTCGCCAGATGGGGTTTAAAAAAATCTCCGTTATTCTTCTCATGTCCTCAAACTTTTATCATGCTGCCTATTTTCCTTTGGTGAATTCCCTATATACTCACAAATTACAGGACTATTCTTAAAATTGTTCCAGTCCTCACACCTCTACCCCTTGTTGATCGGCGATATATCTCCTATTTAATAAGTTTTTATTCTCTTGTCCCAAGTATCCTTCTGCCTTGGAATCAGGCAAACCAAACTGCTGGACACTTCCGACCCGGGTGTACCCAATCCCTTTCCCGTTCGCTTACTCATTAATATATACTTGCAATGACCACTCCCACCTCACCACCTAAACGCCAGATGGGCTCCATAAAATTAAAAAAAAAAAAAAAAAATCACCACCTAAACCATTTTCACTAATAAACCCAATCTTCCTTCTGCTGAGCCATTAAGAGGTGGTGAGAGGCTGCCTCCGTTTGTGTGAAAAGATAACTCGTGACCATCTTAGGCCCCATACCCATTCTCTACTGGATCCAAGCCCATTCCCTTTTCTTCTTTCCCCATTCAGAACATTAATAAAGTATAAATTCAATTGCATTCTTCGTTCAACCTCTGCTATCCTATTACGTTTTCCCTTAGGAGATAATAGGCCTCCATTAGCAGTCACCACTCTCCCACAAAAAAAACAAGGTCAACAGAACTAAATCGCGTGCTTTCAATTGTTCAATAATTTGGGAGAAAAAAAATAATTAACAAACGTATTATCAATTAATAAACATCCGATCTGATCTTACAACCTTCAAAAATTAAAAAAAAACTCATTGAAAAGTAAAATAGTTACCATCCGTCCGACGGACCGACATAGTAACATAGATAAAAAATATATTTTTACTTCCACCCATTAACATAAAAATAAAGGATGAAGTGGCTATAGTCTAGCAAAGTCATCCTAGTCAGAGCATTTCAAAACCCAAGTCACCGCTGCCCCCACCACATACATATAATCCGCATATAATGTACATATTGAATTATCAGCCATTAGGCTCGTCATCATGAATTTAGATGCTCTTCTCCCATATACTTAGTTTCCTTTGAATGGTCAAACCAGAGCTTTTTTACATCAGCACGAGGTAATTCATTCTATGAATCTATTGCTGATTTAATATTTCCTAAATACTAACTTAATTTATTTCCATCATGTCTCCAGTTCAAAAACCCTATTTCTAATTTATCAATGCCCTTAAACATTTTCAGAATCTGATCCTACTCCTTTAGCACCTTTCAAATGAAAATATCCTAAGTGCCCTCAACCTATCCGTATAATCAGTCTCAGGAAAGGAATTTTTGGTGCTCTTCACTCTTCTGCCTCCTGAATGTTAATAGCCTACCTGTGGCATGGCGATCATGGTGGAATACAATATTCCAAGTGGGACCTAAACATACGAGTTATATAGCTTAATAATAACTTCCTTTTATAACTAAAACTTCTATTGATAAAGTCTAATACCATGGATGCCTTATTTCTAGTCACTAATCATTGATTAAACCTCATTAACTGATCTATTACTACTCCTAAAACCTCATCTTCAGCGGGCAGTGTCAACCGTTACAACAAAGCTTTTCTAGCCATAAATCAAACGAAGAGACTCATCCCTTCAATTTTACAACGAACTCCAACCTTCCATATAATGCCTTGTTCTCCACCCACGAGTTGCGTTCTGCATTGTCCCTTTGTGGGTTTACTTCTCCTGGCCTTGATGGGATCCATTTTGATATGATTCGGCACCTCCATCTACACTCTGTCATTTTCTTACTTGACTTATACAACCTTATATGGGTGAAGGATTCTTACCCATCATCATGGCGGATTGGGATTGTCCTTTCCTTTGTCAAACCTGGCAGGGACGGATTGGACGCAGATCACTACCACCCTATAGCTTTACCAGCTGTTTGAGCAAATTGCAAGAGAAGATGGTACTGGTGCACCTGAATTGGTTCTTCGAAAACCATCACTTACTGTATCCACTTCAGGTCGGTTTTCACAGGATACGGCGTCTTAAGGCAGATACCCTTTGGGAGTATGAGAGGTCTTTTACCGTCTTTTATTCAATTTCTTAGTATCTCGATCCTTTTGGTGCATTTGGAGACACCTACTCTGACCTGTAACCCCAAGAGGAGGCAGTTCCTCAAAGCAGCGTTTTAGGTTTTGTAATTGCGATCAATGATATCATTTCTTGTCTCCCAGAGGGTGTGTCGGTGATCCAGTAGGTCGATGACTTTGGCACTCTATTATTCTTCACCTCGCCTTCTATCAGCAGAGCTTCGTTGCAGCTGGCAGTCGATGCGGTTTCGAAACGTGCACAACTCAGGGGATTCCACTTTCCCACGAGCAAAACGAAGGCTATGTATTTCCATCGGGATCGAGGAGCTCATGTTTTGCCACCTAGTTTCCTACAATGTGTAGAGATCGAGCTCGTTCCCGAGTTTTGGTTTCTGGGCGCAACTCTTGATCCCGAGCTATCCTGGTTACCAAACTTACGCCGTCTTCGAACGGGCTCTAGACATTTTAAACGTCCTCTCACACACGTCGTGGACAGTTATCGTCGAACACTGTGGTCACTATACACTGCCCTGGTCCAATCCAAATTGGACTATGGGTGCCAAATTTACTTCTCGGCTTCACGCTTAAAATGCCTAACCCAGTTCTCCAGAATTCATCTCTCCAGGCCCCTGCTTCAGAGGTTAACAGATGCCTTAATGGCGCTGAATCATAGGCAGCATTCGATACGTTGCCGTCTTTACCTCGCCCCTCAAACCTGCGAATAGATCCTCTCTAACCCTAAGTGCTCTAAGGGAACTTGCCCTTCCGTCGTTACCGACCTCTTGTTGGCGTGTTCCACCTCCTAGAGTTTGACCAGCATGTAGAGCTTGGCCAAGTTCTCCGTGGACACTTGCTCCCGAATGCTTGTTCCTCGAGCATGTAACCTCACATACACGACACTGTCCCATATACACAGATAGTTCCAAGTCAGATAAAGCTGTGGGTGCTGCAGCCGCCTACTTAGGAGAGTTTTTAACTTTGCATTTGCCACTGGCAGGTTTTATTTTTACCGCTGATCTTTCATACATTCTTTTAGCTTTGAGACTGATCCAAATTTTACCTTTTAAAGACCATTATTTTCTGCGACTCTAGGAGTTTTACAAGCGATCCGCTTTTTTAGTGCGTCCCATCTCTTCATTAGAGAAATTTATAACTGGCTGCTCCAGAATGGGTCCGTTATAGAGTTCTATTTTGTTGAGTCCCCAGGTAACAAGAATGCTGATCAGCTGGCCCGTTCAGCCTATCCTGGGGCTCCGGATAACTCTGAATTGACTTTGCAAAATTTATTTCCCTCTATTATGCTCGTTTCTCCTTTGTGGTTTGGACGAATGGGATGGGGTTTCATCCTTTAAATAATGAAATATTAAAGTGTGTTTGTTCTTAGGCCTCGAACCTTCAAACTAGCCGCATTCACATCGGCCACACGAGACTTATTCACGGCCATCCTTTTTCGGCTGCCCCGTAAGGGGCGCGGCGATTTGCCTTCCTGGCCGCTGTGATGACGGGACTCAGCGCCCTGTCCGGCCCCAGCTTATCTTATTCTCCTTTTTTCTAACAGCCTGCATTTTTACACTACTTCCTCACTCTCCCTACAACATCTCCTACAACGTTCTCTGATCGGCCTCTAATTTCACAGGGTAGATGCCGACCAGCTTCCTCTCACCCAACTATCCCGGATCGGGGCTGAAAGGGGAGGGGACAGCGTCCCTTCACTCTTGAGCTCCGTTCTGGTGTGGTAGGGAGTTTTAATAACCTACTCCATCCCCACCTACACCTTCCTCACATCCACTTTCTTTATCCTTTCCCTATGTATCAATTATACGCCGTGCCCAAAGTGGAGCGGCCATGCCGATGGGCTGCCTGGTCACTAGGCCAAAGGAGAGGCCTTAAATGGCGGCAGCTGCTTTTGCTGGCCTCGTGTTCACTCGCAGATCGGGCTAATAGGTGGGGTAATGAGCCTTTGCGTTCAGTGGCACTAATAGGGTCACCATGTCTGATGATGAAAATATAATTAAACCTCTCTCCCCTCCCTCCTTTATCAGCGTCGGAGCCGCCCTCGGGTAGCTCCATGGGAAAAAAATGATGTTGCCCTCCTGTGCTTTCACAGGGGACCATCCAAACCTCTCCTATGCATACAGGTGTAGGAAATTTCCCCTCACCCCGTTCTCTGGAGTCGCTCTTGAGCGACTCACTTCTTCCAGCGGTAGTCCCACCTTTGTTTCCCAAGGGGACTGCCAAGAAGGCAGGCAGGAGAACGATAATTGACCTCTCCCAGTGGGAGCGGCTCGATAAGGCCAACCTCCTTTAAGGGGCCGAAAGACAACAGGGCCTGTAAGCTCGTGCCTTCCAAAGTCATGGGCACACGCATATTAGCCTTACAGGAGGTCACTATACGTCTATACGTGATCCTCTATCTTCTCCGAAGGATGCCGGTTCGCTGTGCCAGCGCAGAATGAAAGGTACCTCAAAGGGGACCTGTGATTTCTTAGAGGGGATGGCCACATGGAGCCCCCTCCCCCACTGAGATGAACATCGGCCCTGAGGTGACCCAGCCCCAGACGGTAGGATCTTCCATGGGGTCGAAACCGGGCTCGGTGCCAAGCATAGAACCCGTGTCAGTCCCAGTGCAAGGTCCTCCTCAGACGGACCGGACCCCCGAAACTTCACAAGTAGAGAAGGGATCTCATTCCCCGACTGGTGCTGCTATGACAGGCAGGACATTCTCCATTTCAGAGAAGGATCTTTCCGAGGCCGTCCTATCTGGTCTACGGTCTCCTATCGGCGGAAGAGAGAAGCGGGTTCATTCCCCACCCTCCTCTCCAAAAAAGAAAAAAAAACAAGAAAAAGACGAACATGACTTGGGGCCCCTTTCCATACGCGTGGACAGACGGGTCAGCTACCATTTCAGTAAGCGAACAAGTCAGGGTTGGCCCGTCCGGCCCCATTTATCCATCTGGTGGGGAGTCCCAGACGAAGACCAAAACTGCGCAAAGCCTCGATTACGTTGGGGCCCCTCATTCAGAGATTACCTGGCGTATTCGAGCCCAATGGCTTCAAACGCTTCTTAGTTATTCGCTCCACTGATGGCAGCATGTTGGCCAAGGGCGACATGATCCATCAGAGGAGAGGTCTAGCTAGTGTGATTGGTAGAGAGCCAAGGTGACCTGTTTCTCGGACGGGAGCTTTTTGGCGAATGCGTCGAATCTCTCCGAGGCGCCCAGGACTTGTGCCTTTCGGACACTTGAGTTTGACGCCTGTGAGTTTGACGCCGCACTCTACTATGAACTTCGTAAAAGCAATGGTTTATGCAAGGGAACTCCTGGACTACTTCTTAGATGACAATACTTTAGAGCTGGCCGACCATAAGGCGGTCAAGGTCGAATGTGTGATGAAAAAACAGGGAGGGGCCTCGAGACCCACCGCTACACTCTTCGTCACGTTCGGCTGTGACAAGCTCCCTGAGTCGGTGCGTGCCAGTTGGTATCGCTACCGCGTGAAGGCATTCGTGCCACTGCATTGGAGGTGCTACTACGGTCACTGCTTCAGTCATACTAAACGCTCCTGTAGACACGCAAAGTCGACATTAGCCAAAGTCTGTGTAAGTTCCTCCAAGGTTGCTGTCGTAGAGTCGAACGTCGATGCTAGCCGATCATTGACTCTGTGGTGACGTGTGAAGGGATCACGCCAGAAATTGGGATATAGATCCCAGTGCGAGGGTTAAATAATCAAAATCGAGTGTGGTTAGCCTAAATAATCAATTCGTAGAAGTTCTGGGTTTAGAGAAACTGACTGTAGAAAAATAACTTTATTATATACAAAGAAAATATTATTAGCAAAAGTAAATAAATGACCATAAATAAGATGAGATCCGACGTAACAAACGGGGGGAGGGGATACAAATGGGTAAGAGAGTCTGAGAGAGGATGTACGGTGATTGCTTCCAGGAAAAGGGGGAGACTCACGTAGAAACGACGACACAGCAGGGCGCTGCTAAGTTCCACTTGCAAAATTCCTTAATCTTTAACCTCGCTGAGAAATGAACGAGGGAGTACTCCAGACGAGAACGAAGTCGATACCCGAGTAATAGAAGCCTGTCCGTATCTATCGTCTGTCGGGCGGGAACTCTGGCCTTAGGTACGAGCGAGGTCGGGTAGAGAGGTGACTCGTCGCATTCGTAGCTATAAGCCGTTGAGAGGCGGAGCAGGGCGTACAAGACTGTACGGGACTGCTAACCAAGACGGGGCTGGATGGTACTAATTTCTCAATGTTTTCAGCGAAGTATTTATACTGCCTCGGCGGAAGTGGGTCGCCAGAGGCCACCAGAAGGGGGACGGGGATTTCATTAGACTTGGTGCGCCAGGGGAAAGGGGTATTCTCGGCGAGCATCACACGCTCGCGCGAAAGTCTTCTACGCTGTAGGTCTGCCGCCGATCAGGCGATGCAACGGGGAAGGAGGGAACCCAACATGGTACACGCGGCCGCGTGAAATTCGCGAGGCAGCACCTTGGGTTCGACTGACCCGACCATCCTTGATAAGAACGCCGGGGACATCCGACCGCGGTCAATTTTCGCGGCTCCCCTGGGGTTATCTGGGCGTGCATGTGCATCTTTTCGCTGTGTGTGGCTAAGTGTGTCAATTGCGGAAAGACGCACTCCGCTTATTCGAAGCAATTTGGTGCATATCTTTTCGAGAAAGAAATCCTGGCAGTTCAGGCACATGATCGACTCTCATTTCGCGAGGCCAAAGACTTGGTCCTGACGTGCCCGGCGCTGCCTAGGACATCATATGCCTCAATTTAAAGAAAGAACATCCTCTGCCCATGGCACCTCCAGGCCTATTAGCACGGAACCCATTCGGAATCCTTCTGCAGCGTCTACCCTTCTCGGGCGCTCTCCTGACAAAGCTGGCAGCCAAAAGGGGTGCACACCTAGCCCTGGATAAGACCAGTGCTCCCCTCTCTTTCCCCAGCGTGACTGTTTCCCGTACGGTGAAACGGCCACGTGCCTCCACCGAGTCGTTAAAATCACAGGAGGCAACAACCCTGAAAATGGTGGGGAGGCCATCTTCCGGGGTTCCTAAAGCCGTCACCCGAAAAGAGAACAGCACTAAAGGAGCTTCGGCTCCTTCGCCCACACCCAGTGGTAACCAGAGTGGCTCGGAGACAGGGATTTTTTTTTAGGGAGTTTCCCTCCCCACCTGCCTAAGGTTTCGAGGCGGAGGGAAGAAAAGACTCGCATGGGGAGCCCAACCTTCCCTGATAAGTCCTCGAAGGCAAGAGCGCCTTCGGCGGATTGGCCGGCCAAGAGCTCCCGGAGTTCTACTCCGGAAAGTGTACGGTCCCCCGCATCTCCTTCGAGCTAGGCCTAGAGAGCATAGCCCTTTAATGGAATTGCCGCGGGCTCCGGGCCAACTGGGAGGAGCTGTGGAGGTTCTTCTCCTCCTGTTTCCAGTTAGTTATATTTTTGCAAGAGACCATGTTGGGCGCGTGACCCCTGCTCACCCTCATGGGGTATAGGGGTTTTGCGACCCCACCACCACGGGATGGGGGCCGGGCGGGAGGATGTGCGATTTACACAAGGAATGATGTCTCCGTTTTTCTCTTCACTTTTGATACCTCATTTCAGGCAGTAGCTGTGCAGCTTCACCTGGATAGGAGGTATACTGTTATTTCCACGTAAATTCCACCGTCAGCCGACTTCGACGCAGGGGACTTCAGCCGCGCCATGGCACGGTTGCCGAGGCTCTTTCTCTTGCTCTGAAATCTGAACGGTAGACACCCCTCTCTGGGGAGACTACTCAATTAATCCCCGGGGCCAAGTCCTTGCCGACCTGATCGACGAGCTGGAGATGTGTCCTAAATCTACATAACTTTACACATCACTGCCCGAGAATCGATTCATTTTCCTGTTCAAGATCTATCTTTGTGCTCTCCAGATGCACAGCCTAATTTTGGATAGGGGTAAAGGATGACCTCCATGGTAGTGATCACTTGCCCATTCAAATATCATTTTCTGGGCTGCAACCACCCGAGAGTCCTCTCCAGTGGTGTTTGGCGCAGGCGCGGTGGTCCGCGTTCCAATAAATGCTGATTTTCCTGTCTCAGTCTATGAGTTTAGGTCGGTAGATGAGGCCGTTGAGTTCTTCTCCAGCAACCTCATCACCGTGGGCCAAACTACTATTCTTAGACGTCTGGCGGTTTTGCACGCCGACCGCTCCCGTGGTGGCCAGCCGAGTGTGAGACGGCCATCAAACAGAAGAGCTTTGATAATTGCGCTATAAGCGCTGCCCAAACGACTTCACTGTCGGTGAATTTCGTCGAGTTAGGGCTAGGTTTCGTTATATTTCGAAGCACGCTCGCCGCTGTTCTTGGCGAGCATACGTATCTTCCCTTAACGGGAAGACCCATCTAGCAGAGGTGTTGAATAGAGTCAAAAGCATTCGGTGCAAGCTCTCTCAGGACCCTCTTCTTGTTCTCCAGGAAAATGGGAACACAACCTCGTACCCCACTTCCGGGGCGGAATCCTTCGCGACTAGTTTTACCGCATTCTCTAGCCGGGATGCTGCCCTGCCATAATTCAATGCGCTCTATGATATTGCGGAAGGCCGCCGACTACACTTTATCTTCAGAGGCGGAGAACCCTTCAACGACAGGATTACTTTGACTGAGTTGCATTCCGCTCTCGCTTCGTGCGCGGACACCGCCCATGGACATGGACGGGACGCTGTCCCGTACGCCATGCTTCGACACCGGGTGAGTGAGGCATGGCTTTGCTGTTAGATTTATTCAACAGGATCTAGGTAGAGGGTATCCTCCCAGACTCTTGAGAAATCCCTACTGTGCTCGCTTTTCGAAAACCGGGGAGAGATCACTTTACTCCAGCCGGTTTCCGCCCATTCTCTCTAACCTCCTGCATGTGAAAGTTAATGGAGAAATTAGTAAATCTAAGATTAGCCTTCTTTCTGGACAGCGGAGGCCATCTTTCTTATGCGCAGTGCTACTTTCGCAATGTCCAATCCACGTCGGATACTCTGCTTTTACTGGAAAATGCCGTCTGCGAGGACTTCCTTCGTAGACAGCACTCCACTAAAGTGTTTTTTGATCTGGATAAGGCCTATGATACCGAATCGCGATACTGTATCTGGAAGACTCTCCACACGATGGGGGCGAGAGGATGCCTCCCATTCTTTATCTCTGAATTTTTGCGAGATCGTCGAATCCGCCTACGGGTGGGGGGAGCCCTCTCTGCTCCAATGAAGCAAGTAGAGGGTGTCTCGCAGGGAAGTGTCGCATTCTTTACCCTGAGCATCAATGGAATCACCTCGGTGCGGCCGGAGGATGTTCTCGCTATACTCTACGTGGATGACCTTTCGACTCTTTGGCGTGGCCCAGATGCCAACTCTGGAGCGTTGACTCTAACAGGCATTGAACCACGTCTCTCGCTATGCCGAAGCGCAAAGGCTTCGGTTTTCCTTGGACAAGACAAAAGTTGTGCATTTCTGTCGCCATCCATAGCTTCACCCTGACCCACATTTGTTTCTCAACGGGGTTCGCCTCGAGGTGGTGGACTCGCACAGTTTCCTTGGTCTTGTATTTGACTGACGCCTCACCTGTGAGGCTCATTCTTAGCCTTAGGGTCTCTTGTACCCGCACAATGGATATTCTTCGCTCCATGACGGTCAGCGCCTGGGGCGCTGATAGGGCGAGTGCCTTACTTTTTAATAGATCCTTTGTTCGTTCGAAGTTCGACTACAGATGCGAGTTTTGCGCATCCGCAGTCGAGCGTATATTGCGCAAGATAGGCTCTATCCACCACACCGGCTTTCTCCTAGCGACCGGTGCCTTCCTCACGACCCCCATCGAGAGCCTATTTGTCGATGCTGGGGATACCACTCGCTCTGCTCCGTACATTATTCGCCTGTACTCGCGAGCCCGGCGCATCAATCAGTTGCCAACAGCTCTGACTGCATCCACAGCTGACCTTGACGGCGACTATACCGTCGAGAAACGAGTCATACCCTGGTTCTGCCCAGGACGGCACCACCTTTGAATATTTGTCGCCACTCTCTCCTTCCAAAGCTTCTACAGCATACAGGAGTATTGCGTTCGGCCTTTTTGAGCACACTTCGTGTCACGCTGGAACCGTGTCAGTGTATACGGATGGCTCCAACTCACAAGAGGGGGTCGGTTTCCACGCCGTATCGCCTCCGTTTGAAGTAGGCGGGCTCTGCATCTATCTTCACGGCAGAGCTGTTTGCAATACACCGCTCGGTATCGAAGCTTACGCGACGTGCCCGGTTCGGGATTTATAGTCTCACAAGGCGCCCTGATTGCTCTCGAGGCATTGGAATCTCCGCATCTCCTCCTGGTTCACGATATCCGTGATGCCACGGTTTTGGCAAGCCGGGCGGATGTCGAGATTATCTTTTGCTGGGTTCCTGGACATGTAGGAATTGTGGGGAATTAGCTCGCCGATGAGGGCGCCAAAGAGTCCGCGAGGACTCGGCCACCTATCCCCAAATGCCGCGAAAGCTTCAGGTTGCTTTCTGTTGTCTCCGAATTCGACATACTTGCGCGACGCAGCGCCATTTGCTGGAGTAAGGGCCGGCGTTGTCGCCAAGAATGTTTAGCATTCTTGTTGAATGTCCGTCTGGGTGATCTCCGCGCACGTTACCCGTTACGGTCCCGGGACGAGAGAGGTCGCTACCGCTTGTCCCTTGTACTTCGGACTGGTTAGTGCACACAGAATTTTTGGAGGAACCTGCCTGCCTCCACTTTGACTTTGTTGTGGGTCGCATGCTTTTGCCTCCGGGGTTAGCGGGCCTACCCCCGACGCTGGAGTGCGCTTCCTTCTTATTGATTTGTTTTTAGTCTATGATCTTTTTCTTCTTATCGTTTTTTAATATTGCCTAGTCGTAGGTTGTAGAGTGCGGCGACTTATGCCCAAGTAGGTATTTGTCAGATGGGCGCCTAAAAAAAAAAGAGAAATGTTTCGGCTAGGGGTTGAATCAGCCTTTGCTGCCGTTTATGTGGTGGGGACCACACGGTCACCCATCTTCCACTGGAATGTCATCAGTTTGCCATTCTCCCGTGGTGTTTTCCCGATTCTTTCAAGTATCCCTCTCCTGTCCCGCATTCATTTCCTTGTAGCAGAAGAATCTTTAAAACCATTTTTTTTTAATTGGTATCTCACTTTTATAATTAATTTGCCCCAATTTGTTCCTGTTGCCATTTATAATCCACTTGGATTGGTCAGCTGTCCTTAAATCATCTTCAACGGAGTCTAACCAGCAACCTTCCATTTCATAATTAAATTCCCTATTTTGTTGCCCTTGTTAACAACTTTGTAATTTTGGATGTTCAATGCGATCTGTAAGACGTTTGTTTGCTCATACAACTAGTCTATTTAATTCACTTCGAATTGTGAAATTCCCTGTATTTTCCCCCACACTATCACCTCAAATCATCAGCAAACTGACATTTTGCTTTCAACCCTTACCTCTACCTAAGTCATCAATATAAACCATGAATAATAATATAATAATGGGAGTGACAAAGATCCGAGGTAGCCCCCTAATAATATCCATCCATTTGATTCCTTAGAAATACTCAATTCTCATCGAATAGGAACATTGGTTGCAATAGCCGCCATTTTGTGTAGCGACTTTGATTGATTCAGAACGCAACTGGTATCTGCCACAATATATCACACGCTGGTTATAACCAACTCTCCCATACTGGTTTAGAAAATCGGTCAATGCAATAATTTAATAACAATATATATATATTAAGAATAAGCGTCAGTACAAGGCTTAATTTGATTAAAAAACATTATTTAATGAGTAGAGAAAGAAGAAAGTGATATGGTAAACTAATTAAAAAATGGTAATAACTTTCTTCAACAGACTTTCACACAGTACAAATGAACCTACTCTCGGTCGCCTTTCAATCAACAAAGACGGCAAACTTAAGCATAGATAAGATGACAAGGATACAACGTTAGGGGCCGTGGGAAACAGCTTATATCTTTGGCACTGCGGATACCGATACTTCGTTTATCAATTAAAAACGAATATTTTCTTCGTCGATTTGGCAGGTGCCAAAATGTTTAGCTCTGTTGCACTAGCGACAAGGCTCGTAACAACCTCTTAATCACACCATACCCAATAAATAGGATGAAGAAATAAGGTAGAAGATAAACTTAAAATACTAAAGAATGCAAAGCCATTTAACGTATCCATGGGATTATTTTACTAAAGTGGGTTGTCAACCCATCTTCGTTCGCTTTATATGTGGGCGGGTGACATCTAGTTACTTAGTTCACCGCAGTGGTGAGAATTAATACGATTTAGCACAAGGATGCAACCCCTTACGACGTGGGGCTAACATTATCATTCATACTCCATTGTTTTTATTTCTGGGGAGAACGAATCCTAACCTACGTCCATCCACTAGAGGGATGGGGGGGACTAAACGTGGCAAGGAGATCGAGAACGGCTCCAACCCCACCCTTAACATAACATTCTTCCATCAGGGGTGCTCACAGCGATGAAGATAGGGATGGCCTTTATGCGTAGTGGCACACTAATCACGATATTCGTCAAAGGGTTCAATACTCTGTTGTTGCACCTGCGAGTTGAGGGTGGCATGAAGATAAGGAAACCGTTATATCTATGGTATCCAGCAATATAAGGACTGAGTGTAGCACGAGAGGCATCACAGCAGTTCAGGTAAACCCAACCCCAAGGGATAGTCCCTAAAAAAAATCAAAATTGCACTCATCAATAGCATAAGTAACTAAGGCCGTAACAGGTGTTCTTAAACCATTTCTGGATACAAACAAATTAGCCAATTTCAAAAGGATAGCCCCTGCAATCAAAAGCCTCAACTTAAATTTATAGGATAAAATATACATAATGTCCCCACTTGTGTTTAAGTACTAAATAACGCGTCCAAATCTATCACTCAAAGTAATTTGGTCTGACTTGCTGGGCGTTCTATAAAAAATTCCAGCGCAACCTCAATACTCTTCAGAACATCGGGGGTGGTAACAATTCATAGATACTTCACAAAATATCTTCTGTTAAAACATTGAAATGGCTAAAATTCCATTTTTGTCATTGAAAAAACAATCTGGGTGATTTGGGCGGATCCGAACTAAGAACCAAGGGGAAAGAAACAGGGGAATCACAACACTTGGTACAATTTCACTTCAGATGTCTCCGTTTGGAAGTCAAAGGGGGCGGTTATGTGAGGATTGTGCGGTGGCAACTCCCGAACCCATTCTTCAAACCGAAAACCAACCTGAGGAAAGAAAGAATCGATAAAATAAAATCACAGAAGACCATCTCGGCCAGAAAGTTTTTAAGATAGTTCATTGAAACCGTTAGGGAGACGGATCTTAGCTACGGTGAAAATATGTTAAGGATGCATGGTGTGGACAATTTGCGGAACTGGGGGCTACAAGAGGAGGCAAATAACGGCCCTGAACCTGCTATCATTTTGCATGCCAGATGCTCTCTGGGTAAAGAATTAGTGCAAAAAATTCTGCAAGTTTAGCAATTTCAGTGGTCTTCCTTTTGTTCTTTACATACGCGATCGAGTAAACTAAATCTCACTGTCCTGAGGTTGATACCTACCTCTAAATAATGAAACGAATCTTCGAGAGAAGGGATGGTAACAAGAAGTGCTCCTTTCTTGGCATGCGCACGCAATGAGCACCAGATTCTGGCTTGGACGAGGGGAGCACTGAAGAACTCGAACACGTTATTTAGAATTAGGACATCAGCTGCTTGGACCACTTCCCTCTGATCCTGGATATCTCCGGGTAGAACTTGTATTCGATCCTGGAGGAAAAAGTGTTGGGAAGTAATGCAACCCTATTTTCACATTAAAAAATATATATAAAATGGATACTGTAGGATAATAGGAGGGGCGGGGGGCTTCTGCCAGGGTATAAACGATGACTGGCCGGGATTCTATTATATCGCGTCCCATTATTATTATTATTTGGCCGCTAAAATCTAAAAAAGAATATGGGGCATCAGGACAAGGGTACAAGGCCCTAAAGTAAAAAAAAGTGGTGAGGTTAAAACAAAAGCAATAAAAGGATTAAAAAAATAAAAAGTGGGCACAGGGGCAATAAACAAATGACGCGCGTTTACTAATATTTACATTTTTAGTCAACTAAAAAGGTGTATTTACAAGCTATAAAAGAAAGAAAAAATATATTGTATTAAAAATCGGAAGAGGGAATTGGTGCTAAAAGAGGGGCCTTCAGCTAAGAGGAAGCGCAGTCTATCGTTACATGGGACACGCAAAATAGATGGGAAGCATTCCATACATAAGGCAGACGACCAAAAGATGGCGTACTGATATGGTGGATGAACAGAGGGGGCATGGGGGACGATGTGGGGCCTATCGCTACTCATTAAATGCCCACGTGTGAGGTCGATTCGCAAGCGACAAAGGACCACCTCACAGCTCCGACGAGGTTGATAAGTGCTAGCCCACAGTAAAACCGAGGGCTTAATGGGATGCAATTTGTTACTGATGCAGCCATCCCATTCTGACTGCCAGAGTGACCGAATGCAGTCCCTAATAAGAGGATAAAAGTCGCGATAAGGTAGACTGCAATGAGTCGGGTGTCTGGGTGGCTGCAATTCGAGCTGCCTCACCAGCCCGTTCGTTACCCTGGACTCCGACATGACTAGGAACCCAGAAAAACTCTACTTTGTATCTGGAAGAGTTCTTGACCCACCAGGAATGTATTTTTTAAAGACAAGGTGATGGTCAGAAGTTAGAGAGCGAAGATCTTATAATACGATTCTCGAATCAATAAAAACCGTAAAGGCAGTAAAATGTAAGGTAGATAAAAGGTGTAAAACTAATAAAACTGCATAAAACTCGGCGGTAAAAATGGAAGCTGCCCGCGGTAACGACTCGGACACATTAGGTCCCGATGAGACCACCATAGCCCCAACATCATCGTCCGTTTTAGACCCGTCTGTGAAGGATGAAATGATGGTGTGTGAGATGCTGCATATTCAATGAACATAGCACGGGCCTCATGCGGGCCAACCAGACTTCGGTATGTCAAAGAGAGTCATGCCCACCGCTGAGTTACGTGGTCCTAAACGGGAAACGTGTTCAGCTACACGAAGTTCCAAGGGCCGGTCCATGGATGGAGATCTGTCATAGGCGGCGAGAGACCCTGGGTAAAAAGACACTCTTGTAAGCTTCTGACCAAGGGAGCTTCTGAATACGAAAAATAAACCGTAGACAGACCTGGAGGCGGTGGTGATGGAGCAGGAAAATGCCAGCCTCAGCGTAAATGCTCGGTATAGGAAAGGAGCGGAATGCGCCGCTGGATAGATGGAGGGTAATATTGCGGATAGGATCCAGCATACGGAGAGATGAAGAAGAGGCCGAGGAATACACCTCACTACCATAGTCCAACCTGGACTGTACGAGAGAGGTATATAGCCTCCCAACGTGAGCCTATCACTTTCCCAAGAGTGGGAGAGCATCTTTAGCAGGTCCATCTTCCGGAGACATTTCCGTCGCAGCTCACGAAGATGGGGACACCAAGTGAGTTTGGGATCTAGGGTCATCCCCAGGAGCCGGATCTCGGACACAAATTCTAAGGGGTTACCTGCAGGAACAATGGAGGATTAACTTGCTGCCCCTGCTCCCGGGGAAAGTGCATCGCTTTCGTCTTTGATGCGGAAACCTTTATGAAGGGCCCGACGGTGGATGTTATCAAGCACCAACTCAAGGCGGCAGGCTGCGGATGCCGGGCGTGAAGCGGAGCAATACATAGCGAGGTCATCTACAAATAAAGTTGCAGACACTCCTTCGGGCAGAGAGGATACCAGGCTATTTATCGCAATAGCAAATAAAGTAACACTTAATACAGTGCCCTGGAGAACACCTCCTCCTGGACAGACATCAGAATAAGTGTTACCAGCTCTAACCAGGAAACTGCGAGTGGCTAAAATGGTAAAAGTCCCCTCAATCCCCATTCATACAACTGGCGGAGGACTCCATGGCGCCATGTGATGTCATAGGCCTTCTCAATATCGAAGAAGGCAGCTGCGAGCAAAGGTATCACGGAGGGAGTCCTCCATGCAGACAAGAAGATCTGTCGTATTCTGCTTCTTACGGAAGCCACACTGGTAGGGGGTTAGGAGGCCATGGTATTCCAGAAACCACTGCAAGCGAGCATTCACCATTTTCTCCAACAACTTGCTGAGACAGCTGGTGAGGGCTGTTAGCCTATAATGGAAAGGAGACAGGCCGTCTGTACCTGGTTTCAAAAATGGTAGGAACAACGCCGTTTTCCATGTAGTAGGGTAGAATCCCTGGATCCAAATCAATCCAGTTAAAAATATCTAGTAGGAGTGATTCCGTACGGGGATGGAATGCCCGAGAAAGTCGTATCGGATATTGTCTAGGGCGGGAGAAGGGGGTGGGGGGACGAGACAGCGCTGATCGCTCGGCGGTATTGAACAGAGTTGTACGAGTCCTGTCCACGGGGAGAGAAACGCAGGGCTTCGCCCTCCAGCCCGGGTTTGGTACGTCTAAACTCTGCTGGATAGCGCTCAACGCTGCTAACATCGGCGAAAAGGGAAGCCAATATATCGGCAACACTGGCGGGGTCGCAGATGATTAAGCCATTCTTCTCAATTCCAGGGGTGGAATGACCAGCATACCGACTCCTGATGTTATTCATTCTCTTCCACACTTGAGCTGAGGAGGTAGTGGAAGATAAGGAAGACACATATACCGTCCAGGAGTCAGTGCGCGCCTCCTGGCGAATGGCTCTAGTTCGATTTCGATCAATACGGTTCGGAAGAGTTGGGTTCCGGCGGAACCGCGCATGAGCCTTTTTGTAGGCATCCACCACACGGGTGCAATCAGCATTCCACCATGGGACTGAGGTTCAACCCTGGCGGGACCGAGTACGAGGAATTGCGGAGTCTAGCAGCGTCAAACACTAAACAGGAAAAGTAATGTATAGTTGCATCAATATCTACAAAATCTCAGATTTGTTTACTAGTGAAGGAAACTTCATGGAACTTTGACAAGAAGGCCCTTACAACTTTACATCTGGGGGGGATATGAAAGGGATGGGCAAATGTGTTGTGTTTCAAAACAATGGGAAAGTGGTTGCTGCCACGCAGGTCATCTAAAACAGACCACTTGAAATCAGAGATACAGTCGGCAGAGCCAATAGATAGATACATACAATTGAAAGATCAGTTTGAATATGGTAGGAGGTAACAAGACCAGAGATAAGAATGCTAAAAAGTTAGTGGATAATAGAGATTCAAGGAGACAACCTTGACGGTTGTTCACTCTATCACCCCATACGGAGTGTGGCATTAAAGTCACCTAGAACTACAAATAGGGTAGGAAACTGAGAATATAAATTGAACAGAAAGTATAAATTCTATTCGTAAGATGGACACAAGCTGCGACTGCCTGAAAAGTAGTCCGCAGGATGGTAGGCACGCAAAAGTGCTTAGTGCTCACCGGGTGCGAGACACAACCATGGGCCACCCCGCCAGGGGGTAGTAGAGAGTTAAAAGCAGTTAACTGACGAAACTTGGGGAAAGGGCGTTTCTTGAGTTTGGTTTCCTGCAAGCATATAACAGGTGATATTTTAGATACAAAAGAGGAGAATTCCTACCATTTGGGAAGGATCCCTTGACAGTTCCATTGGAGAATTACTGCCATCACTCATGCCGCTGCTGAGAGACCACGGTCGAGATAGAGCGGGGGGCGGAGGAGGCTTCATGAACAGATGACGTGAGAGAAGAACTCGGCACGAGCATTATAGAAGGAGTCTCTAAACGGCGAGGCAATCCCGAGTTAGAGGGGCGGGAGCTAAGTTTATTTCGAGAGACCAAAGTTAGAGGGTCATGACCTGGAGGAAAGGGTAGAGCCGAGATTTGGAGGTACCGTTACTCCAAGTGCAGGGAGAATCATCACTCCTAATGGAGGGTATGCATCCTAAGTCTGAAGGGAGGTCGGAAGCGGTAGTTTCAGTGTTCCAAGGAAACAGAGCTGACAGGAAGGGGAGATAGGGGTATGGTATTGGTGGGAAGGTAGTGGTATGGGAAAGGTGACTTGGACCTATCAATACTCTCTGGTCGTGGGGGTATATCGCTATGGATGAAGGATGCACCACCTCCGTCTGTGGGGAGGCTAGGAGTTTCAGTTATATATGTCAAAGGGACTAGACTAG
The DNA here is from genome assembly GCA_963969495.1 of Ceratothoa steindachneri. Classification (NCBI taxonomy): domain Eukaryota; kingdom Metazoa; phylum Arthropoda; class Malacostraca; order Isopoda; family Cymothoidae; genus Ceratothoa; species Ceratothoa steindachneri. Next base: position 120,490,007 of record OZ018331.1, read on the forward strand.
GGAAAAGGGAGGAAGGAAGAGGGTGTACCCCAACTGAGGTAGAGAGAGATTTTATTGAGGTAGATTGCCCGCCCTTTTTGGAAGTTAGCTTCCTAGAGGGAAGGGAAGAGTTGGGAGAGGCCTTACGCTTGGGCCAGAAGTCCTCAGTTATGACCTCAGATCGGGGCGCCTCGGTAGATTCGATATAGGCTTAGATGTCGTCCAGTCTCTGAATTGGCATCCGGGGATTAGGTACACTTTGACGGCGCGTAGTCAATAAGGGGGATGGGGGATACTAGTGGACCAGACTTGGGTCTGGGTAGAAGAAGAGGGTGGGGGTGCTGCATCCCAGGATGACTGAAGAAATGTAGTATTGTACGAGAGAACGCTGCCATGCGTAGGACATCAGGGAACCTGACGCCAGAAGAGATGAATTTCTCCCGCATATCCACCTTAGCAGAATCACGGACAGCTAAGACCTCTTTTTCAAAGAGAAATGTGCGACACCTTCGAGGAAAAGCACTATGAGGTTCACAGTTGGTACAGCGGCGGGGATGGTCGCAGGAATGACCATGATAGGCCTGCGCGCAATCCACACATAAACGGGGGTGGCGGCAGGCAGTGCTCACATGACCAAACATAGGGCAATTAAAGTATAGTCTTGGATTAGATCAATAGGGTTCGACTAAAATTCGTAGGTAACACGCCTTAATAAGCGTTGGGAGGTCCCGACGATCAAACCTCACGAACATCGTTGGTGCGTTCACCCGAGTCGGATCACACCAACGGTTCGCTGTGGTCTATGAATATCAATAATCCGCTGGCTAGCCAGCTTTGACTGAAGCATCTTGAGGCCCTAGTCCATTAGAACACACTTCAATGTGTTGAAGGGCTCCATCATTACAGGGCAACATGGGGCGTGGTTCTCCGCACCATTCATCGAAGTCCTCACCGACATCATCATAAATATTAAGTTTTGATAGGGGAATGTCAGATTTCGTTCTAAGGACCAAAAAGCGATAGTAGTCCAACTCAGGGTCTACCTCTGAGGGAAACGGGTCAGCCGCGAGAGAGCGTGAAGAACTGGAGCACAGGGAGCAGTAGGTTTTGGTTTAATTTTATCCATATACTACTACGAGGGGCGGTCAATAAGTTTTGCAATTCGGAAATAAGGAAACGAGATATGAGGAAAAGTGTTTTATTATTTTTCAATATAACTACCCTCGACTTCAATGCACTTGCGCCACTTGTCCCCGAGGCTTCGAATTCCCGACTGCTGTTCAATCCATTCTTGGACGGCGAGCTGGCGGAATAAAAAGTAGTCGCTAGGGGCCAGATCTGGACTGTAGGGAGGAATGGTTGAGCTCCTCGACTCCGCACTCGTGCAACTCTGGTCTTGTGGACTTTGACGACGTTGAAGTCGATCATGGGGCGTGAGGTTTCTAGGGACCCATCGGACAGAGACAGTGGTCATGGCCAAATTGTCGTGGGTGATGTTTATAACACTTTCATGTGATATTCCAAATTCTCGCTCGATTTATTCGACCTTCACCCGTCGATTTTCGAGGATCATCCTCTTCACACGGGTCACATTGTCCTCGTTGGTCACGTCTGACGGGTGTCATCTTCAAGGGACTCACGACTATGGCGAAACTCCCTATTCCAGCGAGCAATGGTTGCATAGGAAGGGGTGGTGTCGGTGTACACTGCAAACATGCGTTCATGGATCACTGCGCGGTGCTCAACCTTCTCCATTGTTGAAATATTTGTGACTGACGATCTGCGATCAGCTACTGCTTCTTAAATAGACGAGGCAGGAGCGTGCGGCTGCAGGTCCTGACTTGTCATAACTTGTCCTAACACCCCCACAAACAGCCATCCCCATTCCTCTGTTTTGCCCTACCGATTCGCAAAACTTATGGACCGCCCCTCGTATGTTAATTAGCGGGGGGAGGCAGTCTCGCGCAGAGCGGAGCCCACCTACGTAGCCACGTCACCCGATGCACACCCTCAAAGGGAGGGAAGGACCCGTGCACTCCTCAACCAGCACCGTCGTTTTAAAAACGGGTGGCTGCCTTTAGGATTTTCCATTCATGGGTGCAAAGACCATCGCACTAGGTAGCCGCAGTCCGGGAACCCACAACATCCAACTCAACGCGATTCAGCCACGGAACGACGCACCCCCCCGATGAGGCAGGACCGGTACACCCAGACTGCAATAAATCCGAACTTAAACCTAGGACATGCACTAGCACCCACACATTCATCCAATCATACACTACAACCGACCACACAGAAGCTCAGGCGCAATCAATCACACTTGAGAAAGTAAAAAGGGAAAGGAGATGGAGGGGAACAGGAGGAGACCATTAATAACAAAAATGAGACCATAAATAAAGGTTGAGGAGGGAGGAGAGAAGTATAGTAAAACTACACTCGGCAGTCCGCTATAATGAGGAGGCTGAGTCCCCTCGCCAACAAGGCAGGAGCACTCCCGCGGCGAACCTCTAGAAACACGGCGGGCGTGGAATGGGTATCGCGTCCCATCTGCCCAAGTATGGACCCTGACTGAAGGAAATTTACAGAACGAGGGGGATGGTGTGTGGGTGAGGGAGGAGGGGGGGGGGCATGAAACTAATGGTGCAGAAGAAAAAGAGGAAGAGTAGCTTTCGGTTTGAAAGAGTGATAAGCGCCAACACCCTTTGGTGGGGACATCGTTTACGAAGAAGAGTGAAAGAGTGAGTGTGGATAAAGGTTTCTCGCGTTGGATTCGTCCATACTTTCGAGGTCTGTCAACTCTATTTTACCTTGTCTGGTAATAATGCCGGAAATATGTTTAAAACTTTTCAGCATTGGAGTATGTTATCTGCCATCACAGATGCATTAATTCACACTTTTCACCAACCTTTCTTGAACTTTAAAACCAGCAAACTTGGTACATTTGCCTTTTCAAATAATTGTATCGCTAAAAACATGATCTGCACAGCCTTTCAGAACTAAAAATTTCCTACTCTTTCTTAATCAGACACTCACACTATATCAATCAGTATCATCCCAAGCCCCAAATAGGACCAGCTCTCAATGCCCAAGTAATTGTAACCCTGTAGATTTCAGTAAACGACCGAGGGTGCCAGACAAACGAGATGGACGGCAACAACAGACGCATTCTCATCAAAATACTAAACATCACACTGGTTATGAAAATTACTTTTTATCTATATAGTTTCTTATTTTAACCCGCCATTTAACACTACCTTCCACTCTTCCTTGAACTAAGAGTACTCTTAGGCTTTTTAGTGGCTAGTAATTCTGTGGTCATTTCCTAAGTTGTGACGATTAATCAAAAATAACAGAAAATAAAGAAAGGGAAGCAGGTTTTTTGCTTAGTTTTATACCATAACTGAAGAAGGACAGTGCATAGCACCCCTTCTCTATGAAGGGCTATTGGGCATGGGGACAATGGATGGCATCGTAATTAATAGGACAAGAAAGAGATGGGAGAGTAGTTTTAGCAGCATTGGATATGAGCCAACCCAACTTTAAGGGAGTGGCTTTTGTTAAAGGCAAAATTTGATGTGGATTTTTTGCCACACTTATTACCATTTAAAAGGATAGAAGATCTACGGGGGAAAATAAATATATTATCCGAACGTTAGCGAGATTCGAACAGCTGACTCAGTGTCGCTGAGATTTAGTGGACAAGACGCTGCCTTCATATTCCACCCTCCTCAGTTCTACAAAGACTATTCAAACGGGGCTTTGAGACCCCTCTTTTTTTGAGCCAACTGCTACTACACCAGGGATCTCCATTTCCTAGGAGGGGGAAAGCGTATATTCTTCCCCCTGCCCCAAGTTTTATCAAGCGTTTTATTTTGAGGGAGGGGGATCATTATCGGAATGGGCTATAGAATCTTATGGTGGGTCTGATGTGGCCGGCTCGCCATAGTTTAGAGCCCCCTGCACTACACCTTAAAGAATCATTTCGCATGCAGTTCAAACTAAAATCTAGAGAAAAATTATTGGAGGATACTTACCTGAAACTGATACTTATTTACAATAGTTTGTTGAACTTGACACAAATCTGTATTAAGTTCCACCCCAACTATTCGTTTACATTTGGTATAAACATAAGCCTGAAAAAGAAATAGCTCTTTAATTTAGCACATCCCGTCCAGTGGGTACATTCAGAATAGGGAGAAGCTGAGAAGCTGCTCCAATTAATTTTTGGCGAAAAGTATGAATTGTTAAAATTAACTACAATAGTAGCGTGGCAGCTTCTCCACACCCTGAGTTTTTTTGTTTGTTTGTTTTTCCAGGCCTACACATAAGGTGCTCGGGCTAAATTTTATGATTTTTAAAGTTTTTTTTCCATCGACGGGTTGATGTATCGATGTAGTCAATGACGTTGGATAGCAGACTAAGGAAAGTTTTAGTTGAGAAAAGGTTAACTGACATGGAGGACTGGAAACCATCTCAATATTGGAAAAAGAGTTAACTATATCATGATGATTAGTGCCGGGTAACAAAATATCGACATCATGACTGGTATTCAATGCTGTTAACACTGTAAAGGCACTAAGCAATGACATGGGCAGCTGCAACGGCGCCGTGGTCAGCAGAAAGGAACATAACAGTCGTTCTGACTACGTCTGTACGCTGGAATTAATTCAACAACTGCAGGAGAAGGTAATGGAAGACCAGAGCTTTGGCGAGAGAGATGGATGGCGGAGTGGCCACCATGAAGCTGACCCTGAATGAGGGAGGACCTTCGCTACCACTCTTGGTGAGGCTGTCTGCCTCACCAAGAGGCAGGGGACAAGTGACGCATGCAATGGGAGTCAATCCGTCTCAATATGCAAAACGATGGGGTGGGAAATAAGGTAAGTTGCAGATGCTGTCTCAATGTGACACAAACAAGTAAGGAAATGAAGTTCGTGTGAAATTGAATAGAAAGATTTTTTTTAACAAAAACCAACGAGGGCGTATCTTGCAGAAAGTTTAATGAGAGATTTTTTTTTAAAAAAAAGGTAAGTAAATGTGTGGAAGATATATACCTGCAGATCATCAAGCAGCTACTAGGACAGGGAGCGCGCAATCCACCAATGTCTGCTGCATATTTTTTTAAGAGCTCATCTGGCGACTGCCTGCTTGGGCATTAGTGGCGTATTAAAAACCTGCCTAGTACTAGGCTACTTTAAAATCAGATTAAAAAAAACACAAAAACCAAACCCAACACTAAATTTTTTTTAAAAAAAAAGGGAAAAGGCAACGAGAGGAAGCAAGCTCCTGTGTCATGGGTAGGTCCCCCCGGCGCAGGAACGTGCGACCTATAAGGGGACCCCCCCCCCCCAAAAAAAAAAACAGGTTAAATAAAAGGGAGAAGGCTGGCCTCACCAAAAAAGACTACAAGTCCACCAGTCAATGTGCACGCACTCGTCCCGAGTACAAGGGACAGGCGGTAGCGACTCAACCCATCCCGGTACCGGGACAGGTAACATGCGCGAAGATTGCCCAGACTGGGACATTGAACAAGAATGTGCCGAACAGCCTGGGGAACAACGCAGTCTTAACAGTAGGGCGCTGGCGAGCGCTCCATCAAATGGTGGTGCGTCCCGCGAGTGTATCCAATTCGGAGATGACAGAAGGCAACCTAAAGCCTTCGTGGCATTGGGGGGTAGGTCCATGGAAACAGTCGCAGCGCAATGGCACGTAACTTTAAGTTCCTTTCGACCGTCTCCCATCTTCTTTGCTAGGCAGCCGGAAGAGCTGCTCGTATTCATGCCATGTAGTCGGTGTGAGGAAGAGCGAAACGCTGGTCCGGTCGCAGAGTCCTCGCGGACTCTTTGGCGCGCTCATTCCCGGCAATTCCTACATGTCAAGGAACCTAGCAGAAGATAATCTCGACATCCGCCCGGCTCGCCATAACCGTGGCGTCCCGGATATCGCGAACCCGGGGATGCGGAGATTCCAATGCCTCGAGAGCACTCAGGGCACTTTGTGAGTCGCTATAGATCACAATCCGGTTTCCGAACCGAAACACATCGCGTAATCTCCTGTACCGAGTGGTGTATTGCCACCAGCTCGGCCGTTAAGACAGACGCAGCGCCCCGCTGACTTCAAACAGAGGGGATACGGCGTGGAAGCCAACCCCCTCTTGGGACTTGGAGCCATCCGTATACACTGGCACGGTTCCAGCGTGACAAGAGGTGCGCTCCAAAAAGGTCGAACGCCATACTCCCGATGCTATACAAGCTTTGGGAGAAGAGGTGTGGCGACAAATAGCCAAATGTGGTACCCTCCAAGGTGGCATCCTGGGCAGAACCAGGAGCGCCACCGGCCCGAGAGCTATACCTAGCTCTCGAAGGAGTTTCCTGGCCCTAAACCCAAAGGGCTTAGGGTATGACTGGCGTCTCTCGGCGGCATAGGCACCGTCGAAAACAGCTGCGGATGCGGTGAGAGCTATTGGCGACTGGGGGAGGCGCCGGGCTCGCGCGTACAGGCGAATGATGCACTGTACATGGCGTAGAGCTAGTGGCATCTCCCCAGCATCAACTAATAGGCTCTCAATGGGGGAAGTGCGGAAGGCACCGGTCGCCAGGCGAAGGCCGGTGTGGTGATCGAGTCCACCTTCCGCAATACACGCTCAGCTGTGGATGCATAAAACTCGCATCCGTAGTCGAGCTTCGAACGAACAAGGATAGATAAAAAAGTAAGGCAGTAGACCTATCGGCGCCCCAAGCGCTGAACGTCGCGGAACGGAGAATATCAATGGCGCGGGTACAAGAGACCCTAAGGCTGCAAATATAGGCCTTCAAGGTGAGGCGTCGGTCAAATACAAGACCAAGGAAACGGTGCGATTCAACCACTTCCAGGCGTACCCCATTAAGAAACAAATCCGGGTCTGGGTGGAGCCGTCGATGGTGGCAGAAGTGCACCAACTTAGTTTTGGCTAAGGAAAACCGAAACCTGTGCGCTTCGGCATAACGAGAGACGCGTTGAATGCCTGTTGGAGTCGACATCTGGGCCACGCGAAAGGAGATCGAAAGGTCGTCCACGTAGAACGATCTCTCAAAAAATCAGATATAAACATTGGGAGGCGTCCCCTCGCCCCCATCGTGTGGAGAGTATCCATGATACCGTATCGCCATGCGGTACCATAGGTCTTCTCCAGATCGAAAAACACCGTGGCGTAGTGCTGTCTACGAAGGAAGGCCTCGCAGACGGCATTTTCCAGGCGGAGCAGAGCATCCAACGTGGAATGACACTTGCGGAAGCCGCACTGTGCAGAAGACAGATGGCCTTCGCTGTCCAGAAAAAAAAGGCTAATCTAACATTTACCAATTTCTCCATCAACTTGCACATGCAAGAGGTTAGAGAGATTGGGCGGAAGCCGGCCGGAGTAGAGTTATCTCTCCCCGGTTTACGAAAGGCGAACACAGTAGCAATTCACTAGGAATCTGGGAGGAGACCCTCCACCCAGATCCTGTTGAACAAATCTAAGAGAAAGGCCATACCTCGCTTACCCAGGTGTCGAGGCATGGCGTACGGGACATCGTCCGAACCATGGGCAGTGTCTGCGCACGAAGCGAGAGCGGAACGCAACTCACTCACAGTAAAGCTATCGTTGAAGGGTTCTCCGCCTCTGGAGGTAAAGTCCAGTCGGCGGCCTTCCGCGACATCACGACGTGCATGGAATGCTGGCGGAGCAGCATCCCGGCTAGAGAATGCGAAGAAGGCGGTCGCGAAGGATTCCGCCACGGACGCGGGGTCCGAGATTGCAGTCCCTTTCTCCTGGAGAACGTGAGGGGGTCCTGCGAGAACTTGCCCCGAATCCTTTTGACTCGCTTCCAAACCTCTGCTAGAGTGGTCTTCCCGTTAAGTGAAGACACGTATGCTCGCCAAGAAGAGCGGCGGGTGTGCTTCGAAATATACCGGAACCTAGCCCGACGAAATTCACTGACAGTGAAATCGTTCGGGCGGCGCTTATAGAGCATGTAGTCATAACGCTTCTGCTTGAGGGCCGTCTCACACTCGCCCGACCACCACGGGAGTGGTCGGCGTGTAAAACGGCCAGACGTTTTGGGAATAGTAGTCAGGCCCGCGGCGATGAGGTTGCCGGAGAACTCAACGACCTCATCTACCGACCTAAACTCCTCGACTGAGATAGAGAATTCAGTCATTTCCTGAAATGCAGGCCACCGCACCAAGCACCACCGAGGTGGACTCTCAGGCGGCAGTTTCCCTGAAAATGATATTTGAATGGGAAAGTGATCACTACCATGGAGGTCATTGACCACCCCCGAATCAAAATCAGGCTGTGCATCAAGAGAGCACCGAGATAGATGAAGGCAAGAAAATGAAGCGGTTCTTGGGCAGCGATGCGTAAACTCATCACCATTTAGGACACCTATCTCTAGCTTTTCGATCAGATCGGCAAGGACTTGACCCCTGGGATTTATTGAGTAATCTATCCAGAGAGGATGCCTGCCGTTCAGATCTCCAAGCAAGAGAAAGGGCCTCGGCAACCGTGCCACGACGCGGCGGAAGTCCCACGCGTCGAAGTCAGCTGACGGTGGAATGTACGCAGAAATGATAGTTTACCTCCTATCCAGGTGAAGCTGCACAGCCAATGCCTGAAAGGAGGTATCTAAAGTGAAATGAAGAACGGAGACATCATGCCGGGTGTAAACCGCGCATTCCCCAGCCCGGCCCCCATCTCGTGGTGGTGGGGTTGCAAAACCCTTATACCTTGGGAGGGCGGGCAGGGGGCACACGCCTAGCATGGTCTCCTGCAGAAAAATAACTAACGGGGAACGGGGCGAGACGAGCCTCCGCAGCTCCTCCTAGTTGGCCCAGAGTCCACGGCAAATTCCATTGAAGGAATATGCCCTCCAGGCCTAGCTAGGAGGAGACGCAGGGGCCTCTTCGAACAGAAGATCCACACGGGGATGGCCGTACGCTACCCGGAGGCAGAACCCTGGGTGCTGTTGACCGGACAATGCGTTGTCGCCTTCGATGACTTATTGGGGGAGGTTGGGCTCGCCATGCAAGTCTTTTCCTCCCTCCGGCTCGAAATCTTAGGCAGGCGTTGCAGCTTCGGAGGCGGGGGGGCCCTCTTTTCGAGGATCCACCGTCTCCGAGCCACTCAGCCCACCACTCGGCGTGTGCGAAAGAGCCGAATCTCCTTTGTTGCTGTCCTCCTTTCGGGGGACATCTTTATGAAACCCGGAAGATGGCCTGGCGACCAACTTCAGGGGTTTTGCCTCCTGTGAGTCTAACGAATCGGTGGAGGCGCGTAGCCGTTTGGCCTTACGGGAAACGGTCACGCTGGAAGAACGGGAAAGGGGGGGGAGCCCTGGTTTTAGCCAGGGCTTGGTGTGAACCTTTTGTGCCGCCAGCTTTACCAGGGGAGCGCCCGGGTTGAGTAGAACCGGCAGAAGGGCCAGGAGCAGAGGGTGTCTTTCTAACCATTGAGGCGTAAGACGTTCCAGGCAGAGCCGGGCGCGCCAGGACCAAGTCCTTAGCCTCGCGGAATGAGAGTCGATCCTGGGCCTGAACGTTTCTCCGTAATTGACACACTTGGCCACACACGATTTGGACTTATCGTGTGCGGCCTTGGAGTAATTTACACAGACTTCGGGTGACCCCGACTTTGCACGTCTACATGAGCGATTCGTATGGCTGAAGCGGTGACAGTAATAGCACCTTCGCGTCAGTGGCACGAATGCCTTCACGCGGTAGCGGTACCAACCGACACGCACCGACTCAGGAAGCGTGTCACAGTCGAACGTGACGAAGAGTGTAGGGGTGGGTCTCGAGGCTCCTCCCTGTTTTCTCATCACGCGTTCGACCTTGAGCGTTCCATGGTCGGCCAGCTCTAAGGTGATGTCCTCTATGGAGTAGTCAACGAGTTCCCTCGCATAAACTACTCCTTTCACAAAGTTCATGGTAGAGTGCGGCGTCACACTCACCGGGGTGCCATCAAGTGTCCGAAGAGCACTTATCTTTGCCGCCTCAGAGGGATCCGCCGCATTCGCCAGAAGGCTCACGTTCGAGAAACGGGTTACTTTTGGCTCTCTACCAATTATGCTAGCTAAAGCTCTCCTCTGATGGATCATGTTGCCCTTGGCCAACATGGTCCCATCAGTGGAGCGAATAACGATGAGGCGTTTAAAGCCAGCGGGCTAAAAAACGCTAGGTAACCTCTGAATGAGGGGCCCTGATGTCATCGAGGGTCCACCCTGCGCCCTTTTGGTCTTAGACAAGGGCTCCCACCCGAGGGGGATGAGGGTAGAAGGGCCGGATGTGCCGATCTTGGCTTGGTCGCTTACCGAAGCAGCAGACCCAGCCGTCCCCGCAGGCCCTGCGGATGGAGTGGAGCCCCGAGTCTTTTTAGCTTTTTTTTTGTTTTTTCTTTTATGAGGAGGGCGGGGATTGAACCCGCTTCTTCCCTCCTCCACCGGCAGGAACCCCCAGGCCAAATGGACCGGCCTCAGCTAGGTCCTTCTCCCAGATGGAGAAGGTCCTGGCAGTCGCAGGGGCACCGGTCAGAGGAGATCCCTCCCCTCCTTGTACTGCCTTGGAAACCCTACCCGTTTGAGGAGGATTGATTGATTATTGATTGTTTAAGGGCTACGCAACTTCCATCAATTTATTGTCGCCCGTCAGAAGGAAAGAGGAGAGGCTAAGCTGGGGCCGGACGGAGCGCTGAATCCCGTTAGCACGGCGGCCAGGATGGCAAATCGCTGCGCTCCTTACGGGGGTTTGAGGAGGACCTTGCATAGGGGCGGACTAGAGTTCGGTGCTTGGCGCCGAGCCCGGATTCGCTCCCATGGAAGGCCCTACCGTCTGAGGCTGGGTTGCCTCAAGGACCATGTCTATCTCAGGGGGACCTGCAGTTGGCCATCCCCCCCCCCTCGGACATCACAGGTCCTATTGACAGCAGCGTCATTAGTCATGTCTGGGGAGGCACAGGCCTTGAACCCGCTAGGTTTAAAATTCTAGCCAGCAGGTCTTTTGAGGGAAGCGACCTAAGGGGCCTGGCTTCCCTCTCCTCTCTAAGGGGGTTTGCCCTACCGAGCCGCTCTAATTGGGAGGGGTCGACTATGGGCTGCCTGATGGCTTTCTTGGTAGTCCCCTTGGAAAAAAAAGGGGGGGACTGCTGCTGGGAAGAGTGAGGTGCCCGAACGCACGTTCAGAGAAGGGGGTGAGGGGGTCCCCTACACCCGTAGGCGAAGCAGAGGAGTAAACCTCCTCTCTGGTTGAAGAGTTATGGAGGGTCCCCTGGGAAACCACAGGGGGAAAGGGAACTCCTTTTTTTCTGTGGAGCTGCCTGAGGGCGGCTCCGTTGTTCTTACAGGGGAAATGGGGATTGATTTTGGTTTTGTTAGGTTTTCATTCATGGGCATGGTGACCCTATTTTTTCCACGGGAAGCAATCGCTCATCACCCCTCGCAGTAGCCCGCCTTGCAAGGGGTGCGTACAGGACCTGGCAGAGCCAGGTGCCGTCATTTGGGACCACCCCTCCCGCCTGGTGGCCTGGCAGTCCCTCAGCATGGCGGCTCCACTTTGGACACGGCGTAAAATTGATAGTGTGTGAACAGAGAAGGAAAAGGGATGTGAGGAAGGTATAGGTAGGGATGAAGCAGGTTTTTAAAAACCCACAATCCCAAATCGGAGCTCAGGGGTTAGGGAACATTGTCCCCTCCCCCCTCAGCCCCGATCCGGGATAGTTAGCTGAGAAGGAGGTCAGCATCTAACTTGTGAAATTAGAGAGTGACCAGAGAAAGTTGTGGGAGAGGTTGTCTGAAAAGCGAGGAAACAAGTGTTTTGAAGGAAGGAGAAGGGCTAAGATGGGGTTGGACGGGGTGCTGAGTCCCGTCAGCACGGCGGCCAGGATGGCAAATTGCCGCGCCACTTACGGGGGTGTCTGCTGCAGCTCGATTGTCCATGTTCCTGACACCAATTTGCAGGATAAACATTGGGGCAGTGAGGGCATGCTATTCGAAGGAATAAAAGTGTATATACAAATTTGAATTTGTGGGCTTGTGGTATACAGAAAGGGATTGCCCATGCTAAAGTAGTATAATTGTATGGCCTTAGCATGGGCAATCCCATCCCAATTCATGTCAAGTTCCTTGTCCCCCTCATCGCATCAAGTTTTTCTTTCCCCCGCATGGAGGTCAAATTCTCCCTCCCCTCACCTTATTGAAGTCAAGTTCTTTCTCCTCCATTGAATTAAAGTTGCACTGATTTCCAACGCATCCTTCTCCCCTCCCCACCCTCTAGTCTCATTTGAGGCTCTCATTGCTGTCACACGTGCTGTGCCCGCTCTGACTATTGTGGTCCTTTACCGCCCTCCCAGCTCGTCTCCGGCCTTATTTCTCGAGGAGTTCAGTAACCTACTCTCCGACCTATCCTCCACTGGTTCTTTCCTTATTCTCGGTGACTTCAATCTTCCCGAGATCTTACTCCTTTCCGGCGACTATCGTCACTTGATACTACTTCTCTCTTTAACGACGTTGTTTCTGCCCTACCTCCTATTGACCAAACCTTAAACTCTCTGCACCAATCATTACTCGCCTGCCTTGACGTGCACGCCCCCTTTATCACTCTTTCAAACCACCATCACCGCGCCCCTTAGTTCACCATGGAACTCCTTCGTTCAAGGAGGTGCTTACGTGCTCATGAACAAGCCCTCCATAAAGCACGCTCCCGTGGGCAGGACACGATCTCCTTCTCACTTGCCTATCGCCTTGCTATTTTGACTTATTCTTCCAAATTAAAATCAGCGCGCGAGGCTCATTCACGCAAACCTTTGTCTGAGAGCAAGAATGACCCTCGGACTATCTTTCGTCTCCTCTCTCCTCGCCTAGCTCCATTTCCGCCAGCTCTCCCCCCCCTCAACCCCTCTACTTTCTAATTTTTACTCTGATAAAGTTATTAACCTTGCCGTACTACCCCCAGTCGTCTGAACAAACCCGTGTTGTTCTCCCCGACCATACTCCATTGCCGCTTAACGTCTTCTGAAGAAATAACTGCCCTGATCTCACGCTCTAACAAATCTTGATCCCCTAAGGTGTTTCCACCCAAATTCTCCCTGCTGTCCTCCCACTGATTCTTCATCTCTTTAACACTTCTCTTGCCACAGGGGTGGTTCCCTCTTCCTTCAAACATGCCTCAATTCGTCCTATCCTTAAAAAAAACACACCTTGATCCCGCTGAACCATCTAGCTATCGCCCTATCTCACAGCTTCCATTCCTCTCTAAGATCCTCGAGAGAGTGGTTTTCTCTCGCCTTAATGACCATATTTCTAACTGCAATATCGACGAAATGTACCAGTTGGGGGGTTCAAAGCGAAGCACTCTGCTGAAACCACTCTTCTTAATGTTTCAGACGGTTTACGTAGAGCAGCCGATAGGGGTTGTACGTCCATTCTAGTCCTCCTAGACCTCTCCTCTGCTTTCGACACCATTGACCACTGTCTTTCTTGATCGTCTTCACACTTTGCTTGGTCTCTCGGGCACTGCACTTGATTGGTTCCGCTCATGCCTCTCCTCCCGCACTCAGTCGGTCGCGCTCGATAACCTCTCCTCCGAGCCCGCGCCCATTCATTTTGGGGTGCCTCAGGGCTCAGTCCTTGGTCCCGTCCTCTTTCGCATCTACTTCTTCGCGATTTGGGCCCGTTCTTGCACCTTTATGTTGATGACACTCAAATATACCTTTCCTCATCTCAATCAAATACCAAGCTCCTTTCAGCCTACACCTTCATAAACGAATGGCTGTCTGCAAACTTTCTCAAACTTAACCACGATAAAACTGAAGTTCTCCTTGTTGGTACCGCTTCGATGGTAGAGAAATCTAAAGGTCTCTTTCCCTCCCTTAACCTTGGGGAAACCAATGTCGCCTCCTCTGTTACCGTTAGTAATCTTGGTGTTATTTTCGACGAGCAACTCTCGTTTAAACCGCACATCCATCGTATCTGTAAGTCTTCCCTCGGTTTCCTCCGCAACTTCTCACGTGTTCGATCCCATTTTGATCGACGAAGCCTTGAGTCTGCTATTCATGCCTTCGTCACCTCACGCTTAGACTACTGCAATTCTCTTCTAGTGAATCTCCCTTCTTCGTCACTTCGCCCCCTACAACTAGTTCAAAGCTATGCTGCCCGGCTCCTCCTTCGCCGCCCCCGGTTCTCTCCTTCAATGCCTCTATTACAGGAGCTACACTGGTTACCTATTCGCTTCTGTACCCACTATAAAATTCTTCTCATTACTTACAAGGCCCTAAACCTGGAGGCTCTACCTTATCTCCCGTTGTCAAACTCCTCGGGCACTCCGGTCTAACCTCGCTCCCCTCCTGAACACTCCTCGTTCTGCCCTCTGCTCGATGGGTGACCGTTCGTTCTGTTTGTGTTCCTAGACTCTTGAATGTTCTTCCTGCCGAACTCCGATCCTCTCCCTCTCTTGTTACTTTTAAACGTCTCCTGAAAACTCATCTCTTCAGAATTGCCTCCTCTTCCCTGTAAACTTTCTCTACACTCGCTACACAACCTGTGCTCTGGGAGGGCTAACAACCCTGAAGAGCGCATTATAAATACCTATTATTATTATATTTAAGGTGTAGCAGTGAGTGAGGAGTGAAATGATGCAATGGATGGGTATGAATGTGAGAGCTCGAGAATTATGTGAATGAAGTTGAGATTTGCAAGGGCGAAACTGAGTTGTTGTAGTGTATGTATGGACATTGTAATGATAGAAATGAAGCTGAAGAATGACTAGGGGTAAAGTGGTGAATGAAATTGTGAGGTAAAACCAGAAAAAAAAACAACAACAGAGGGTGGTAGGGTTCTGGGATTAAAGAAACGTGTGTGGCGAACATATTCTTTCAGCATAAAGATATACATAAATACACATAGTTGAGAAAGGAAAAATGTAAGAGTAAGGTTGATCTGTGCCTAGTAAGCAGGAATATGGAGTAAGAGGTATAGATATGTGACTGATTTAATTCCATGATTGGGTAGCATAAGATTAAATGGATTAGTGTAAGGATGAAAGACATGAAGTTAGAAAGGAAAAGAATAAAAAGAGAAAGAGTATTGAATCAGATAGGGGAGGTTAACCAAGAATGATTGATAGTAGAGGAGAGAGGAAGTATGAATGGGGGTTAAATCAAATGTGGAGCAAGTTTAAAGTTGATAGTGGGTAGTGTAAGAGCTGTATTTGGCTGTCAGAACTGGAAAGAGGCAGCAATGCTAAACTGAATATTGCATACGAGAATGTTAGGTAGATGTGGATGAATGCATACAACGAGGCGAAAAGAAAAGTGAAACGAGATTTATCTGAGTAAGAAAGGAGCAAACGAAGCATTTGGAAGGAGGATGGATGAGGAGTTGGATCGGAACAAGAAATTATTTTGGAAGTATGAAAAGTGAAAACCCAAGAATAGGTGTGTGAATATCGGGTGTAAAAATGGCAGTGCTTGTGCAAAATGAGGCCAAAAGTAGCTGGAATACTTTGACGAGTTAGTTAAAGTAGGTACGGAAAATGAAGGCGAAATCCAATGTGACATCTCCACCAGAATGTTGTGAGAAGAAAATATGTAAAGGTACATTGCGTGAGTTACCTAGAGAGCCTCATGACCAGGGAGGCGTAGATTTCTCTAGAATCTATCCAACCTCAACAAATAAGGAAAGTCCCCAGGGTTGGAGCAGTAGTACATTATTAATGAGTTGGTGGTAGCAGGGTGATCTATGCTATACTTTAGAACCCTTGTGGGAGCAACCAAGTCAACTGGGGGTTTCATGTTTGAAATGTGAAAGATGCTAGCAAAGACCCGGATAGCTACATAATAATCATGAGTAAAAAGAATGGCCATGGATGCACCATAACAGAACTATTTACAAGTGCGGGCATCAAAAGTACAGCGTCTGACCTACAGGGAACAAGTGTGGGTAACGAAAGTAGTGTCTGGAATGCAAGGCACAAATGTGGGCATCAAAAGTAGTGTCTGGAATGAATGACACAACTGTGAATATCAAAAGTCAACTCTGCAGGACCGCCATTTTACATTCATTCTTGACCCCAAGTTGCTACAAGGCCCCCGCCTAAGAAAAATCGCGCCATTTCACAAGTTGCAGAAAAAAAAACATTGAACAGAGGAGAGTTGAATTCTGCAGAGGATAGAAGAGTGGAAGAGTTGAATTCTGCAGAGGATAGAAGAGTGGAAGAGTTGAATTCTGAAGAAAGCGCATTGGATAGTGTATAAATTGAATTCTGCAGAGGGTTGAACAATGGAAGAGTTGGCTGTTATTGGGTAGTAGTGTGGTAGAGAAACAATTTGGATGTTAATGGGTAGGATAGTGTGTGGTAGAGATAGATAAAACCAATTTGGTTGTGACAAACTACACTTAAACACAGTCAACCCCATAACGGGTGGAATAACAGTGGGACGTGACGAACCAATATCAAACCCCCAAATGACCCACGATATTCGAGTAGTGGTCACACATCCACCGCGCGGCCACGTCCCAACTATCCCTGGACGAGAACCCTCCACTTACGCCGTATAAAACTGCTCCCAAGCGAGATCCGATGTCCAGTAACGTCGCCTCTTCAGGGATCGGAGGGAGGAGAGCGCGAAACACGTAGGCCAGTCGCTCCCTCGAAATTGAGTGGCTGATGTAGGCTTCAAAGAGAGGAAAATTATTTTATCACCAGACATTTTATACCAAAACACGGAGGAGGGGGGGCTAGTCCCAAACCCGTAGGATGACGGACATAAGTTAAGAGTTAGACTGGAAACGAGAATAGGTCGTTAAAGTTGGGTTGGGCGAGTTCCGCCACCCGTCCTTGGCTCGTGGAGATCTCTCGGTCGAATAATGAAATTCGCAAAAGGTCAGAATGACAATAGCTGGTAATCTTCAAATGCATCAGGGGTCGATCCTCACTGGCAAACCAATCCAATCAGGAGTGATTTAATGTATCAGAACAGTCAGATTTAGTCACGTACGACGCACGGCAGGTATCGGGTCAGTGGTGGTCTTTTCTAAACCTTACCTTAACCCAAACCAGAAGGGGAATCCTAATTGTTGTTTTTTATTATTATTATTTTAACCATCCATTCTGGTGGTTGGCAACGGGGGCAGACACCCCAAAAGGGCATATCTTCAGGCGTATTTAAAAATAGGGAGGAAAAGGTTCAACATCGACCGTTTCGCAGCAAAAGTTGGGTTGTTTTTTTTTACAGCGCCCATCTGGCGACTGGCGCCAAGGGCATAAATCGCCGCGATTAAAATTTCAGCAAAGTACTCTGTTACTTTAAAATTCACAAATAAAGAAAAACAAAAGACCGCAAAAAAATAAAAACAGAACAAGTTACGAAGTAGAAGGAATCAGGCTCCGGGGCACAGGATTGTGCGAGCAACACCAAAGAAACAAAATGGAGGCCAACCTCCTCCAAAAAGTCAAATAGTCCGCAAGTCTGTGTGCACGAACTCGTGCAGAATACAAGTGGTAGCGACCGAGCTAGTACCGGTACCATTTTTTTTTTATCGCCAATCTGGCGAGTGCCTGCTATGGCTTAAGTCGACGTAATCATCCCATAGTCTAATGCTAAGCATGATTAAAAACAAGCACACACATAAAAGACGCCAAACACAAAAACGAAAAAAAAAACAAAGCAAGAAGAAGGACAGGTAACATGTGCGAAGATCACCCAGACTGGGACATTGAACAAGAATGTGCCAACAGTCTGGGGGACGAGCGCTCCATCAAATGGCGGTGCGTTTCGCGAATGTGTCCAATTCGGAGACGGCAGAAAGCGAACTGAAGCCGTCGCGGCATTGGGGAATAGCAGCGGCGCAATGGCACGCAAGTTTAAGTGCTCTCGGCGGTCTCCAATAAGCTTCGTCAAACAGCCCGGATGGCTGCCCTCATTCCTACCATGTAGTCGATGAAGAGCCGAACGCTGGTCTGGTCGCCTCAGTCCTCTTTGGCGCCCTCATTCCACCTATGTCCAGTAATCCAGCACAAGAAAATCTCGACATCCGCTGGTCTTGAGGAAACAATGGCGTCACAAATACCGCAAACCAGGGCGTGTGGAGATTCTAATGCCCGAGAGCGGTTTGTGAGTCGCTAAAGATCACAATGCAGTCTCCGAACCGGATACAACGCGTTATCTCCCGTACTGAGCCATCTATTGCAGCCAGCTCGGCCGTGAAGACAGAAGAAGCGCCTGGTGGGGCGCCGCCGACTTCAAACAGAAGCGATAGGGCGTGGAAGTCGATCCCCACCTGGGACATGGAACCATCCTTGTACACTGGCACGGATTCAGCGTGACACGAAGTGTGCGCCCAAAGGAAGAAACGCAATACTCGCGGCCCTGTGGAAGCAGAGGCGTGGGAAACCAGAGGCTCCACCGAGCTCTCTAAGGAGTTTCCTAGCCCTAAACCGAAAGGGCTTAGGGTATGACTGGCCTCTTTCGGCGGCATAGGCACCATCAGATCGGTCGTTGGCGACTGAGGGAAGCGCCGGGCCCGTGCGTCTAATGGACTGCGTGCGGCTCAGAGCGAGTGGCATCTCCTCGCTTCATTGACAAATAGGCATTCAATGGGAGAAGTGCGGAAGGCATCGAGCGCCAGGCGGAGACCGGTGTGGTGTGGATCGAGTCCACCTTAGGCAATACAGGCTCGGCTGCGAATCGGTAGAAAAGTCCATGGCCTGGGTACAACAAACGGCGAGAACACGACACCCTACTTCAACGCGTCCCACCTGACATTGCCCCCATCCCCCTGAACCGCAGAACTAGTCTCTCTGGCCCATCTACGATTAGGACACCACCTTTCAGTACACGAATACAAAAACAGACTAGACCATGAATGACCCCGCTGCAACCGCCAACTGACACCATTCATCTGATACTCACTTATCCTCCTCCTCTCGAAAACCTCAGAGCTGACGATTATGTCACCTCACTCAGAAACTCTGGTGAAGACCACTCGCCGTGGTGGCATTCCTAAGTGCTGCTGAGTTTGACTGAAGAGAACCCGGGAGCCACAAAGTAGGTAGGGAAGGTCGGAGCAGCGAATATGGCTTAGTAACAGGCCTCGGAGAGGTCGGGGTTACCACGCCTAACATTCGGACGGTGCAAAGGGAAAATCCATAGGCAGGGTAAGAAGGGGCACCGAAAGGGTAGTGGAAAGGAGTAGAAAATGTGGATGTAAGGACGAAGGCAGGGTGAAGAGAGTTGGTATAGAAAGAGGAGGAATGAGTTAGCGGAAGAAGAGGCGGGACTGGGCGCCGATGCCAGTCAGCTCGGAGGCAAGAAAATACACCGCCATGGCCCTTACGGGTCAACCTATTTAAAGACAGAAGGGGGGGGGGGAGGACTTGAGCTGAAAAGGAGTGTTACTCCTCGAGGTACGAGGTGCAAGTCCACACTGCTCCCCCTTCCCTTGTAGGGTTCCTTTTCAACAATAAAACTACCTACTTATGGGCTGGGTATTGTGCGAAGAGCAATCCACGCAGTAGTTTCGCGCCAATTCCCCCGTGTCGCACAATTCATCTACCATATCTTCATCATAGAGAAAGGCATCGACATGCAGCGTGTGTGAAGGATCACAATCGGCATTCTGCAACAAATTAAACAAATCAACATCTCAAAAGTTGTTTCACGATGCAAAATATAGATAAAAAAATTTCACAAAAAAAAAGAACTCTACCTCTCCTACTGCTGGAAAAGTGATTTGCTCAGAAGGAAAAATTGCATTAAGAGGAACAATCTCCCTCAAATCATCCGCAATCTTTCGTAATTTGCCATCAGAACCACTAAACTCCATCTGTACTCCGGGAGGTATAATCGGTGGTTGTGGTGCGGGAGAAATAAGGTGAGGTGGTGGAACTGAAAAAAGTTAAATAGGTAAGCGCTTCTGAAAATTTATTGCTTATATCACATTTCAGGGTTATGTTAATATAAGAAGGAGTAACAAAGTATTTTAGTTTTGGACATGGCCTTTTTTTCATGTTAAAGAGTCATGGTGGTGGTTACCTACCTGACATGGATGCAGAAAGAAAAAATCCCCGTTAAATTGGCCTATTGTTGAGTTAAAATATAAAATAAGAAAAATCGATGGTAAAAATAAGAGCCACGTTCGAATGCCCCGGCTCTTTCAAGAGGAGGGAGACAGTAACACCCAAAAACCCGCCCTAAACACCAGAGAGAGAGAGTAACGACCCCGGTCAGCCAGGTAGCCAGAGAGGTACTGCACGCATAGCTCCGCCAGACAAGGGAAATCGACCAAAAAGAAGAGTATTGTTTGAGGTAGCAAACATCCTTGCAGAAGGGCTCAGGAGAGCGATTCGTAAGATGGCGCTGTGTTGTGTCCGATTCGGATACAACAAAAAAAATGGCATACCGTCGAGGGATTGTGGGATAGGTCCACGATCGCTATCTACCCACTTTTTTGAGGTGTAGCCAGTGTGTGGAAGAGGGAAACGCCGATCTGGTCGCTCAGTCTATGCAGACAACCTAGCTCCCTCGTTTTCAATAACCCCATTTCTAGTTGTTTTTTTTTTAAGGGGCTATCTGGCCACTGCCCACTTAGGCATAAGTCGCCGTAAACAAACAGCCTAGTTCTAGGCTACTTTAAAAAAATTTGAACAGGAAAAAACAATAAAAAGAAATAACAATAACAAAAACAACAACTAAACCTAGTTAAATGAAAGGGAGAAGGCCGGCCTCCCCCAAATAGAAAACAAGTCCACCAGCCAATGTGCACGCACTCGTCCCGAGTACAAAGGACAGGCGGTAGCGACCCCGCCCATCCCAGGACCGGGACAGGTAACGTGCGCGAAGATCACCCAGACTGGGACATTCGACAAGAATGTGCCGAACAGTCTGGAGGACGACGCAGTCGTCGCAATAGGGCGCAGGCGAGCGCTCCATCAAATAGCGATGCGTCACACTCGACTGGGATAGCAAAAGTCATTTACTGAAATGCGGACCATCGCGCCCGGGGCAAGCACCACTGGGAAGATCACTCGGGCGTCAGCTCCCCATAAAATGAGATTCGAATGGGAAAGTGATCACTACCATGGAGGTCCTCGGCTACCTCCCACCCGAAATCAAGCTGTGCATCCAGAGAGCACAGCGGTTCTCGGGCACATTTAGGACACCTATCTCCAACTCTTCGATCATGTTCGCAAGGACCAGACCTCTGGAATTGCTCGAGTAGTGTCCCGAGATGGGGTGGCTATGGTTCAAATCCTCGATCAGTAGAAAGCGCCTCGGCCCCGCCTCCAAGTCAGTTGACGAAGGAATGTACGCATAAATAAAAGTATAGCTTCTATCCAGGTGCAGCTGCACTGCTACTGCCTTAAAAGAGGTATTTATAGCAAAGAGAAGAACGGAAATCTCATGCCGAGTGTAAATGGCACATCTTCACGTGGCGGTGGGGTCGCCAAGCCCTTATATCCGGGGATGGTGGGCAGGGGGATTGCGTCCGGCATGGTTTCCTGTAAAGAGATTTCTCCTTTGAGCTCCTTTGGTGCTGTCCTTCTTCAGGGGTGTTGCTTCCTGTGAGTCTAACGACTCATTGGAGGCGTGCGTCCATTTTGCTTTACAGAAAACTGCCTCACTTGGTTTGGGGGAGCCCTGGTTTTAGCGGAGGTTGCATGTGAGCACTGTGCCACCAGCTCTACCAGGAAAGCGCCCAGGGTGAGTAGGTCTGGAGGAGCCAGCAGCAGAGGGTACCTTTTTTCAAATTGTGGCATAAGACGTCCAGGGAAGCGCCGGGAGCGCGAGCTCAAAGCCCTTACTTAGCCTCGCTAAATGAGAGACGATGCTGGGCCTGAACGGCCAGGATTTCCTTCTCCAGGAGATACGGACCACATTGCCTCGAAGAAGCGGGGTGCTGCTCTCCGCAATTGACACACACGATTTAGACTTATTGTGTGTGGCCTTGGAGTGACTTACATAGACTTTGGGTAACCCCGACTTTGCGCGTCTACAGGAGCGATTAGTATAGCCGAAGTGGTGAGAGTAGTAGCACCTCCACGGCAGTGGCACGAATGCCTTTATGCGGTAGCGATGACTGGCATGACATTAAGTGTCCGAAGGGCACTAATCATGGTTGCTTCGGAGGGATCTGAAGCATTCACCAGAAGACTCCTGTCCAAGAAATGTGACACTTTTGGCTCTCTACCAATTAAGCTAGCTAATGCTCCGATGGATCATGGTGCCCTTGCCTAAAGAGTAGAGTGGGTGATCACCTATTAGTAGCATCCCTAGTGCTAGGTGATCCAACCCTGCCTACCAGACTGAACTCTGTACAGGTGTGAACACTCCTCCTGGTACAAAGTGCAGGTAGAAAAGGTTGAGGGGAGAGGCGTAATGATAAATATTATTATTAAGTAATAACTAATACTAATAATAGCAATTAATACTTAAAATACATAATGGTAATAATACAGAATAATAATAACCAGTAATACACAATAATTATACAACATACTAATAATAAGAGTGAAAATAATAATAATAATGCTAGAGACTAAAGAAAAAACAAACAGGAAAGGCAGGATCAAGTGGAGGAAGGGTCTTCTGGGTTCTTAAGTTCCACTCTTACCTTTTCAATTAAAAAAAATGGCAAATGGGAGCAAGGTGGCTCTAAGTATAGACTATGAGTGTCTTTCAGTGGGTGGTAAGCATAGTATCAGGGGCATGGCCGTAGTCTTACCGGAGGCAGAATTCCGGGCGCAGTTGCCTTCTACGACCTATCGTAGAAGCCGAAGCTCCTTTGGTGCTGTCCTTGTTCAGAATCAATACCCAATTTGGTCAATGAATCAAATATAATATAACAAAATTAAGAGAATAAGGTACTCATCCTCTTATGATCCCTATTAATGGCAATGGGTATCACCAGTGTAAAATCAGTGCTGTGAGGATGCACAAATAAAAATTAATATAGAAAACGGAAAATTAAATCAAATAAATGTTAGCATTACTCAAACTTTAGTTAGGCTTTATTTGTGTTGCGGACGGCGTGAAGATCTGTAGATAGCAAATCAGCTCTACTTAAAATGTGCCGGAAAAGGGACGTCATGGACTGGCAAAGAGGTGTGAGTGCATTTGGCCATGCCAAAGGTATCATGTGAAGGTGACAGAATTTCACAGTGTTTCAATGAGTACGGTCATCCTGATTTACAAGCAATAGCAGAACTCCAAAAATGCGAAAAACTCTCACCAGAATTGCGGATGGAAGAAGGTGTTGGTGGACAGGGACCGTCGTAGAATCTCAAGGCTTGTAATTGCAAATCGATTTGCTTCCAGGCAGAAATTGCTACAAAATGTTATTTGTGGTCCCTCACCACCCATTTCAGAAAGAACATTACACAGGGAATTCCATGGCATGAATGTATGGAGCAAAGTGGCGTGCCAAGAGTGCCTTACTATGGTTACAAGTGACTAATTTTTTGTCCGGTGAGCTTACATTCATAATTAGGTAAATTCTTGAAAAAGATATACAGAGAGAACCATCTTAAAAGAGCCAGGATTAATTTCTTCTTTGCAAAAAGAAACAAAATAACATTAAGTGTGTGGTATGTTAAAGAGTGGGAGAGAAGCAAGTTTCAAAATCTCAACTTTTGTGCATTTAGTGAACTCAATATTCACAATATAGTAGGTGAAAGTTATACTAACTAACCTCCCCTTATCCATGTTTCGTCCATCCAAGCTAAAAAAGCTTTTCTTGTTTCCAGTTGGGGAATTTGCTGCATCATGGCTACAAATGCTTCTTGAGCCGTTTTCAAGTCCATGCTCCACCTGCAAACATAAATGCAATGAAATTTTCCAAATTATATAATTCTAGAAAACCATTTAATTGAAAATACAATTTTTTTACTATATTAACACAAACATACTCCACAAGATAGATACTAAACTTGTTAATATTGTGACATTTGAAGATTTGGCTTTAAAAAAGACACGCAAGTGGGTCATCACCCCCATTCAAAGCATACAGGAAAAGGTTTAAAAGTTTTACACAAGCCACTGACTAAGATTCTGTAAATATAAAAAATAACTTTAGATCTTCCTCCATCGAAAGGAATATATTATAACAGTAATCTAACACAAGTACCTGGAGTGCTAGGAACTGGTAGGGCATTCAACTTTATGGGCCATTCATCCTCCAGAACCTGCTGAATTATAGCAAATCCTACCACTATGGATGGCGAGATTGAGAGAGAGAGAGACAATATTTCAGATGTCAGCTCTGGGTTGGTTGCCCAAGTTAATTTGAAACCCACTTGTGGGGTGAAGTTTGAAAGATAAAGTTTGACGTTGAAAAGTACACCTTCATAATTTCAAGTATTAGGCAGTTATAACATAAGTAGGGTTTGGATTTGGTTGTAATTTTCTACACAAGATTGTTAAAATATTTGAAAAAGTTCCATGAGAAGCAAGTGAGATGACTGGCAGATATCTCAATTCAAATATTCTAAGTTTTGCAAATTAATTGGCTGTTTTGACTAAAAAAATATGAGGAGAAATATAATTAATTTTTTAAATATTTTTATGAATGTAAAGACCTCTTAGAAATTTTCTTCAGTAAAAAAACTGGATAAGTTAGGGAAGCATTAAGACTTTTTACCTCGTATTTAAAGGGCAGTAGCAATTAGACCCTATCATGGGAGCATTGGGGCCAGGAGTGTCAAAATTCCCTTGCAACAATTCCAAGAAACAAACTAATGTAAATTTAATAACTCCAAGAGAATTTACTAGCATGGTTGTTCCTTTTTCCACAAGAGGGTGTAATAACAGGATGGAGATAGTGATTTAGATGCATTTAAAAAAAGGTCAGACAGCTCTATTTCAGATCTTTGAAAAGGCTTGTTTTTATTCTTTCCTTGGACAATCGGGTATTTGGAGCATATGAAATATTTCAGCATTATATTTGTGGAATGTGAAATTATATTTGTATTATATATCTATATTACTGGTTTGCTATTCTGGGCAATTTGACTAAGTATACAAGCTACAATCAGTTTGGATATTTTTGTCTTTATATGTAGTTTGTTTGTTTTAAATTAAATATGGGAGATTAGAAGGGGAGGAGTTATAGGGTAGAGTGTAGGTCTCCATATATGGAAGTTAAGTCCATGTGATGGCCTTCAACATCACAATATGGATCAGGTGCTGGCAGAGCAGCATCCCGACTAAAGAATGTCAAGAATTGTGTCCTGAAAGACTCTACTAAGGATGCAGAGTCTGAGATTGTGATTCTGTTCAACTGGAGTATGTGGGAGGGGCCAACTGAGAACTTACTCTGAATCTTATTGACTCACTTCCACACAATTTGGAAGAGGGGTCCTCCTATTAAGCAGACATGAATGCCACACCAGGAGGAGTGGCATGAGTGCTTTGAGACATACCAGAACCTAACCTTAGCTTGACAAAATTTACTGACGATGAAATCGATCAGGCGTACTCATATCACATGTAGGCATATATATTACTTCTGACAACCATCTCACACTCAGCATAACACCAAGGAAGTAGACAGTGTGCAAAACAGTCAGACACCCCCAGCAATCCAAGATTGTCAAGGGGGATTTTTTGAAAAAAAATTTAAGGGCTCATCTGGCGACTGCCTACTTGGGCATTAGTCGCCGTATTAAAACTGGCCTAGTTCTAGGCTACTTTATAATAAAATTAAAGAAACGAAAAAAAAAACACCCCAAATGGGGGAAAGGAAGCAAGCTCCTGCGTCGGGGGGAGGTCCCCCCGGCGCAGGAGCGTGCAACCTAAAGGGAAAAAAACAACAAAAAACAAACAAACCCTGCTTAAATAATAGGGAGAAGGCCGGCCTCCCCCCAAAAGTCAACAAGTCCACCAGTCGATGTGCATGCACTCATCCCGAGTACAAGGGACAGGCGGTAGCAACCCCGCCCATCCCGGTACCGGGACAGGTGTCGTGCGTGAAGATCACCCAGACTGGGACATTCGACAAGAATGTGCCAAACAGTCTGGGGGACGACGCAGTCGTTGCAATAGGGCGCAGGCGAGCGCTCCATCAAATAGCGATGCGTCACACGAGTGTACCCGATTCGGAGACGACAGAAAGCAACCTGAAGCCGCCGCGGCATTAGGGAATAGGTCCATGGGAACAGTCGCGGCGCAATGGCATGCAACTTTAAGTTCCCTTCGACAGTCTCCCATCTTCTTTGCCAAGCAGCCCGAAGAGCAGCCCGTAATCCTGCGATGTAGTCGGTGTGAAGAAGAGCGAAATGCTGGTCCAGTCGCAGAGTCCTCACGGACACTTTGGCGCACTCATCGTCGCGATCATTCTCCGCAATTCCTACATGTACAGGAACCCAGCAGAAGATAATCTCGACATTCGCCAGGCGTGCCAAAACCGTGTCATCACGGATATCACGAACCAGGGGATGCGGAGATTCCAATGCCCCGAGAGCACTCAGGGCGCTTTTTTGAGTCGCTAGAGATCACAATCCGGTCCCCGAACCGGGCACGTTGCATAATATCCCGTACCGAGTGGTGTATTGCCACCAGCTCGGTCGTGAAGACAGACGCAGCGCCTGGCAGAGCCCCTCTGACTTCAAACAGAGGGGATACGGCGTGGAAGCCGACCCCCTCTTGGGACTTGGATCTATCCGTATACACTGGCACGGTTCCAGCGTGACACGAGGTGTGCTCCAAAAAGGTGGGATGCAATACTCCCGGCGCTGTACAATCTTGACCGCGCCAAAAGAGATCGAAAGGTCATCCACGTAGAGCGTAGCGAGAACATATTCCGGTAGCACCGAGATGATGCTGTTGATGATCAGGGCAAAGAGTGTGACACTAAGAACACTTTCCTGCTTCATTGGGCCGGAGAGGACTCCCCCCCCACCCGTACGCGGAATCGACGATCTCGTAAAAATTCAGATATAAACATTGGGAGGCATCCCCTCGCCCCCATCATGTGGAGAGTCCTCATGATACCGTATCGCCATGCGGTATCATAGGCCTTCTCCAGATCGAAAAACACTGTGGCGTAGTGCTGTCTACGAAGGAAAGCTTCGCAGACGGCATTTCTAGTCGGAGCAGAGCATCCGACGTGGAGTGGAACTTGCGGAAGCCACACTGTGCAGAAGACAAGTCTCCGATGTTCAGAAAAAAAGGCTAATCTAACATTTACCAATTTCCCAATCAACTTGCACACGCAAAAGGTTAGAGAAATTGGGAAGAAACTGGCCGGAGTAGTGATCTCTCCCCGGATTGCGAAAAGCGAGCACAGTAGCGATTCGCAGGGAATCTGGAAGGAGACCCTCCACCTAGATCCTGTTGAACAAATCTAAGAGAAAGGCCATGCCTCGCTCACCCAGGTGTCGAAGCATGGCGTACGGGACATTGTCTGGACCATGGGCGGTGTCCACGCACGAAACAAAAGCGGAACGTAACTCACTCAGAGTAAACCTGTCATTGAAGGGTTCTCCGCCTCTGGAGGTAAAGTCCACCGAGGCGGGCTCTCGTGTAGCAAAGGCCCAGAAAATGATATTTGAATGGGAAAGTGATCAATACCATGGAGGTCATCGACCACTCCCCAATCAAAATTGGGCTGTGCATCCGGAGAGCACAAAGATAGATCGAGGCAGGAAAATGAAGCGGTTCTCGGGCAGTGATGCTTAAACTCATCCACATTTACGACACGCATCTCAAGCTCGTCGATCAGGTTGGCAAGGACTTGGCCCCGGGATTGATAGAGTAGTCTCCCCAGGCGGGGGGGGGGGGGCGGACGGTCTTCCGTTTAGATCTCCGAGCAAGAGATAGGGCTTCGGCAACCGTGCCACGACGCAGCAGAATTCCCCCAGATCGAAGTCGGCTGACGGTGGAATGTACGCGGAAATAACAGTATACCTCCTATTAAGGTGCAGCTGCACAGCTACTGCCTGAAAGGAGGTATCTACAGCGAAGAGAAGGACGGAGACATCATGCCGGGTGTAAATCGCACATGCTCTCGCCCGGCACCCACCTCGTGGTGGTGGGGTCGCAAAACCCTTATAGCCCGGGAGGGTGGGCAGGGGGATGTACCCAGCATGGTCTCCTGCAAAAAAATAGCTAATGGGGAACGGGAGGAGATGAGCCTCCACAGCTCCTCCCAGTTGGCTTGGAGTCCACGGCAATTCCATTGAAGGAATATGCTCTCCAGGCCTAGCTCGGAGAAAACGCGGGGCCCTCTTCGAAGAGAAGACCATCATGGGAATGGCTGTACGCTTCCCGGAGGAAGAACCCCGGGTGCTGAAGCCTTCGAGGACTTATTGGAGGAGGATGGGCTCACCATGCCAGTCTTTTCCTCCCTCCGCCTCGAAACCTTAGGCGGGCGTTGCGGCTTCGGAGCCGGGGGCCCCTCTTTTCGAGGATTCATTGTCTCCGAGCCGCCCAGTCCACCACTAGGTGTGGGCGAAGGAGCCGAAGCTCCTTTGTTGCTGTCCTCCTTTTGGGGGGCAGCTTTAGGAACCTCGGAAGATGTCCTGGCGAACAACTTCACGGCTGTTGCCTCCTGTGACTCTAACGACTCAATGGAGGCGCGTGGTCATTTCACCTTACGGGAAACGGTCACGCTGGAGGAAGGGGGGGAGCCCTGGTTTTAGCCGGGGCTGGGTGTGAACCTTTGTGCGAACACCTTTACCAGGGGAGCGGCTGGGTTGAGTAGAACCGGCAGAAGGGCTCTGAATGGGCGCGGAAACAACCATGCTTGTTGGCCTGGATGGGCCAGGAGCAGAGGGAGTCTTTCTAAGCATTGAGCCGTAAGATGTCCAAGGCAGAGACGGGCGTGCCAGGACCAAGTCCTTAGGCTCGCGGAATGAGAGACGATACTAGGCCTGGAGGCCAGGATTTCTTTCTCAAGGAGATATGCACCACATTGCCTTGAAGAAGCGGGGTGCGCCTCTCTGCAATTGACACACTTGGCCACACACAATTTGGACTTATCGTGTGCGGCCTTGGAGCAATTGACACAGACTTTGGGTGACCCTGACTTTGCTTGTCTACATGAGCGATTTGTATTGCGGAAGGGGTGACAGTAATACCACCTCCACGGCAGTGGCACGAATACCTTCACGCGGTAGCAGTACCAACTGGAACGCACCGACTCAGGAAGCTTGTCACAGTCAAAAGTGATGAGTGTAGGGGTGGGTCTAGAGGCCCCTCTTTGTTTTCTCATCACAGGCTCAACCTTGACCGCCCCATGGTCAGCCAGCTCTAGAGTGATATCTTCTATGGAGTAGTCCACGAGTTCCCTTGCATAAACTACTACTCTCACAAAGTTCATGGTAGAGTGCAGCATCACACTCACTGGGGTGCCATCAAGTGTCCGAGGAGCACTTATCTTGGCCACATTGGAGGGATCCGCCGCATTCACTACAAAGCTCCTGTCCGAGAAATGGGTCACCTTCAGCTCTCTACCAATCATACTAGCTAAAACTCTCCTCTGATGGATCATGTTGCCCTTAGCCAACACGGGTGTCATCAGTGGAGCGAATAACAAGGAAGCGTTTGAAGCCAGCAGGCTCGAAAACGCCGAGTAATCGCTGAATGAGGGCCCCCAGTGTAATCGAGGCTCTGCTCTGCACTCTAGGACATAGTCAGGGGCTCTGCACCCGGGGCAGCAGAGGGGCCAGATGTGCCGATCTTGGCTTGGTCGCTTACTGAAATGGCATCAAAGCCATCCGTCCCGGCAGCCCTGTCTTTTTTCTTTTTAGGAGAGGATGGCGGGGAATGAACCCTCTTCTGCCCTCTGCCGGCAGGAGCCCCCAGGCCAGATGGACCAGCCTCAGCAAGGTCCCTCTCTAAAATGGAGATCGTCCTGGCAGTTGTAGGGGCACCAGTCGGAGGATGAGATCCCTCCTCTCCTTGTACTGCCTGGGAAACCCTAGCCATTTGAGGAGCCACCATGGAAGGCCCTACCGTCTGAGGTTGGGGCATGTCTATCTCGGGTGCGGCCTCCATTTGGCCATCCTCCCCCCCCCAGGACATCACAGGTCCTATTGGCAGACGTCATTAGTCTTGTCTTGGCAGGCACAGGCCTTGACCCCCGCCAGCAGGTCTTTTGAGGTAAGCGACTGAAGGGGTTTGGCTTCCCTCTCCCCCTTAAGGAGGTTTGCCTTAACGAGCCACTTCAATGGAGAGCAGTCGGCCTTGGGCTGCCTGCTAGCTCTCTGTTTACTAGAGAACTGTTCACCTAAAATGTTTAGGTGGTCCTCAATTGGGAGGATTTTTTTTTATTTTGACAGAGGAAGTGTATTGAGGTAATTTTTGTGCCTTAATACATTTCTATAATTTACAATGCTGTAAATTAATTGCACTGAGATTGAATTAATCACTTGGAAAGTTATATGTCATAATTGGGAAAGCATGAGAAGTGTGAAGAGGAGACTACATGGAAAGTTGATGGGCGATATGAATCATTGAAAGCGAGTTATTCATCATTCTGTTAAAATTTCTCATTTGGCACTGATGGATTGGATTATGTGAATGGGTTTGAGATTCCTAAAGGTTGTGAATGTTCTAATCCAAGGAGGAACAAACTTAGTGAAATACTTGGAGCATGCAGAAGTCCAATGAAGCCTAAGTTGTTTGAGATCTTTTTCTATTAGTCTTTGTAGAGATGGGGGGGAGGGGGGAGAAATCCCATGTTCAGCGGAAGTTTTTGGAATGTTGTGTGCACATGAATAAATGATGATTTATTTTTACTGATACCATGTGAGGCTTAGGGTGTCCAAAAATGCACACAATTAACATGTACTCCAAAAATGTACACAATTAACATGTACTCCTTATATATGGACTGAGGCACCATATGGGGCGGGGGGGTGTAATGCATAAAGCATTCAAACCCTTAGTTTTGAATTATATTTAATACCGTAAAAAAAAATTCAAAAACTAAAAAAAGTAAATGGTAAGATACAAAAAGCAGAAGAAAAAATTGTGCTAAAAGGCTGCATTTAGGATATATAAAGATATACATTTTTAAGACCTTAGAAACTATAGAATGGTTAGAAATAATTAATAGATTATTAAATAGAGCAAAAAATAACAAACATCTGGAAAAGGCTTTTGTTTTTTTAGAATTATAGAAAGAGATGGAATAGGCCCATTTGATATTGATGCTAGAATAGTTGATATAGATGAGGAAACTGCAATTAATCACTTTAGCTGTGTATTTATTAAAAGGTTATCAAGGATAGAAAATCTAATAAAACATTTTTTTTTTAAAGGCATCAATCTGGCAAATGCCACCAGGGTCATGTCTCCATAATTTTAAAAACCCCCAACTTATTACTAGGGTACATTAAAACCACATACCAAACAATAAAATAGCGAATAAGCAAAAAGGAGAGCAAAAAATAGGTACGCTCTCTCATTTGGCGGAGGTGGGCCTCCCTAAACTTGTCCAGCTAAATTAAATCTATTGCTACATGCCCTATCCTGTTCACTGAAAATAAGAACCTAACCTATGTAATGTCTCCCATATTACAATGTTTTATCCACTTGAAGACTTCAATAAAGTCCCCTCAAACTCTTCTCCTTTCCAACATATGCAGATTTAGTCTCCTAAGCCTTTCACCAAAAGGTAAGCTCATCAACCCATGAATCATCTTAGTCAACCTTCTTTGCACAGACTCGAGCAAACCAATATCCATCATATAATATAGACTAAATTGCACCACATAGTCGAGATGAGTAATTAGTGCCAGGTACAGTTCAGAGAATGATATCAGCACTTCTATTTCTCAAGCTGAGCCCAATAACCTTAAACTATATTCCTAGCACTGCTATGTAATAGAGAGGCTATCAATTATAGTTAGACCATGAACAACATTCACCATCGATGATGTGATGTATCAGATGTGGGTAATGTGTCACAATAAAAGTGTTAGTAAATACAGTTGTTGTGCCTAGTCGTCTTATTTAGGTTGTATATCTTCTTGGAGTGGGTGCTGAGCATAGACTGACGGGAATTTTACAGAACCTTGAGAGGCCACACATAGTATTGACAACAAGACTATAGTTAACTGCAACTAAAGATAATAGATCATATTATTACATCCCTCTACCCTTAGTTAGAACTTAGAAAACATTCAGCCTATCTACAGGTTTCTTCCTTCTAGAAGACCTGTGTACATTAGCTGAAGAACCCATAACCTGTAATGGAGTCTACCAGAAGCAGGACAGGAGTAGGTAGTAAAATAGGACAAACAAGTTGTAACAGCACAGGGGCCCTTGTGGATCTAGGAATTACCTAATCTTTGGTCTTTTTACATTTCCTGTGAGTATACTACACCTATAAGATAAAGGACCAGTCTGCTCCTGTACCTGAGCAGGTATCCACCTAGAACCACCAGGAGTATAGTTCCTGATCATCAATGGAGATGATGGCGGAAGTGATAATTTTCTAGCAGACTGGGTGGTTAGCCTTCTGAAATTCCTGCCCATGGGCCACTAGCAAATAGTGGTTCTGTAGTACACAACAACTTTGTTAATAAACTACAGCATTCTGTAACCAAAATTTTGGATTAAGTAATGATAGTCCCTCCCATTTTACCAAGTAAAGATCATCCCTCCTTAAGTTACACTAGTAAAGCTAACCCCTCCCAAGGATAAAATAAAAAAATAACTTAAAAAGTTTACTTAGGAACAAATGTTACAATTAAAAATTGTAAACTTTGTAGAACTCTAAAAATTAAAATAACAATTAAAACGGTATTGGCTAGCAATTGTATGGCAAAAATGATTGAAAACATTGTATTTATGTCTTTCAAGCCACATAAATTCCTGTAGAAATTTATGATCTTTACTTGATCCATATAGGATCAAGTAAAGATCATAAATTTGAAGGGATGAGTGAAAGTAGAGTGAAAGGCGTTGTTTCAGGTGTGCTTCTGAGATTGGATGTCAGGATGGAATGGTTGTCTTGTGCAATGGGATTGAATGAGTATGTGAAAGGCCTCTGTGAGGAGTCGGGATTAGTGTTTATAGATGTTTGGAATGGGTTGGTTTTATGGGAATAATGCATTGTATGCATTGGATGGACTCCATCTAAGCCAGGCTGAGGTTGACGTGTTGTGGCATCGGTTAGATAGTGTCGTTGGGTCTTTGCCGGCGGGAAACTAGTTACTAATACTGGTCAGGGAAATATAAGAGTAAAGGGTGGGGCAGGGAAAGGAAAGAGTTGCGTAGGAGAGAGAGTGGAAGGTATACATTCTAAAAGAGGTGCTTCAGGGATAGGAGGGCTGAGTTGTCTTTATACCAATGCTCGTAGTCTTAGAAATAAGAAAGATGAGTTATTTAGTTATATTATTGATGGATATATATATATATATATATATATATATATATATATATATATATATATATATATATATATATATATATATATATATATATATATGTGTGTGTAATAGAGTCATGGGTTAATGAAAATAAATTTAATGACAACGTGTTTAAATTTGAACTACAGGGTTATGATATGTACATTAGTCAGAGGAGAGATAGGAGGGGTGATGGGTTGATTATTTATATCAGAAATAGCATTTCTTCAAATGTAAATAATTCTATAAAGCAAGAAGTTGAGTCACTGTGGATAGATATTAGGGTCAGTAAAAATAGGATAATACACTTGGGAGCCTTTTACAGCCCACCCAGACAGACTGACTGTATTGATGAGCTAATGATCAGGGAAATAAGGAAAGGATGTGAAGTACTACATACAGTTATTCTTGGCGACTTTAATTTAAATTCTGCAGACTGGGAAAATATGATAGGAAGGAATAGAGCAAGTTGTAAGTTTATAGAATGCTTTGAGGATAATTTTTTGACTCAATTTGTTAATAAGCCAACAAGGTGGTGCCAATATCTTAGATCTGGTTCTTTCAAAAGATGATCAGGAATTGACCGTTGGAGAAGCATTGGGAAATATGATCATCAGATGGTTCGTTTTAACTTGGGAGTATTGAAAGGTAGAACATCAACAAACTCCACAAAAACTCCAAATTTTTATAGGGGAGATTATGATAAATTACGAAACTTGCTAAATCAGATTAGGTGGGATATAAAATTCAGGAGGAAGAATACTTATGAGATGTGGGACACTTTTAAGACTATATTAAACATAGTCCAGGAGCAATGTATTCCAATGAAGACAATTAGGAAGAAATGTAGGAAGCCATTGTGGTGGAATCACAAGATAGCTAGGAACATTTCTGAGAAGAAAAGGGCATACCAGAGATTACAGAGAGAAAGTACTTTTGAAAATTTAAATCATTATAGGTCAACCAGAAATGAGCTAAATAAAATTATTAAGAAGAGCAAAAGGGTGGTAGAAATTAATTTAGTTCAAAATAATAATAAAGATGCAAGAAAATTCTTCAACTATTATAAAATTAATAACAAATCTAAGTGATAAAATAGGGCTTATTAGATATGAAGGGCTTTTGAAAGAATCTGGTGAGGAAATAGTAAAGGTTCTTAATGATTATTTTTCTTCAGTATTTACACAAGAGAATCAACATAGATTAATTGATGATAATTCTAGGTCAAGGGAAGTAGTGTTGTATACCATTAATGTGAACAGGGAAGTAATTAAAGGGCTTATATTGGAGTTAAATACTAGTAAGTCATCTGGCCCAGACAACATTCATTCTAGGTTACTCAAAGAAGGTGTAGATAGTATTGCAGTAGCTCTTGAGAAGATATATACTAGATCACTTAGAGTTTGGAGAAATACCTAATGATTGGAAATTAGCAAATGTAGTGCTAATTTTTAAAAAGGGAAGTAAAGAGGACACGAATAACTTTAGGCCGGTAAGCTTAACTTTTATGGTTTGTAAAATCCTTGAGAAGATGGTTAAGAAGGGGATTTCTGACCATCTAGAGTATGGTAGATTAATAAATGATGCTCAGCATGGGTTTAGAAGAGATGGATCGTGTTTAACAAATTAACTGGATTTTATGGATAATGTTACTAAACAATTAGATAAGGGAGAGAATGTGGATGTAATTTAATTAGATTTTAGCAAAGCTTATGATAAGGTTCCACATAGGAGACTAGTTCACAAATTAAAAATGCATGGGATATGTGGTAAAGTTTTGAATTGGATAACTGAATGGATGAAAGACAGGAAACAGAGAGTTGTGCTGAATGGGGTGAGGTCATGGTGGAGGGACGTTATCAGTGGCATACCTCAGGGATCCATTCAAGGCCCTTTATTATTCATAGTTTAAAGTGCAGAGTGACTGAAATAAGTTATTAGCTTGGGCTCAGAACTGGCAGATGAGTTTTAATCTTAAAAAATGCAAAGTTCTTAACATGGGAAGGGATAATAGGGAATTTAGCTATGAAATAGATGGGCATTGGCTGAATTCAGTTGAGGATGAGAACGATTTAGGCATAGTAATAGATAGGTCACTGAAGTTTTCAGAGCAGTGTATTGAGGCAAAAAATAGAGCAAATAGGATGAAGTCTATTAGGAAGAAATGTAGGAAACCATTATGGTGGAATCAAGAGATAGCTAATAAAGTTTCAAAGAAAAAAGGGCATACCAGAGATTACAAAGTGAGAGTAGTTTAGATAATTTAAACCATTATAGGTCACCCAGAAATGAACTAAATAAGTATTAAGAAGACCAAAAGGACAGTAGAAATTAATTTAGCAAAAAATAATAATAAAGATCGGAAAAAATTCTTTAGCTATTATAGAATCAATAATCAATCTAACAGTGATAAAATAGGGCCTATTAAATATGAAGGGGTTTTGAAAGAATCTGATGAGGAAATAGTAGAGGTCCTTAATGATCATTAAGGTCCAGAATTCACAGAAGAGAAACCAGTTAGATTAATTGATGATAATTCTAGGTCAAGGAAAGTAGTGATAAATTCTATTAATGTAGACAGAGAAGAAATTAAAGGGCTTATAATGGAGTTAAATACTAGTAAGGCATCTGACCCTGACAACATTCATTCTAGGATACTCAAAAAAGGTGTAGAAAGTATTTGCGGTAGCTCTTGAGAAGATATTTATTAGATCACTAGAGTCTGGAGAAATACCTAATGATTGGAAATTGGCAAATGTAGTGCCAATTTTTAAAAAGGGAAGCAAAGAGGACCCAAATAACTTTAGACCGGTAAGCTTAACTTCTATAGTCTGTAAAATTCTTGAGAAGATAGTTAAGAAGGGAATTTCTGATCATCTAGAGAGTAGCAGGTTAATTAATGATGCTCAGCATGGTTTTAGAAATGGTAGCTTGTGTTTAACTAATTTACTGGATTTTATGGATTATGTA
Organism: Ceratothoa steindachneri; assembly: GCA_963969495.1. NCBI lineage: Eukaryota > Metazoa > Arthropoda > Malacostraca > Isopoda > Cymothoidae > Ceratothoa > Ceratothoa steindachneri. Next base: position 120,526,322 of record OZ018331.1, read on the forward strand.
ACCAAAGAATTAGATAGGGGAGAGAAAGTTGATGTGATCTACTTAGATTTCAGCAAAGCTTTTGATAAGGTTCCACATAGAAGACATTCATAAATTAAAGCTGCATTAGGATATGTGGGAAAGTTTTAAATTGGATAACTGAATGGCTGAAAGATAGGAAACAGAGAGTTGTACTGAATGGAGTGAGGTCACAGTGGAGGAATATTATTAGTGGTGTACCTCAGGGATAAGTTTTAGGCCCTTTATTATTTATAATCTATGTAAATGATCTTGGGCAAGGTGTAAATAGCAGTGTCAATTTTTGCTGATGACACTAAATTGGCAGCTGTAGTCAAAGAGGTTGAGGGTAGCTTTAAAGTGCAGGGTGACTTAAATAAGTTGTTAGCTTGGGCTCAGAACTGGCAGATGACTTTTAACCTTAATAAATGCAAAGTTATTAACATGGGGAGAGATAATAGGGAATTTAGCTATGAGATGGATGGGTATTGGCTTAATTCAGTTGAAGAAGGACTTAGGAGTAGTAGTAGATAGGTCACTGAAGTTTTCAAAGCAGTGTATTGAGGCAAAAAATAGAGTAAATAGGGTGCTAGGTTACATTAAAAGGAATGTTAGCTACAAGAGTAAGGAGGTTATCCTTAAACTATATAACTCTTATGTCAGGCCACATTTAGAGCACTGTATAGAAGCATGGTCACCACATTTTAGACATGATATAAACTTGTTAGAGTCAGTACAAAGGAGGGCAACAAAAATAATACTATCCCTGAAACACCTTGAATATGAAGATAGACTGAGGGTATTAAATATGTTCTCATTTGAAAGGTGTGTGAGGGGAGATATGATTGAGCTTTTTAAAATCTTTTCTGGGATGGATAAATTGGATTTCAGTAAGTTATTTGAGTTAGAAGGTAGGAATAGGACTAGAGGTCACCACTTAAAGATTAAAAAAACAGAGGTGCAGACTGGATGTTAGAAAATATTGGAATAGTTTGCCACCTGAGACTGTAGACAGCCCAAACTTGAATATTTTCAAGCGCAGATTGGATGATTATATGGGGATGAAGGGTTAACTTCTTACTTTTTGGTATGAGGGTATGTTTCTTGACTCATTCCTGTGGATGCAATTTCTTTTTATTGTATATTTTGGGGGACTTTGATTTTGTTTTTGACAGACTCCTATGGAGGCTTTAAATTATATATTGTAGATGCACGGTCTGACATAATCCTATGGATTGTTTAAATTGTATATTGTAGATGCATGATCTGACAAAATCCTATGGATGCATTATATGGGTGGGATTTGATGGATATGGATGACCTTTGATAGGCCCTTGTGGCTTTTGTCATCCGTGAAATTATGTTATGAGTAAAGAGGTTATTCTTAAACTCTATAACTCGTATGTAAGGCCACATTTAGAGTACTGTATACAAGCATGGTCACCACATTTTAGACATGACATCAACATGCTAGTCAGTACAAAGGAGGGCAACAAAAATAATACCTTCCCTGAAGCACCTTGAATATGAAGATAGATTGAGGGTACTAAATATGTTCTCATTTGAGAGAAGATGTGTGAGGGGAGATATGATTGAGCTTTTTAAAATTTGTTCTGAGATGGATAAGTTGAATTATAGCAAGTTATTTGAGTTGGAAGACAGTAATAGGACTAATGGTCACCACTTAAAAATTAAAAAACAGAGGTGCAGGTTGGATGTTAGAAAATATTTTTTCACCAATAGAGTAGTAGATTACTGGAATAGTTTGCCATCTGAGACGGTAGACAGTCCAAACTTAAATGTATTCAAACGCTGCTTAGATGATTTTATGGGGAGGGAGGGTTAATTTTGGGGGGTATTCTGGACTCATTCCTGTGGATACATTTTTTATTATTGTATATTATGATTGATTTGGATTTTGAAGTCTTGATGATGATGCTTTTTGTTTTTGACACATTCCTGTGTATGGTTCAAATTGTATATTGTAGATGCATGATGGGACACAATGTTCTGGAAGGTTGTCTTACAGGAGCTCCTGATTCTCATTGTAAAATTGGGATATAATACTGATTTGGGTGTGTAATTTTTCTTGTATTTATTTAATACATCAATCACTGTATAATAAATACATTAGTGATTAATACTTTTGGGGAAGATAACTAGCAGCAATCCTGAGCAAGAATTTTTTTTTTTGGTGAGTGTTAACTTTTTCATTAGTAAATTTCTGAGAGTATGGCTTTTTGTATAGATGGTGAGAGCATGCCGTTTGAAAGTAGTGTGTATGTGGTGTGTGATGCATGTGGAGTTGAAAGGAGAGTGAATGTAACTGAATGCCGTGTGTGTTTTCTGGAAGGGGAGGTTAGGAGGTTGAGTGGGGAATGTAAGAGGTTGAATGATTTGGTGTTTGAGGTGAGAAGAGATGCAAGTGTGCGATTGAAGGGTGAGATTAGTGCTAAGAGGGTGGAAGATAGCGCTAGGACTGGGAACAGTGTGGAAGTTGTGAGTGATGATGAATGGTGGGTGAAAATGGATAGGATAGATAAGTTAGGACAGGTTAGGTGTGTGAATGAGAGGGACATAGAACCTGTTAGGTTGACTAACAGATTCAATGTCCTGAGAGAGGAAGAGTGTGAAAGTGATTTGCCTGGTGTGATTGTGGATGAAAGCAGGATGGGTGGTAGCGTGACTGAGAGCAGGAGGGAGGGTAATGTTAGGCCAAGACAGAATAGGAGAATGACTGAGGTGCTAGTGATGGGTGACTCTCAGATTAGGTATTTAGATAGGAAGTTGAGTGATAGCAAGTGGAAGGGAATGAGAGTTTGTCTGCCGGGTGCTGGTGTAAGTGATGTTTGTGAGAGGTATGATAGGCTGGTTTCTGGGTGTGAGAGGGATGCAGTTGTGATTACGCATGTGGGAGTGAATGATGTAAAGAAGGTGGGTACATGTGAGTTACGTGAGCAGTATAAAAGGTTAGTTGAAAGGATGAGTAAAAGCAGGGTAAAAGGTGTTGTTTCTGGTGTGCTTCCGAGATTGGATGTGGGGGTAGAATGGTTGTCGCGTGCAATTGGTTTGAATGAATTTGTGAAAGGACTGTGTGAGGAGCTAGGATTGGTGTTTGTAGATGTCTGGGGAGGGTTTTACGGGAATAGGAGGTTGTATGCGATGGATGGGCTCCATCTTAGTCGGGCAGGTGTTGAGGTTCTATGGGGGGAGCTGGATAGTGTGATTAGGTCCTTACGGGTGGGAAACTAGAAGCTGTTAGAGGTAAGGGAATAACAGGAATAGAGGGCAGGTGTAGGAAATGGAAGGGATGCAGTGATAGAGGAATAGCTAGGGGAGAGGGCATACTGATGCGTTATAGGGGGACTAATGCACAAGTGAATGAGCAGATAACTAGGAATAAAAAAGCACAATGCAATGAAGATGGGAATAATAAAAAAAACTTAAAAATATACTACACAAATGGTCGGAGTATAAGGAATAAGATAGATCTCTTAAGAGCGTTAGCAAGTGAAGAGAATTTTGATATAATTGCGATAACAGAGTCATGGCTTGATTTGGCAGGTAATCACTTTAAACCTGAGGTTGAGATTGAGGGCTTTAACATGTTCCATACAGATAGGAATAGGAAGAGAGGAGGAGGGGTTATTATTTATATTAAAGATAATCTCCAGTGTTGTGTAAACAGTACAATTAAATTAGATGATAACACAGAGTCATTATGGCTAAATGTAAAGGAAGGTAAAAACAAGCTTGTCTTAGGATTATTATACAGACCACCAAATCTTAGTAAGGAAGCTTCAAATCTTCTGTGGCAGGAGATTGAACGGGCATGTAGAAGTAAGCATGTGTGTATAATGGGCGATTTTAATTACAGAAATATAGACTGGGAAGCTCTTGTGGGTGATCAGGAGGCTGAGGAATTTTTTAATGTTGTCCAAGATAATTTTCTGAGGCAGATTATTAACGAACCCACTAGAGGTAATAATATACTGGATTTAGTTCTGAGATTGGAGGAAATTTGGGTAATAGTGACCATTGTGAAATTAGATTCAAGATGAAATGGAATGGTATTGATAGTAGCATGAACAATGTTAAAATTCCTGACTTTAGAAGAGCAAATTATAATGGGGTCAGGACTTACCTGGAGGCAGTTGTACAGAAACCAGGCAATGAAATCAATTCAGGAATAGATTCAATGATATCAGTTAGTGGAGACAATAATCACCAGGAGGAAGAGATTACAATTGAAGAGGAGTATGAAAGAATAATTGAGCAATTAATTACAGGTCAGATGATTAACATTCCATATAAGGAGATTAGGACTAAAAATAATGACCCAAAATGGATGACAGATAAAATTAAGCATTATATTGGCATTAAAAAGGGCATTTATAGGAAAATAAAAAATGGGGAGGATCACTTAAGGCAGAGATATAATGAACTAGCAAGAGATGTTAAAAAGTTAGTTAGAGTAGCAAGGAGAAATTATGAAATTAAAGTGGCAAATAGGGCAAAGGAAGATCCTAAAAGTTTTTATCAATTATACAAAACTAAGGTTAGAGATAAAATAGGCCCACTTATAGATTCCAATGGAGAATTAGTGAGTAATAGGGACTCAATGGCTGGAATGCTAAATGACTTTTTTCTCTCAGTATTTACACAGGAGGATACTCTAAATATACCTGAGGTGTCAATGATCTTTCGGGGTAATGATGAAGAGAAATTAAAGGATATATTGATCACAAAGGAGATAGTGACAAAGGAAATTCATAAAATCAAAAGTAGTAAAGCACCCGGTCCTGATGAGCTCTTTCCTAGAATTTTGAAAGAATGTAAGGATGTGTTAAGTGAGCCCCTAGCATGCATCTTTAGAAAATCATTGGAGAGTGGCATTGTGCCAGTGGCATGGAAGAAAGCCAATGTGATACCTATATTTAAGAAAGGGGATAAAACAAATATGTCTAATTACAGACCAGTAAGTTTGACATCAGTGGTAGGGAAAATGATGGAATCTATTATAGCAAGGAATATTAGAGATCACTTGGATAAGCATAAGTTGATAAAAGAATCACAGCATGGCTTTAGTAAGGGTAAATCCTGTCTGACTAATTTGCTGTCTTTTTATAGTAAGGTGTATGAAGCAGCAGATAATGATGAAAACTACGATATTTTATACTTGGACTTTAGTAAGGCTTTTGATCGAGTGCCACACTTACGACTTCTGAGCAAAGTTAAAGCACACGGGATCGATGGCAGTATATTTAGGTGGATTCAGTCATGGCTTGGTGACAGACAGCAAAGAGTTAGTATAGATGGAGTTAAATCTGAGTGGGGGTGTGTTAGCAGTGGAGTTCCTCAAGGATCTGTTTTGGGTCCCTTGCTATTCTTAATTTATATTAATGATCTTGACATAGGTATAAGTAGTGACCTGAGTAAATTTGCTGATGATACTAAGCTAGGTGGGGCCATTAGGGCTGATTCTGATGCTGTTGTAATGCAGGAGGAATTGACCATTCTGTCCAATTGGGCCGAGAAATGGCAAATGAAGTTTAACATAGACAAATGTAGTGTACTTAGTATAGATAGAAATAATCCATTGAATAGTTATAAATTAAATGGCAGAATTTTAGGGAGGACTGATTGTGAGAGAGACTTGGGTATTTTGGTAAGTTCAGACCTTCGTCCTAGAAAGCAATGTCTAAATGCTAAGAATAAAGCTAATAGGATATTGGGATTCATTAGGAGGAGTGTAAGCAATAAGAGTGCTGAAGTCATTCTAAAACTGTATCTGGCGCTAGTTAGGCCTCATCTAGACTATGCAGTACAATTTTGGTCACCATATTATAGGAAGGATATTGATTTGCTTGAGTCTGTGCAGAGAAGGATGACAAAGATGATTGGTGGGCTAAGGAACTTACCCTATGGTGAAAGGCTCAGAAAACTAAATCTACATACATTGGAAAGGAGAAGAGTCAGAGGGGAATTGATTGAAGTCTTCAAATGGGTAAAAGGATATAATAAGGGGGATCTGGGTAAGGTTCTTATACTTAGTGAACATGACAGGACACGTAGCAATGGGTTTAAGCTTGATAAGTATAGGTTTAGGAAGGAGATTGGGAGGAATTGGTTTACAAATCGTGTGGTAGATGAATGGAATAGGCTCACTAGGCATGTGATAGAAGCCTCCTCTCTGGGTAGTTTTAAGAATAGATTAGATAAATATATGGATGAAGCTGCTAGATGGGACTGACTTTTTTTTATGTACATATGTATATATTTTTCTAAGGAGTGGGAAGATTATATTTTGCGGTTGCATGAATGGACATAATCCTCTGGATGCATTTTATGTATATTGTAGATTAGATCTGACGAAGTCCTGTTAAGGGTGACAATGTTGATGACTTTTCTCTGGTAAGAAATCTTTTGTGTGTTGAATGGAACAGGAGCTGCCAAGTGTAGGCCATGAATGGTCTTTTGCAGTCTCCTTCTTTTCTTATGTTCTTATGTGGGTGGGTTTTGACAGATGCGGATGACCTTTGATAGGCCCTTGTGGCTTTTGTCATCGTAAAATCATGTTATGTTATACCATGGTGGTGGCTTTGTGGGATGTTATTATAACGAGGATGACTCTGATAAGCCCCAGTGGCTTTTCTCATCCTTTATGTTGTTAAATGGTCATAAGTTTAGGAGAAAGCCTGTGTTTAATGGATAATAATAGACACGATTAACAAGATAGTAAAAAATACAAGGGTTTTGAAATAGCGATGGTGAGGCTGCATTGACCCTAAGATGGCAAATCACTTACCGGTGATTCGTAACAGGGTGAATTCATGCTCCATGGCCCAATTCCCTCAAGAACACATGTCAACCATGCTATGGGACATAGGGTGGTAACAGTAACCGGATTAACACCAAACATTCAAACGCTCAGAGAAGTTAGGTGACAGCATGGCATGCCGGTTCGGCTCCTACGTTAAAGCGAAGGTACGAGTTACGACCTATTTGAACGAATTAAACAGATAAAACGAACAATAAGAAGAAGAAAAAAAACAAACTTACTCTCATATATGAAGTCATAAGTGTTGTATGGTATAGGATTCCTGATACACCGTAACATAACACCCAACATAACATAAATATAGGGAATATCTGATAGTATTAGATTAATCAAACTACGATACCAATGGGGAAAGAGGAATATATAGACTCGCTTCAAAAAAAAATTGTCCACACTTCAAAGTAAAGACGATAAAGCAAAAAAAAAGACGGATTGAACCAAATGTGCCAAAAAATTAAATTTATTACATACCATTCAACCTGAAAACTAACAAGGGCGTATCAGTTATAAGCTTTTTAAATTGTCTATTTAGATGACACGCATTAGAGGATTACTACAAGAACCATATACATACGTTCATTGTCTCAAAGGCGAATAAAGCTAATCTTTAGATGTTTGGTATAGAAAGGACAACCATAGTGCAGCTGACATCTGGAGGATTGAGAAGACTCCCTGCCACTACGCCCACATGGGCTAACTAACCTCTCCTCACAAACATTATAGAGATGCTCTCGTTGGTTTTCGCTTCTTGGCCGATCTTCGACAGAACGATATTCCTACAGAAGTTCCAATTGATTCAGTGAATGTCTTGACGATTTCTTTTAATTATGGATCCTGGTAGACGATAGTATATGATGGTATACATGGGTATGCTAAGATTTCTAAGTTCTTTATCGTTGGGTAAGCCTTGAGTTCAAGGCGTGTTTTAGGATTACCTACAGAAAAAATAAAATCAGATTCCAAGCGTTGCCGCCTTTATTTATCAAGACGATCCCTTCGCTCGGGAAGTGCCCCTCCTACTTTCGGTTCATCGCACTCGTTTCTGCTGTATGGGGGTGATCGTGCTTACTTTGTAGTTGCCTCTAAGCAGTGGAATGGCCTGTCTCCTGTCATACGCTCCTCTTCCTTGCCTGCCACTTTCAAGCGGGATCCCCCAAACCATCTCTTCTGTCAGGTATTTTCCTTGGCCCTACCAAGACTTGAAGGGCGCCATATAAAACCTTTATTATTATTATTATTATTAAGACTTCGTCGAATGTCTCTTCCCCTTTAGAATGGATGTATTATCACATCAGTCCATAATTTGGGGCGGTTTTGAACGTTTATTAAGGAAAATGATAATTAAACTGCTCTATTAAAATTAAATTGAAGAATTGTAGATATTATTTACTTAAAACTAATGAGTGAAAACCAACGGGGCATCAGGAAGTTATGTGAAGAAGTGGGTAAAGAAAATGGGGAAGTTAGGGAAAGTGTTTTTTCTACCTTCAAGTTTAAAGTGCAGAGCAACGAGGGCATTTCCCACAGAAGTTTTTTTAAGAAGAGATCTGTAAAGAAAGTGGTGATGTTAGGGAAGGCGAAAATGTGTGGAAGATATGTATATTACCGCAGATCCTTCTACGGGCAATGGGGAAAGGGAGAGAAAACTACAGGTGTTGGGGACTGGAAGGAACATAAGCCTCTAAATGTCACCTAACATGTGTTTGTAGGTGCGTAAAAGGATAGATGAGGAAAGTTAACAAATGGGGGGAGGGGGGCAGACATGTTAAAACTCATCACTCCAACTGGCTGGAGTCAAGAGGGGTAGCCCCGACCAGGAACAAATGGACGAATGCTGGTCGGCGACTAGCCTGCGATACCAGCCAAGAAAATAGGTGAGAAACGTGTAGAGAAAGTCGAAAAAAAGGCTAAAATGGAACTGTCTGGACGGAAAAATTCAAGGTAGTCTGAATATGGTTCGAGGGCGTTTCGCCCCTCCCTGTATCAAGTGTAACAGTCTACACGCTCCCTTGAGTCGGTTAGGGGAGGTGAAAATGTGCGGAGTGTACGTAGCTCGAATAGTTTAAAGAGACAACTACTTAGAACGTTCAAGGGAAAAAGGACCCAACGCTGCAGATCCCAGCTATGAATTTGTTGTCGTTTTGTGTTGTTGTTTTTGTGATAGTTTCGAAGGTTTTAAAAAATAGAATGTATTAATCTTGGCAAGTTTGAGCGTTAAATTCTGAATTTTTAGCCTATTTCAGTTCTAGCATTTCAAAATTATAAATTTCTAGCTTTGTTTGGGTTCTAGTATTTCAAAATGACACCCACTTAAAAGAAATATGGGGGTTGGAGGTACAATAAACCTCTTACCGACGTTCGTTCTGGGTTTTCAATTTACCCATGGACCCCTTGCTAGCCTAATGGATAACACGTTGGACTTCTAGCGCCTAGGCACCGAGTTCAATCTAAGCGAGAGCCGACATTTAACATTTCGGCGTGCTGAGTCTAACGCAAGGGTGCAGGGAGCTACCCACACACATACACACATCATCATCATCATCACAGTCAAAGCCAGTCACAATACCGTTGTTCCTCTCACCTCTCTTCACGCACACAGCACGTGTATTTTCCGACCCGAAATCTGCCGAAGGGGGTTTCTATATCTGCACGTGTGGTGGCAAAACAGTACTACTTATCTTCCTGCATCTCTCCCTAGCCCAATCAGATCCGACCCCTAGTACCCCCGGGCTTGCCATCGATTGTCATTCTGATCGTTATGCGAATTTCATTATCCATTCGGGAACCCATCCACGATTGAAAAGTGACGTGGCTACCATTATACATACCAACCCTGCCAAGCTCATGCATATGTTGATGAACGATATTATGGTATGAATAGTCCATGTTTTTTAGTCGTGTATGTCTGTAATTGCCACACATTCACTTATACTTGTTTTATTTTATAAATTGTTTAAGTTATGAATTACTTGAATCCTGGAGGCAGTTGTCAGATGGGCGGGGGACAATTGAATGCTGCAGCAACGTTTTATACGAATAAAAGTATCATTGTATTTGGATATGTAATAGCAACGTAAAATATAAAAACATAATTAATAGTGTGCCTTCATATTTGAGTTTTTGGTTGACTTATGATTATTCGAATATTTTTTTTTAATTGTTTTATCTAATACTCATATAGGGAATACAAATAACATTTACTCGAATTTATTAACCGAAATATTATCTACTTATTGAGGCTGTACACACTATCGATTTCAAATGTTTAAAAATTATAATTTTTAATAGGCATTTTTAATTAAGTCTGCGATATTTTTTAGCAATACACAATGTTTCTCGTTTTATTTTTGTAATGGAACAAAAAAATTTTCAGCAATTTGCTATTATCGACTGAATAAGAGAACCCGTATGACAGGAAGCCTATGGCTACAGGCCCTTTTCCTACACAAGGGAGGAAATAAATCTATGTTTTTGCATGCCTAACTTATTTGGAATTTGCTGCTCGAAGCTATAATATGCCTATGGGGGGAGGGGGCAACATTTGATTTAGAAACCTTTTTTCTTCCTTTATCCTTTCCCGCTATATTTTCTTGTTAATTCGCTCTACTTTCTTTTGTCTTCTCTGAAGTTGTTGTCGTCCTCATGCACCTTACTAGGCCAGGCTTAAGCGTTATTTCCGTGTTATCTTATTTCTTTGTTGGCATTCATGTTTCAACAGCGCACCATAATAAAAGTCATTCGTGAACTATTGCATTTAAACAGTGAATAATGCGACAACAAAAATGAATAACGAAAATATTGAAAACACGAATGTCTTTGAAGATATAAATAACAAGGACTTGGAAGCTTTGAAAGAGAAAGTTCTTAAGTGGAATGAGGTACGTGATTATATTTTCCAATTAGATTTGGTCATGTGTAAGCATTGAGTGAGGAGCGGCATGTTTCTAAATCGCAAGAAAAGGTTTCTCTGTGCTTATTTTGGGGATTCGGATTTTAAAAAACGTTAATTGTATTTAAACTAATTCATAGTGAACGCAAGGCCTACCTACTCAAAATATGCCAACAGGATTAATTAACATAGCACTAGTAAGCCGATGTAAAGTATATTTTTTTTTCTATTTGCTTCATATAAGGTTGAGATGAGTTGGTAGAACATCATATGACATAGAGTCGATGACTATTAAATTAATAAGGATTTTTCTAAGGGACTCACAGCCACAAAGTCAACTTTGGATTTCTGAAAAATAAAAAATCTTTGCATTCACGTTCCACCCCACCCAAACCCTCCAAAATAGGGTTAAGTTTCAATCTATTCTATAGGCCTATGTGAATTGTCGTTGCTATTTATTCGTCGCGCAAATCAATATTTATCGAGTTATTAGCACTTGAAAGAAGTATTTTACAATACTTCTTTGACGTCATAAGCCTCGGGGGCGGGGGAGGATGTTATTGCACCGATTCAAGAAATGCATATTACTAAATACAATATAGAAGGTTAGGGATATTATTAGGTTATTTAAACACGTTTAGTCTTTAGTATTTTTAAAGATTTATTCCGACAGTTACATTTGGTCTTCGAATTTTCAAATTTCTTTGGCATCTCCATATCCTTCAGGCACTCCCTCGGGCACGCCGGTCTAACCTCGCTCCCTTCCTGAACACTCCTCTCTCTGCTCGATGGGTGACCGTTCGTTCTCAGTTTGTGTTCCTAGACTGGAATGTTCTTCCTACCGAACTCCGATCCTCTCCCTCTCTTGTTACTTTTAAACGTCTCCTGAAGACTCATCTCTTCAGAATTGCCTTCTCTCCCCTCTAAACTTTCTTTACACTCATTACACAACCTGCGCTCTGGGAGGGCTAACAGTCCTGAACGGCGCATTATAAATACCCATTAATATTATTATTACTCCTCCACAGTTCAAAAACATGTTCTTTTCGGATTAGGCCATGTATTTGACAAAAAATAATTGCAGCTTCGAAATGACTATAATATTCACGCGAGAATTTAAGTAGTTATTTCACAACCATCACAAAGAGCAGACATTTTAGGCTAAAGGCGTGTAACTAAAATAGGCTTCTTTTGTTGGTTCCTTTCACGCGGAATAGCAACACAAAAATTAACAACTTACTAAAAACAAACTAAACCAACACCCAAATTAACTTATCCTAAAAACAAGCTATCAAAGACAATATGGCTGCCAATCTATTTTTCGTCATAACTAGAAATTTGCGCGCCTTAATTAGTGAAAGTGCTCTATACTGTCTATCGTTGATACACACAATATACTGCTTTGCGTATTGATATATATATATATATATATATATATATATATATATATATATATATATATATATATATATATATATATATATATATATATATATATATATATATATATATATATATATATATAAATGCAATGTCCCGCAGAAAAAATGAAAAAGTTCTCGAACTTTATTCAGAGTTCATTCTCAAGGATAACTACAAGGGAAAATAATATAATATTTTACAATTTATCATTAAGGAAATTGAAAAGATCTTTAACTGAAACCTTGGTAAATAATGAGCAAACATCCAGTTGAAGATATTTTCAATTTCCTTAATGATAAATTGCAAAATATTGTTCTTCCCGTACCTGCTACTATTTTTATGAAACTCATTTCGTTTGATGGCAAATATTTTCTTCAAAAGTTTGTATTAGCCATGGGTAATTAATTGCCTTTCACCTGTTCTCTCTAACTTATATATGGAGTTCTTTGAAACAAGACTCCTCCCTACTATCCTTGACTTCTCTATTGTTTGGTACAGGTATATTGATGATGTCATTTGCCTGTGGCCTAATTTTAAAGACGTTAATAGCTTTCTTACCATATTTAATTCACTCGTCCCTTCCATTGAATTTACCCATGAGGTTGAAAATAATAGAACCCTTCCCTTTCTCGATCTTCTTATTCATAAAACATCGACTGGTTTTAAATACTCCATCTATCGCAAACCTACTAATTCAAACTCTTATATTCATTTTTACTCTTCGCATAGTCCCAAAGTCAAACGTTCTGTTTTTTCTTCTAGGTTTTTATGGGCTTTACGAGTTTTTAGTCCTGAATAAATTGATTCTGAATTCTCCAATACATATCTTCTAATCTGTCTTTCCTCTGCAAAAAAGACGTTGTATAATACAGCTCCTGCTATCCTATCCCTTTTAATGTTTAAAACATTTTGGTTTTACCCTTCTGTTTATTTTATTGACCTTCCCCGTCTTTTAAAAAACTTTAACATTTCAGTTGCTTTCAAATGCGAGTCAACTATAAAAAAACATTCTAGTTCATAATAATTGTAATAATATTGGGGGAGTCTATTCGGTTGAATGTTCTGTTTGTCCAAGTAAATAATTTGGATAAATAGTAAAGCAATTATCTGTCTGTATTAATCAGCATAAATACATATTAGGAGAGCTGTAAATAATAGTGAGTTTTTTGTGCATATGTCCGAAAATAACCACTTAATTAATTGGAATTCAGCAAAATTTATTTTTCGCTCAAATGACTCATTTAAAAGAAACCTTGTTGAATGTTCATGTATAAGCCAATTTAATAACTTTAACATTTCCCCTGGCCTTTTTAAAATTGATGCTGTTATGAAAAAACTCATTCTTAAAGAAATTAGTTTTTACTTATGTTCCTAATTTTTTGGCAATTTTCATTTTTATGGGCATCCGATTTGTCAATTTAATTATTTCATTGATCTTGTTTTAACATTATTTTATTTCTCTTCCTCTCTCCTTGCCCCTCTACCCTATGTATCTGCTTATTTCTCGTGTCTCCTAATCTCAATTTTGAGACTATCGCTTTATCCGCTAATCGTTTTAACCCTTTTGGCTCTGTTCTTGACTCTTTCTGCCTCTCGGTTTGACCTTGCTACCTGTTATAGCTAAATCTTAATGTGAATTTACCCGTCCCTCTCCTACTTCCTCATTGGTGATTTGTTCGCTTGGATGTTGTCCTTTATCGTTTACTAGCTTATCTATACCCTTATTATATTATGTCGAGGTATGCCTGTGTAGACTAGCTCGGCGCTCATAGTCGTACACAATCACGGACAGACAGCTGACCACAGGCTGCTTGAGATATGTTTGGGGCGATTAATAAAGAGTGCGATTTATGGTTGACCGGGTTTTGACTAATGGCTTGCCAAGTTGCAGTTCAAAGGATATATAAAGACAATACCCCCAAATATAATTTTAATATATATAATAAAATGGGGCAATTTATATATATATATATATATATATATATATATATATATATATATATATATAAAAGGAGTGAACAAATTACTTATGGCAGTTAAATGAATTAAGTGAAGATTAACGAGGTAATCTGGGGATGACCATGCAAGTTCGCTTTACCTTCAAGCGCGGGCGAATTGGAATGGGAGGGGGGAGACAACGGCGCAGGTATTCAAGAAGATACTTCGGGGAGTCCTGACGAGCAGGACTCGAAGATGGGGTTGGATTACTTCGTGATGAAGAATGAGATTGTCTCTGCTCCAGAGGGATGTAATCTCAACTCGAGACTATTCTGCAGATCGGCAGGGAGTTTCAGTCTCGAAAGAACGGGAATCTTGAAGGAGTGGTGAAGATGAGAGGGCCGCACAACTCTCCGGGAAGAAAGGGGTTCGATAGCTTTCCTCTGAACAGGGGCCAAAGCTTAACGAAGGTAGATCTGCTGGCGAGATCTTCGACGAAGTACGACGACGGGTTACAGGGGTTCACGGGAAACAGACGGCAGTCTGAACTGAGTGAATGGCGGGATTTCAATCTCCTCTAGAGATGGTGAGCTTCGGGTTAAATAACCGGGTGCCTGATTCGATAGACGCCTGAGGGCCTGGCGGTCGCTAGGGGATTATTGGTGCCAGTCTAAACAAACAAATTTCATGATAACGCGTCGTTCCAGACGATGAAACTTGCGTCATGATATGGGGTTAGGGTTAATGTGGCTGTGCACGGTGTTATCGCAGGGGGGAGGGGGGGACGTCCAAGAGCAAACACAGCTGTGACGGGTGATCCAGCGAGGGACTGATTCTTTCTCGAACTTTCTAAAATTCTCATGCTAGGCGCACGTGGTCTTAAAAGAAGAGAGGGGTATTTCCGAGGGGGCTTCCTCTCACGAGGGTCCTTCGAAGCCATTCTCTCACATATTATTTTCTCTTGTAGTTATCCTTGAGAATGAACTGAATAAAGTTCGAAAGTACTAGGAAGCACCTTTTCATTTTTCCTGAGGGACATTGCATTCATTGCGAACTCTTCACGTGCTACTTTGTATTCATATATATATATATATATATATATATATATATATATATATATATATATATATATATATATATATATATATATATTGATAACAACGCACCAGCATAGTCTCATTCAGCTTTATGCCTCATTTTACACCCAAACCATTAGCATTCACTAACGCTTCACCCTCATTGAGACTTACCATCAAAAGGTTGTTATCACAGCCTTTTTGCCCTCGACCCATTTATTATTAACTATAAAATTTAGAAAAGAAATTGTAATGGTTTGACCCCCCCCCCTCCCCCCCTTACTCTACTCCATAACATGCTTTCATCTACTTGTTTATTTAAAGAGCGAGGGTTTGTTAAAATAGCCTAAAGTTTGGAATCATAGGGTTTTTCTTTGGGGGGGGGGGCTAATCTTCGCCTTATCCTTGATATTCACACAGCTCTTGGTCTCAGCCTTCCTCACCCTTTCTAAAATAACTTACTGTTCTCATCCGAATCCTCATTCATCTTCCTTAAAAAAATATTCCATTTGCCATTTTCTTTAAGTAATCTTTCATGGCTCCTTTTTGCCGCCTTCTATGACTTCTTGAGCATCTGTCGATTCTTTGCCTCCAAGTCTTTACCGTCACTCCTTCCCCTTCTTCTCTTTTACCTCATTGGTATCTTTAATATACTTCCCTCTCGTCTAGAGTGGGACCCTCTGATTTCAAACATGACGCTACCCCCTTTATCTATAAGAAACTTGAAGCCAAATGAGCCGTATCCCCCAAAAGTCCTTGAAAGGCTGGTGTCAGCGCGGATTCTAGATCACCTGTCCTCCTCCAAAGCCGATGAGGTCTTTCAGGCTGGTTTCAAAGCTGGGCGCATCACTGAATCACCTCTCCTACACGTAAGGGACCGCCTTCGTCGTGCGGCTGGTGCTAGTTAGCCTTCTAATTATGCACCTTTTCACCTTTAAATTAAAAATATTGAACTTCAAATTTAAAAAGTTGACTTTCATATTAAAAATTAACTTAAAATTTTAAAAGTTGACTTTCATATTAAAAATTAACTTAAAATTTTAAAAGTTGACTTTCATATTAAAAAAATTGAACTTCAAATTTTAAAAGTTTCAAATTAAAATACTTGGATTTTAAATTTAAAATGTTGACCTTCATTTTTAAAAAGCTGGACTTCAAATTTAAAAAGTTGATTTTCAAATTATTTTATTTTTAATATGAGTCAACTTTTTAATTTGAAATTTTTTTTTTTTATTTAAGGGTGAAAAGGTGTGGTACTCTCATTGCAGGAATTGACACCGTCGATCACTTTCTTCACCGCCTTCGTGAATTCATGAGTGTCTTTAGAAGTATCCATGACTGGTTTCACCTGTATCTATCATCTCTTAATTAGTCTATTCCCATCGGGAGTGATATATCTCGGCTCGCGGAGGTGCGATTTGATGTTCCGCAAGGCTTAGTTCATGGTCTGCTCTTGTTTTATAACTATCTTATACCCCCTTTTATCCGGCGCTTAGATCTATGATTCCATTTCTATACTGATGACGCGCAAATCTAGGTCTCCTTCTCCCCAACCTAGTTTGCAGAGACTTAGAAATCTTCGATTCGCTTCCCACATCATTACTGAACGGCTCTCGGGACAACACTATGAAACTTAATCAGGGCAAAACTGGTGTCCTGTTAAGTATTCCCTCGGATCTGCTTTACTGCATCGCAACCTATCTTAACCTTTACTAACAGTGTTAAAAATTCTGGCGACACCTTCGATAATCAACCTTAGACGATTGTTTTTCTGTTTGTTTTGTTGTTCCATGAGTTTTGGGGTTTTTTTTTGTTTTTTGTTAGAAAAATATTTTCTACCGATGGATTTTCCCCTTCCCTCTTTCGTCTATCTAACCTTTCGTTTGTATACCACTCTTTTCCAGTCTATTATTTATGTTTCTGGTTATCCATTTTCGTTTTAAGGACATGCGACGTATTCGGAAAGTCTACTATTGAAAGTTGGGAAAGGTAGGTGACGGAGAGCGGTTAGCGCGGCCGCACTTTCTCATTTACGCAGACACTGGGGTATTCCTAATGAATTATGCCTCCCGTGCCCTACTTGCGGTTGGGGTGAGGTGTAAGTACATTTTAGAAGCATGGTTCAGGATGGAAGTTCCCTCAAAATCCCCCTACCCCTTCTGGTCGGTTTGGGTGGGGTCCTCTTGATCTGATATTTTCTAAAGCACAGTGTTAGAGGCTTCTATTGGGAGGGCACACGCGTTTTGTATTGCTGGAACTCTTTTTTTTTAAACAGACAGGAAAGGAACCATGGCGATCTTTTCCTTTAGCGTCTTATCTCACCTTTTCCAATTAGCGTCTCTCCTCTTATGTATAATATTTATAATTTGTGAATTATCGGTAAGTTAATTTACGGGAATAAGATAAATGATTAAATTCATTAGTTTATACTGGTGTAATCTTGTACACTCAAATAATTTACGTTTCAAGAACTTTGATTCCCTTTCATGTAGTGTTAAGTCGTTTTTTTTTCAAAAATTTTATTCTTATAAAATTTAACACTTTAATTCCAAATATTCAAATGATCTTTCATCCCTTTCGACAACTAACTAGAAAATTTGTGACTCACCGTCTCAAAAGGTCTCTGAGAAGGCACTTACCTTTTCCAAAACAATCAGAGTTTGTTTCATACATTAAAGCCCTATATTAACCAATAAAAATTATCCCCCTTTACATCATGAGAGCTCGATACTAACATTTTAGATAAATGTGTGTGTGGGGTTGGGGGGGTTGGGGGGGGGGGAAGCAGTAAATACCATTCATTATCAATAACTGCAGTCCAACAGGAAGCCAAATTTTAGATAGTTGTTTTTGTTTTTTTTAATCTGTATTTCTTTTTCGAAAAAGCGTTTGAAAGACCATTTTTTAAAATTTTGCTCTCCTAATGTTCTGCCACTTAGGAAATCTTATACTAATCAAAATAAGTGATATTACGTAAGTGCTAAATATGGTAAGTGTGGGGTGTGTGGCAGAATATCTTACCCTAACGATATTATCTTTTCCTGGCTTTGTCTTGCAGAGTGAGCATTTGCATTTTCAGGCTAGAGAACAACCCCTTCTGTATATTAAAGCGGGTCACTGTAGATGTAATGCTTCGTTTGCAAGTTGGTGGAAATAAACGTCAGTAGTAATGGTCGTGGGAAGTTACACATCACGCATTCAGTTTTTGCGCCAAATTCCTGGTGCTTTGACTGGGGCGGGGGGTGGGGGTCTGATTCTACAAGGTTATTTACTGTGGGTGGCATTTACAAGCCTTCGCTGCATGAGGATACATTCCAAAATCCTTTTCATTGCAAGTCTTTATCTTTAATGGGAAGATAGAAGGGGGTGATAAGCTAGATCTAAACACAGTTTTCTACCATTTAAGCAAAGCCATTCGATAGTTGGTTGCCTTATAATCCTTAGGCGTCAAATACGTATATATATATATATATATATATATATATATATATATATATATATATATATATATATATATATATATATATATATATATATATATATATTGAACGCGAGGAAATGATGAAATGGAATGAGTCATACCGCAAAGAAACAAGCTTTTAATTCCTATAATAGGATGTCACTTAAACAATACACCTTAGTCTGTTAATTTTATCATATCTCGATAAATTTTTTAGTTTGTAGCCATTTAGTTACTTTACTCCTCAATTTCTTGGGGGGGAATGTCGGGAAATATATCCTCGTTTATCTCCTTTTCCCCATCCTTCCGTATATAAAAGATAAAATAGCTCAATAATAAATAAAAAATGGCTTATCTCGACTTGCCAAGAAATGTCGACAACAGTTTTATCAAACTAAATTCATTCTTCAACAACGTTATCATGCACAATTCGTTTTCTTATTGGGAGACTAAAGCCTATTGTTAAAAAGATCGGATTAATCGAGGCAAGGCCATGTCGGTGCCGCTTTGTGTAGAATCCTGTTTATCCTAGGCTTCTTCTCACCTTAAACTGACTAATAATTCTGCTTCTTAAGGTGAAAGCGTTGTGTTGTTATCGAAAGATATCATTCGCAACAACGTCAAGAAGTGTTCAATAGTCGAAATCATTTGCCAGGATGTACAATATGTCAGATTCGGGCCTATTTGGGTATGGGAGAGCGTTTGTTCGCTGGTTTTTGCCGCGATTCGAGATTATAATCTCCCAGGCGCGGTTTCAAGTTTCAACGAACCAATGATGATGACCTTTAGTAAATGCGCAATGTTGAAAGGACGTGTTTCCGTTGCAAACAATCGTGCATGTTTCTCTTCCACTCCCATTGACGTTGAGGGAATAATATACAGAGGAGAAACATATTTGGACTTCAAAAAAATTTTGGTTTAAATTTCAACTATATTTTTTGTGTATCACACACGGATATTATTAATTAATTTATTTAATACAATTAATAGACAACAAATGCAGTCTTTAACTGTATATGACATTATACAAACGAAACAAATATAAAGGTGGAAATTAGTATTTGGAGACTAGATAGAGAGAGAACCTAATATTTCGTTGTACCATCACTATTTGCTAAAACTGCAGCTGTCATGCGTTGCTTATAAAATTTGACCAAGTTCTGGCAACATTGTATTTGAATATTTCTCCCCTCCTCCTCTCATATAGTTTTCCATTGGACGAGGTTTGCTGGCCTGCTCTTGTAGACCTGTTCCTTCGATATGATCATGAGTCTAAATGCGTTTTCCATATTCCTTTCTGGCTTTCCTGTCTATTTTTAGTCACTATGTCGGTTGGTCCCTTTTCTTTTGGGGAGGGGGGGGGGATAACATTGTAACTATTCTGCCGATTTTAACGAAATTTTAAACCCTTATGTTGTTTTACATTCTCTTTCGAATGATATAATTGCCAAGGTCCTCCCAAGATTATCCCGGGAAGTATTTTGTTTTGGCAATAACATCATAACTATTCGGCCGATTCGAACGAAATTTGAAACCCTTATGTTGTTTTACATTTTCTTTCGAATGATATAATTGCCAAGCTCCTCCCAAGGCTAGTCCAGGAATTATTGAAAGTTTTGAAGGTCGTAAGGTCATAAATCAGAATAAGTAAGAGCACGCGACTTTGGTCAGCAGACCATGTTTTTGACACTAGCAGATGTCTGCTGGAGACAAGAGATCGTTCCTATCAGCTATTTGAGGGCAAGGATATGCATATTAGAAATGTACAGTAATAGGTACACTCGTAGATAATTGTGATAGAAATTGTAATATATGAAGGTATAGTCGTAGATCAGTGAATACGTAGATAGAAATTGCATATGTAGATAAGTGTGTACCTGATCAATATATAACTATTAAATGCACTCCCAAGGTTGAGGTGGTATAGACCTTATTAGATCTCGGACTGGCCTTGACTGGACCACCCAAGGAGGGTCTTTGCAAGTCCTTGTTATGTAGATATTGGCCATAAATTTCGATCTGATTCAAGTCAGAGAATTGACTAAGCCACGGTAGAATATTAATATTGTTCTGCAGCGAGGTTTCTTACTATCGACCCCTTTTCGCTATTTTTAAAGCAATCACCCAATACTGTACCTAATTTTAAAAATATATATTAAAAGGAGCGGCTTCAAGAATAATTAAGCTGAAAACTGGTTTGGAAAGTCATATTTTTTCTAAAATTATTAAAAGACCAGGCAATGGCTTCGCCACTCTCCGCCTACGGGGCGAGCTTGCGCTTCGAAACTAAGATTAAAATTTAAAATCTAAAAAAAAAGCATCCCTGGATAATTTTTTTATAAATTTTCGGAACTTGGCCAATTATAATAATTTTAAAAAGGAACTCTAAACTAAATTTCCCCCCTTTCAAAATATCATGTTGCTAAAATATAGTTATAGAAGAAGATATATAAAAATATATTTTCTGAACTTCACCATTTGTAATTCTTTGGGTTTTAAAATATCGAAAAATTTCGATACTTATATTTCTTTCTGAACTTCACCATTTTGTTTTTTGATATTATAAAAAGAATTATTAGAAATAACTTTGATAAAAAAATAAGTCATAACCAAACTAAGATGAAATTATTATTCAAATACTCCCCAAAATCCCCCTCTTAAATTATAGAGTTAGTGGTGATAATTTACTTACGTTGTTTATTTAGTGTTAATGTGATCCTTGTGGTTGGTGCTTTACTGCTAGGTTTCTAATATTTGCAGTTAGAATAGTAAGTTTTAGCCTTATGTCTTCTCGCAGGCATATATCAATTCTACTTCTTTCTTTTGTCACGATTTTATCCACTGCACTAAAACAACATTCAACCAAGTACGATGTTGAAAAACAGCAGTATTTTGGCCATTTGAAAACACATGTTCGGATTCAGCTGTTTTTGACAGCCATAATTAAGTCATTCCACCTCTTTCAAATTTTGTACTTGCATTCATGTTTACATTTTAGTTTAATAATCTCTTGTATATTTTCACTGGCGGATTTCAGTATCATAGCCGAGAGGATCGATCATCCATGGCTGAACTTCGAATGCAAATAAATCTGAAAATCGGATGCTTAGTTCTTCCTTCAATGTCAATAAATATTCTGAGGGGTTTTTTTTTTTTATTAGTTTCGTCTGAAAGATGTCTAATTACTTCTATTAACTCGGGCATGCTATTGAAATTCTCCTTTAAAATGAAACAATCTTAACTTTTCAGTAAAAGCTTCCAGAACAAGTTTGCAATCGAGCAACATACCTAATTTACCTTGAAGCTGGACTGAAACTTAATTAATTTTCGAAACTTCCATGCCAAGAAAGGGATTCCACTTTTGTGGTTTCTTATTTCATGTGTCAAATCTTTCTCCTTTTCATTTTCCAGGAAGTTAACTACTGTATCAAATAGGCAAGCAGTTGCCTTTTGAAAACCAGCATATTTCCGTATGCAGAATAAGTCTTATGTGATCTATCAATGCTTTGGAAAAATTCTGTCATATTTGTGTAAGATTTAATTTTATTAAGCGTTTTAATAACTATTGTCACTGACTCATGAAGATCCGGACTAATATTTTTGGCAACTAATTGATGGCGGTGTAGAGTAAATACGATGCACTGTATGAATAGAAGGGCATATCTTTTTAAGTGAACAATAAATCCCTAATACTTACCAACTATGGATGGAGCACCATCTGTTGCACAAGTTACAAACTTTCCCAAAATACCTCCCTTTCGTCAAACTAAAATTTTGTAGCCTCAAAAATAGATACTAGGGTAATGTCAGTTTTTAAAAGTCATACGAACATTTCTTCACAAAGTTCGCAGACATCCATGAAACGGACATATGCCATAAGAACTGCTCTGTTAGCACTTATTGCAGAATCGTCACTTTGAAGTGAGAATTTATTATTATTTAGTTTGTCAACAAGCTGGTTTTCTACATCAGATGAAACTTGGTCATTTATTCTCCGAACTAAATAATTGATTAGTGGCAATGCTTTTAACACGTTTCCTGAATTTTGGAGCAACGCATTATTCGTGGGAATTTCAAGTGAAGGACGTAGAATATTTTTAGCAACTCTATGCTCACTTCCAGTTTTCGCAATTATTTGCGCTATTTCATAAGACGCAATAAACTCACTTTCACTTGTTTCTGTACTGTTTTTTAAGGATGAAATGGTATTTCGTTGGTTAACATATTTCTTCAAATTCTCGAAATAAACAATGGGTTTGTTCATTTTATCAGGATGTTTTCTTTTTAAATATTCTATAAGCCTTGACGGTTCCATAGTTTTATTTGAAAATGAGTTCTTACATATCAGGCACATATGTTACTTTTGATCATACGGGCTTTCTACAAAGCCATAAGCCAAATACTTCCCAACATACTGTCTACACTTCTTTTTGGCTGACATAATTTCTGAGGACTGGGTCTGAAAATATAATGAACGCCAATATCTTCCCTCCTAAAATGATCACAACACTGAAAAGGAATTTAGGATATCTATTATGGTAATATTAAAACCATTATTTTTTTCAGAATCACAGCACTAACTAACAATATTTATCATTAAATTAAGCACCAACTACTTGCTACAGCTGTAGTTCAAATACTACTAGCAGAGTTGCCAGATTTCGAAAAGCTTAACGACCAGTAAGTCATAGCAGACGCCGCTTGCTACCATATGCAAAACCAATGAGAAATAGTTGTGGGAAGTCGCTACTGACTTCTGAATTAATACGCTGAAATTGTGCCAGTCCTGCTATATTATAGTTGTCATTGAAGGTACTTTATATCTTCATCAAGCGTACAGATATTTATATATATTCTATAATGAAATTTCTAAAATATAGTGAAGTAAAAGATGTAAAAACATCTATTCCAAACACTAGTTTAGATTTTTTTTTCTCACATGCTAACTGGCATTTCAATGCACAATGAAGATTGTGGTGAATATTGTGCAGTCAATGTAGCTCTGATTAATCGCTCTCGTTGAGAATGGCTGCTTTGCAGGAACCAGTCACGTGTTGATTTTGCCGTGCGTTTCAGATCGTTGTCCTTTTGTCGCCTCCGTGCTTGACACTGGGGATGGTCTTATTCCGATCATAGAGGTTCCATCACGGCGTCAAACCTGGCCTGCCTCATTCGGACCAAATAGTTCAATTTTGGTCTCTTCAGACCAAAACACATTCATCCCAAAATTGATCCGACTTCTCTATGTGCTCCTGAGCAAACTTCCGTCGGGCTAACAAATGAACCGTCTCCAGAAAAAGGATCTAGCGTGGTGAACGAGATCTGAGAGTTGGTCCCAGCCGTAGACAGATCGTCTTGCAGTTCTGCCCTAGCTGTCATAAGGTTCTTCGCTACCGATCTCAGCAACCCTCGACGAGCTTTTGGGCATTTTTTTCTCGGAGCTCCACCCCGAGGAAGGTTTGCAGTGTTCCTGGAGGTCTTCCATTTTACATCAATCAAGCCTACAGTAGTAAGAAGAACACGTAAAGCTGTAGAAGTACTTCTATAGCTGTAGTCATAAATTACCTTGCTTTTTAAATAGTTTGAGAGACCTTTATTTTTACCCATGATGGCACAATATTGCAGTATAAGGTTCAGTTGTTAAATGAGATGCTAAAAAAATACAAGTAAACTATTGTTGGATCCTTTCGGTTCATTCTAGATCTTTCTAGAACATTCTAGAGCCCCAAAATATTTTCCAAGACTGCCTAAATACTTATTTCCACCTTTATTTTGTCTTTTTGCCAGTAATGTAATCGTTAGTATCACAATTATTAATTTTCTTTCGTTATCACATATCAAAATACTTTAATTATAGGATTATCGTTCATTTTTAAAGGATGGAACTTTTAGAAAAATTATTTAAAGGTGTCCAAGTATTTGTTTCGCCTCACTCTATTAAGGTCAGAGGCATAAATCGGCTTATATTGCGGTGTTAGAAGAGTTGCGAGGCCTTCTGGTTCGCACTGGCTAATTTTTTTCCCCTGAATCATTTAAAGCGAAAACCAACGGAGACTGAAATTCTATAAAATTAATGAAGATGGAGGAAGGGACAAAGTGGGGAAGATATATAATATAGCATTAGAGCATTCTACATGTATTTGGACCATGAGTGAAACGTATGTACGGCTGTTGGCCCAAGAGGGCACGTAATTCCTCAGATGCTCTCTGCAGCTGACAACCTTACCGGGGAGAGTAAAGTAAACAAAATATGGAGGGGGGTGGGCCCAAAAAAAGGAAAACGATGAGAAGAATGCAGGCGTGTTGCACCCCCCTCCCACAACCGGAGCCAAGAGGGAAGGGTGAACCATTCCCCTTCCCCTTCTATGTCCCGACCAGGGGGATGAATGGATGAAAGCTGGTCGGCGACTAGCCTGGTAATTCAGGTGAGAAGAAGCTTGAAAAGAGTCGAAAGAAAGGCGGGAAAAATGAATGTCTGGAAGGAATAAAACCCAGGTAGTCTCAATCTAGTTCGAGACACGGAGGCATTGAACCTGGAGGGCGTGTCACTACTGGTACCAGGTGTAAATGTCCCCGCGGGGCTCTATCAGCCCAAGTAGTATCCTCTTTTGGCTACTCGGTGTTATACATCCCTCAAGCATTTTTACATCCTTTAACCTCGTTGGTTTCCAACTTAATAAAATGAAGATAGATGGGGGGAGGGCTGCCTTCTGCGAAAGCCAATGAGGCCGAGTCCATCACTGATGTCATGGAAAACCAACGAGGGCATCTCCGTCATGAAGTTTGTGAGGAGAAATAGGTGAAGTTAGGGTGAGTGAAAATGCTTGGAAGTTACATAAGACGCCGTATTGAAGGAGACTATAATGGGCCCTCGGGAGCGGGTGGGCGCGCAACCTTCACAATCAAGCCCACTGCGGGCCTGCTCCAGCAAGGGAGAAGTGACTATCGCCTATTCCTTACCGGGTGCGCAGCTCTCCCAGACTGGGACACACTATATAGACTTCGCAGAAGGCAATGTGTCCGGCGGGTGTGTCCAAAGTAACAGGGTAGGTGGGTGCAGTGTATATGTGTGTGTATATACGCGAGCATTTGCGTGACACGGTGAAAAACAAGAAAAGATTAGTGGTGCACATTCACAGGGTAACAGCAACCAGATATGCTTCAGCCAGCTTCGAGGTACTATTTACTAGTCCTGGATAGTACTTGGTACATAATAGTTGTCAACGTCGCCGTGTCTCAAACTCCAGTCACATTAATTACCCATTCATGCAGTGTCTCTAAAACAGACGAGTCATAAATTTAGGCAATACATCTATTAGGTGTATTATCTAAATTTTGTTTTAGTGAGATATTTGGGCACGAGTTTATATTATCAATAGTGAAATATTTTGAGTTCTCGCTAGCTTAGTGGATACGGCGTTGGTACTTTAACGTCACGGTACCAGGTTCAGTTCCAAGCAAGAGCAGACACAAATTTCTATGCAAGTAGAGGTCTGGGCACCGATTTGGTTGATGCGCTGTGCTTACTCCCGCAGCTATAGGTGGATCTATAGCCTCTACTTTCCCTTCTCTACAGCACAAACATAGGTATTCTTCTCTGTATTTATGATATACGTAGATATTAACCGTGTTTGGGGTGAATACTTCGAATAGTCATTAATAAACAATATTCACGAGGCTCTGTTTAAAATTGGGGACGTAGAATGTTTCGCCTTTGTTAATAGATATCCTGCAAATTGCCTTCTGGTATTTTATGGTGATGATTCTTTATAATTATAAACAAAAGTGGTTCCGAACTGGCCACCATAGTACAGCACCAATAGCGCATCGCAATTATGCTGATGCAACGTCAATTTATTAGTTCTACCTTTTCATTCCGTTAGCCATGGATCCAATCCAGTTAATCCAGACAGATACACGAGCTGCACTTAATAATTCAATTCCCTGCTTACTACGCGTTCCACCTCCTTATTCAAATGACAATTGAATTTCCCGACAGGTGACATCTGATTGTCAGTGGCCGACACCAAAACGCGATAAAATCGCCAACATGTTCCATTTCATTTAATGTTCTCTCCATAAAAGGGACGCGAGACATTCGGAAAGCATCTTTATAGCAATACAGCTATTTTATAACGTGATTGCGTCCCAGAGATTAGATATAGAGTCGTCCTATCTTTGGACCGCATCAGAGTCTTAAAATTAGTGATTGTAGAACGAGTCAATTGGTTTATGTTCCCTTTAGCGCTACGACCGACAGACTGTCGCCCGAGAATAGCGTCGCTGTTGAGAATAAAAGACACGTCTTAATCACTCTTAAACATTGTGACTTTGGGTCTTAATAATGCGGACAGCTAGATGTAGTTCAGCTGAACTGGCATAACCCGGAAGAGCGAAGATGAAGAAAAGTGATATACAATCTCGCAACACCAAAAGGGAGCGGATTCGGAAGTAGAATCTAAAAAGTTACTTGAAAGGATAGAAATGCTTGTGAGTGCAGGACGAGCTCGAAGAGAACGAGAATTAGTAGTAATAAATGACACTAGGTCCATCATGTCGTGTTTATAGAAACTCCAAGCGGATTTTTTGTCAATCCAATCTATGCAACTTGACTCCACGTGAGAGATCTACAGGTGTAAATACCCCCATAGGAGAATAAGGAACACTAGTACTCCATGGGCAAAGGTTCCGTAACAGAGAAGAGTGGTTGCGTTGCGTCGTGAAGACGGCAAAGGAAAGATAGCGGTGTCGCGATTGACTATGCGTGTGGAGTTACTTACCTCCTCCCCCCAGTCATAAGTTTCAGCGTATCTGCCCAATGGATGACTAGCTCGTGGCGCCGCCAGAAAGTTTTGCGTCCGCGTTCGCTGGGATTTTCCCCCCGACACCTCTACGTCAGAAATCCAACGCCGTATTCACGAGGCTAGCGAGGGACCCTTTGTCCATAGTGATATCGGGAAGTGTGTGAGTGATATTAAGGTTAATTTAACCTCATACATCCGTCATTGGTGTCAACTAGAATACATTGCGTTGTATAAGTATGGATATTTCTGCTTGGGTAAGAGATGGGCTACGGCAGGAAAGAAGTTGGTGGGCTCTGGTGCCTATTTTCCTCCTTCGGTATCTCATGTTATGCTTAATACTTTGTTGTTGTTTTTAATAAAGCGAAAACCAACGATGGAATCTCGCACAGAAAATTTGAAAGGGGTGGAGATGGAGGGAGTGAAAATGTGTGAAGATATATAGCCGGAGATCCACCTCCAGGCATTGGGGTCTGGAGGGTAAAACAGGTGTTGGGACTGGAGGGCACGCTCTACAGAGGTCAGCTGCAGCAAAGGTTCCCGAGTCATTCATTGAGATTAAATATCCCCTCCCCCAATGCCTCACAGCACCGAAATCTGAAAAAGTATGCAGATGGAATTACACACACACACGTGTGTGTGTGTGCGTGTGTGTGTGAATTTTGATTGAGTGACGTAATCCAAAGTAGGTATGTCACTTAGTGGAAAGGTCAAAGGAATAGAAAGGATGCACTCAGAGTCGATCAAGGTGGAAGGAGTACACGCGAGGGGGGGGGGCAGTCCCCGTTTCTTACGGAGGCGGAGCAGGGAGGGGGGGGGCGTGACTAAGCGATCGCCCTTCTTTATCAATGAGTAACCGAATATTAACAACTAAATCACGTGCCTCGTGTGAGGTCCCGAGCAAGGAACCAGGAAGAAGACGCTCCTTTGGTGATAGCAATGCCCTCGATGGTTAGAAGCAGAAGCATGATTTTCATTACTACTTAAAAGTAAGATGTAGCTATGTCTAACGAGGGAATCGCCCGTACAAAGTTAGTGAGAAAAGAACCGTAAAGAAAGTGGTGAAGTTGGAAGAAGAGAAAGTGTGAAGATATAGTCACAGATCCTTCTGTAGACATTGGGGCTTGGAGGGCACGTAATCTTCCAGAGGACACTAGCACAATGGTCACTTATGCTATACCCGACACTCTTTGGGGGATGGCGTGTATGTACGTTTTTTTGTACATACCGGGTATTGCAAAAGTCCTGTTACACTCGTTACGACGATCTCACCAAATGACACACTACAAGTTTTGATGCAGTTAGACACGTTTTTATTGTTTTAACATTTAATTATGGGTTTAATTGTAATATTAATCAATGTGGCCGCACTCGGCGGCGAGCACGCGCTCCAGGCGAGACCTGAAGGCCGCGCCCACTTTGCGGACGAAGTCCTTCCTTCTGCAGTCCCACATCCGGTTGACGGAAGACTTAAGCTCGTCGACATTGCTGTGGTAGTCCTTTCAGACCTTGCCACACGCTGTAGTTGAGGGGATTGAGGTTGGACGACTGCAGCGGTTAAAAGTCCTTCGACCGCAACCATTCTCGCACGGTCTTCTTGGCCGTGTGGACCGGGGCACGGTCCTGCTGAAAGACGATGATCTTTCTTACCCAGGGTAGGAGGACTTCCTTGGCCTCTATGTCCCTGTAACCGGCCACGAACCACAACGGCAGCATTTTCTTGCGATTCGAAGCCACGACGCCGAGCTTCATCAAGGAGGACGGGTGCTTTGCTTGGTCGGAGACTCGGAGTGGACCTCGTCGGAGACGCCCTGGCCGAGAGCACTTTCGAAAGCCTTTCTCACAGCCAAATTGTTAAAACTTGACGGCTGCTTGAATACGGTCGATCTTTTAGGTCTTCCCCATTTTGTGGCCTCTCCGCGACTCTGCGGACGGTCATCTGGCCGACGTTGAGCCTCTTGGCGATAGCGGACTTGTTGTAGCCCGCGCGCAGGAGAGCAGAGATCTCGATTATTTTCACTTCCACCTCCACACTCCTCCACACAATGGAAAACACGTTTTTATGATACCAATGACAGTTGCTGGAAAATTAAACCTTTAAGTTTGTTTGAGGGAACTTTTTCTATCGCACACGTAAACCTCTCGAAAGATTAAAACAACCCCAGAATAACAGAACTTTTGCAAATCCCGTTTTTGTTTTCGGGAGGTTGTAAATCCACCCTAGCGATCCCCAATTTATATACGAGTATTTTCAATTGTTTCTCCTTTTATTCCATGTCTCTTCTCAAAGCATGTGCAACCCCCCCCCCCCCCAAATAAAAAGCCATACCCTCAAGAGAGACCAGACTTCCCATTGGCGAAGCTAGGTAAGGTGATGGAGTTGGGGATGTCGTTAGGCAGACCCACGTCTGTGACATTTGGTAGGCTTACCTGTTTTCCCTTTGTGTCATTGTTTGCTTTCCATAAGTGCGGGTGGAGAGAGCGTATTCCAAGAAGGGCAACACGCTATGTCAGGGGACAGAATGATTTGTTATTCTCCAGAAGGAAAGAAGACGGATGGGGGAAGAGTAATATTCGAAGCCCCAAAGGGTTCCTATATCAAATCCAGCAAAGCTTTGGGAGGATTAATTTCCTTTAACGCCTTCAGGCGGAGATGTCGAGACTGTCTCCTCCACACTCCTGAACACAACCCATTATTTGGTCACTTTTCCGAGACGCAGATTAAGCTAATTCAAGATCCATGGCCCGTGTCTCCGCGTCCATCATACAAAAATAGCTCAAATTTTGTTCCGTTTGGGGTTGATGTGTCCGTTTCCCTGCTAGGGTAGGTAGGACACGTCCAGTTTGTCCTTTAATGTTGTAACAAAAACGCTCGGGTTCTGTTTTTAGTTTACGCCTGGTTTACTTTAGGATTGACCTTCTTACGTGAAATATTTCAAGTGTCTAATAGTAAGGTTAATGTGCATAAGCACGTTTTAAAAATACCTATAGTACGAACATTGTTTTGGTTAGGAAAGGTTTGCTTCTAATGAAAACTGTTTCGTGTTCTATTGTCATTTTATTATACACGACTCGAAGAAAATTCATTGATTTCTAAAGAGTGTTCCATAAGTCCAATAAGAGACATATATCATTAAAAGAGGGGAATTTTCGGGTCTATGTGGTTTATGTTGATGCACAACATAAGCGAAACAATGGAAATTAATTTGATCTGAAGGTGCAACTCTCACGAGTGCGAAATTTATAAGCGTAATGGGGCCATTAAAAGATAAGATTTGTAAAAACTAAAGCAGTATATAAAACCTAATTTTTTTCTTTCTAATGAAATATATTGATTTTATTTGTGATTAAATCTTTAAAAAAAAATTGAAGTTTCATTGGAGTTCTATTTGCTTATGATTCCGTCACCCTCATTTGAAAAGCCTCGGTGTTTTTTAGTGAGTGGTGTTTGTTGTACATTGATAGGAGTGTATACCAGTTTTAAATACTATTTTTAAGGAAAATTCCTTCAAATATTATTATTTAAAACAAACTCCTATAAAATAAGAGATCATAAACTCCTTACGGAATGGAGTTTAGCATACCCTAACTATTCCGATAAAAGAAAACGAAACACAAGGACAACAATCGCACAATTTCATGTGGGCATTAAAAAGCCGAATACGGATTGAGGCCATCAAATCAAACCTAAACAGGAAGCCCAAGATTGAGACCAATTGCCAATCCCATTCGACCAAAATGGCAATTGAAACGCGTCAATCGGGATTAATATTCGATCGTGTGTAGCGGTAATTCCTATTTAGAAAAGGAGACGACCCCAGAATTGAAGCTTGGGGGTCAGGGATGCTTGAACAAATAATGCGGCCGCTATTGTTAATGCACTGGGATTGCTCGGACGGGAGCGGCTGCTGATACAACAGGGTTGAGCGGACATTGGGGAGAGGAGAAAACTGGTTAGTGGGGTTATGTTTTTGTGTAGGAGTTTTTTTTTTGTTGGTGGGGGATAGGTGAGCCAATGTCAATCCACAAAGCCCAGAAAGGGAATTCAAATACCTTTTTGGGAGGATAGATGTGTTATTTGAGAACCTTGGCGTTTATATACATAATCTTGGAGAAGTACAATCACTCACTATGCACTATTATGTCCATCTATTATTAATTACATATTGTTCAAATATAAAATATAAGTCATTAAAGCGATTTGTGGCATAAAAGTACACCTTTTTATGACTTATACTACCCTTGGGAGGAAAGTATCGAAGAAGATCGGAAATGAATCAGGCGTGCCAATAATACTGATTCACCCACGGAAATTATAAACCCGTGAGAGGAGGCCCACTTCAAGGAATTGCGGTTGTCACGCCAGAAAGGGAGAGGAACGTGCCCATTTCTCTCAAAATTATATATATATATATATATATATATATATATATATATATATATATATATATATATATATATATATATATGAGAAACTCACAAAGTAGCGTGTGAGTAGAGCAATAAATGCAAAAAATTCCGCAGGAAAATGAAAGACGGATTCCAAGTACTTTCGAACTTGTTCAGTGCATTACCAACACACCGCAAGAAAGAGAAAACGAAATAATTAAACCACCCTGAGTGGTCTGAGGGGCGGTTTAATATGAGATCAAAGCAGTTGCTCTCTGCCTCAGTGTGCAAGGTTCGAATCTTACCCCAGCTCGGATTTTTTCGAAGTAGGAAATAACTATTTCCGAAGAAAAATTATACCGTTTTCTCTTATATATATATATATATATATATATATATATATATATATATATATATATATATATATATATATATATATATATATATATATATATATATATATTTATGAAAAAAACACTTTAGCAGAATAATTTTAATACAGGACTAGTTTCGGTATTTCTCTACCATTAATGGGAAAATTAGCCACAATGATTATATTATACATTTTTCAAATAGTTATCAGATTCGTATAGAAGCTTGGCATTGTACAGATCGATTTCGTGGTTTCAGATAGTTCCCTCGAGGTTCGTAGATTCGTTTACTAAATTTCCCACATTCACCTACATATTTAAGATTTGAGAAAATGTTCACACGGTATTAAATACACTCCTCACCCTTTATTATTATATGGTTTCCTCTTTAAACAATTTTTTTTATTGGAGTGAGTATATTTAAAAGCCATATTTATATTATTCTTCCGAGCAAAATCTTTTGGTTTCAAAATGTGAGGGACAAGATTATAACATTTGTGTCAAAATTATTGCGTAAATTATTTCGTAATAAATAAATTTTACGTTTGAACAACACACTTCAATAAACCATAGCGGATACATTAATTCAATAAAGGCACAGGTGATCAAATTAAGTTCATCTTGAAGGAGAAGGCAAATTTAGTGTGCTCTTAGAATTTGGGACGAAACAACGCCCTTCTCAGATACGAGAAAGGAATTATTTAGAAATGTATATAAAAATAATTTCCTTGTTTTGTCTCGAATTCTTCGAACACACCACAGGATGAACTTTTTATGTACCTATTTTAATGGGTTTTTTTATTATTTGTTTTTCACTGATGATTGGATTTGCTAGAATTCTGGCGTCTTCGATACTGTCCTAGTTTTGATATACGAGTATATAGATGATCTCGAATTAAATTTATTTAAACGTGACATTTGATCCCGAATCGGTTTTGTTTCTTGCGACATTTGGTCACGAATGAAATTTATTTTGTAATTTGTATCCCGAAATGAAATTGATTGCGAGTGTAATTGATTCTAAATCTAACTTTTGTACACTCGATCCCATACTCCGAATCTCGAGCTCCCGATCAATGGAACACCAAGGGA
This sequence comes from Ceratothoa steindachneri, assembly GCA_963969495.1. NCBI lineage: Eukaryota > Metazoa > Arthropoda > Malacostraca > Isopoda > Cymothoidae > Ceratothoa > Ceratothoa steindachneri. The sequence continues at coordinate 120,559,598 of OZ018331.1, forward strand.
ACTGTGGCCTGATTTATAACACCCAGGAATGTGTGTTTCGAGGGGACGCGAGCTATCAACAGGATTACTCCAATTTGGGTAACCCGTGGTACACCCATAATTTTCCCTTATTCTGTTGGGGATAATTAGCTAGATCAGAGGGGGTACCAACCCCCGCCCTCACCGGGACTTAAAAAGCCAGGATACCAATGCGAAAAAGGACCCAAGTAGAGGGCAGGGTCTCGTATCCGAAACTTCAACGCCACATACCCAAAACTCAATCGAGATTTCAATGTCTCGTAAGCGAGACTATGATGTTTAATAATTGAGATTGCTAGGTCTCGTAAGCGACTTCTGTACACCGTACACGACTGCTTCAATGTCTCGTAAGCGAGACTATAATGTGTAATATTTGAAACTTTAGTATCCCATACCCAACGCCTTCAATGTCTCGTAAACGAGACTGCAATATGTAATTATCGAAATTTCAGTGTCTCCTCTCCGAGAACAATGAACGGAGAACCGAAGCAATCGGGCTATCCAAGGGGGGGTAGAATCAGTGATAAAAATAGGGAGACAAAAAGAAAGAAAGAGGAGAGGAGTACAACGAATAGTAGGGAAATAGTACTCGCCTATCATGCTAGAAATTTTGGGCCTCGAAACGAGAAAAATGTGTGTAGCAGAAAATTATTCATACCATCAAATGACCTTAGTTCCAAAATATGCGTACCAAGAAGTGTGCATACTAAAAAATGTTCTTACCCATAAATGTCCGTACATCAAAATTTGCGTATTTCAAAAAGCTTGTACCAGAAAAGTGTTCTTACTCTAAAATGTTTTTAGTTACAAAAAAAAAATGTGTACTAAAACTTTTTAGACCATAAAAATGTTCTTGTTAACCATAAAATATCCGTATGGCCAATATATAAATACCAAAAATCATGGACTAAAAATGTTCACACCGCAAATATGTCCATACCTCAAAATGTGCGTATCAGAAAAAAATACATAAAAGTAAAATGTACGTATCTCCGAAATGTACGTACCAAAAATGTTCGTATCTCCAAAATGCATCATGCAGGGTATTTTATATGTATTAGCGAGTAATCGGATATTATAGGCTTCCAAAAGCCCCTCATTTCGAGATAATAGGGGTTTTCGTATAGCGCTCTTCAAGGCTTCTGGCCTTCACAAAGCGCTTCTCCACCAACCATGCAGGGGCATGGATATCGAGGCATCCTAATGCAGTCCTTACCTCTCCGTCGCTTTACTCCTTCTTTCTCATGACCTAGAGAAGATCGGTGGTAAAATGTATCTTAAATGAGTGAAGATCGGTGGTAAAATGTATCTTAAATGAGTGAAGATCGGTGGTAAAATGTATCTTAAATGAGTGAAGATCGGTGACAAAATATATCTTAAATGAGGGAAGATTTGTAAAATGCATCTTAAAGGAGGGAAGGTCGGTGGTAAAATATATCTTAAATGAGTGAACATCAGTGGCAAAATGTATCTTAAATTAGTGAAGATCGGTGTTAAATATCGTAAATGAGGGAAAATTTTATAAAATGTATCTTAAATGAGGGAAGGTCGGTGGTAAAATATATCTTAAATGAGGGGAGTTCGGGGTAAAATGTATCTTAAAGGAAGGAAGATTGGTGGTAAAATGTATATTTAGATACATTCCAAGATGAGATGTGTTGCGAAGCGGAGGGCAATGATGAGGAGGCGTCACCCATCATCACTTCGCCACAAAGTCGGATTTGGGCGCATCCACGCCCCTCATTGGGTATTGCGCTCTATAAAAAAAAACTTGGGGTGGGAGGATAGATTCCCAGGCCAGCGTCCTCCTATCTGGGCATAGTCGTCTTTTACGGCACCGTAAGACGGTATGGGCATTCTTCCCGCTCCACATAGACACAGAAAATTGCTAACCAGTCCAACAGGGCTCATCAATCCCTCCCCCCCCTCCCTCTTTCATCATGTCCCCAATTCCTTAGTGCCCCTTCACACGACCTGATCATGGTGGCGCCACCAGTTGCCTTGTCTCGCCATCATAAGTGTGACCATGTCAACAGTGGCGGCGAGTGGCGCGGCCAGAGGTGGCCTAGCTGGTGGCGCCACCATCTGTTTCCACGAAAACTAATGGAGCTCTTTACACGAGAGGCGACTTTAAGTGCGGACACGACGAGAATGAGCTCTGTTGGTGGTCTGACTGGTGGGCAAGATAAAAATGGTGGCGCCACCATAACCAGGTGGTGTGAGGGGTGTTTTTACTTATCCTGATATATCTTCATGTATAAAACTCTGCAGATCTAACCCACAGGAACGAAGAAACCCCCCTCCGACGAAGTCCAAGTACCTTCGAACTTTTAGTCAGTCAATTTTTCAAGGGATGCCATAAGTTTGAGAATGAACTGAATTAATAGCTGAAACTACTCTGAATTCGACGAGGGGGGGGGGGGGTCCCTCTTCCCTGTTGGTTAGATATGCATTTGTGGCTTTTCCTACGCCCCACTTTGTCAGGCTATTCAATTCATACTGCAAAAATTGGTTGTTGCTGTTGTTTGGGGGTGGGGCGGCGAGTTGTACAGTTGCCTAAATTAGCCACGTCACATTTTTCAAAATGTTTCGGACAAAAGTAAATTAACTATGATATTATTATTATTATTATTATTATTATATGTACTTTATATGTACTATACATCCTCGAATATTTTTAATGTAAAACCGGCTAAGCTTTATTGCGTTGTTGTTGCCAAGTAATAATATTTTTTTTATAATACAAGATTGGAAAATTAATTATAAGGATAAAATAAAAAATAACCATATGTTAATGCGAATATTTCTATTATATCGATGATTAGAAAGTGAATAAATATATAAAACTAATAAAGCTGTAAAAAGGAAAACATTGTTGGAAATTTGGCAGCCTGTATTGAAATGAAACCATATCAAAATCTTTAGAAGGTATTACTTAAAATACCACAATAACTAAAAAAAAAAAGAATCAGTTAACATAATTTATGGATAAATATTCTATCGAGTTTATTTCTCACTAAATATATCACAAACCTTCTATTTCTCACTGAATAATAATTTAGCGTAGTATGATATGACATTGTGGCATCTGTACAAATTGCAATATCGATAATAAATATATTTGCTTGATTAAGCTTTTGAGAAGCCCTGATTGGTGCTAACCTTATAATGGTATTTCTGTAAGCAATCCTATGGTGTGCATAAATATTGGGGGCTGGGAGATGTATACTATTCGATGTGTAGCCTATTGTATATGTGCGTATATAGCTGAGGCCTGAGATTAATTCTAGTATGTGTATATCTAGTATTTGGGTACGATTCTGTCCCACTCCACCTTTGAGAGGCCGTAGTAGCTTTGTGGGGGTGTTTACAGGAGTTGCCTCGTATAGGCCATTGCAAACTCCTCTTGTGTTCTTCGAGGTCCTTATATTATGTACTTTGAGATCTGTATCTTGATGTTGATTGACTCGGCTGACCTTTGATAGGCACTGGTGGCTTTTGTCATATGTGAAGTTGCTAAAACTAACATAGGTAGGTATTTATAGAACCCCCAATAAAAGCGAGCTTTCCCAATGAAAACCGTTTCATTAAATTCTCCCGCGAGTCTTATTACTAGGCTGGTGAGTGGGGGAGATATTTCTCCCCCCCTTTGTTTTGGTAGGGAGATGGGGTTAACGAGTCACGGCGAGGATAGAACTCACCTAGGTCAGGGGGTTCGTTTATGGGTGTGGATTTATCAGCGGGATTAGCTGAGTGTGGGGTCTTTAGTCGGGTCGGGCCGGAAGCCTACCCATAACGGTCATCTCATTGTTTGAATTCCAGCGACGAGGCGCCAACTGCGCTTTGTCCAGGCGTCTATAAATCAAAGTGTGACGTTGCCGGAGCCTTTGAGGAAACGGGCGAATTTCAATTTTACCTTTGTTCGCACATTATTTTTTTTAAATTATTGTTTCACTCATTTATTTTATTATTATTGTCCTCACATTGTTATTTGATATCATTGTTGTTTAATTATTATTATAATTCTTGCCACATTAATGTTATTTTTTATTGTCCATAAATTATTTTTATTTATTATCATTTATTATTATTATTATCATTATTATCGTTCCCATATTATTATTTATTATCAAGGGCGCCAAAGAATCCCCTACTGCCTTCAGACGTGTCGTTAAAAACGGCTAAACGTGGATAATGGATGCAGGGCATGTGAATCTGCGTGCAGTTGGGCATTGATGTGCGCTACCCCCACACTGTGGGGAAAGCGGCTGATCCTGAAGTTGAATTGTTATTATTTCTAACTATAAAGTGAAGTGAAAATATGTGAAATACGGAGTCTTTGGTTGCCCGGGGGGGGGGGGCGCAAGAAAGTGGGACGCTCAACGTAACCATCGAGGGTTTGCGCCCACCCGAGCTGGGGTATAGCAGCCGAGGGAGGAGGTGCCCCCCGCAAATATGTTCGTATCTCGAAACCCCGACTAGGATGTACGAACCGTTGGGGGAAAGGGCGGAAGCGCGAACACGACGGCGGTAAAGAACAAACAACCGAATAACTCGATACTGACAGGAAATTTACAATATATTTGTAAAAGTCAAAACCAACGAAGGAATCTGCGCCCAGATTGTTTGTTTTTTTTTATATAGGCCCATACCGAAAACGGTGAAGTTTGGGGTAGGCGATACGTGAGCGGTCTATACCCCGAGGATCTTGAGCGCTAATCCCCCATGCACCCAATTCTCCTATACGTGTGACAAAATATGACATTTCTTCAGTCAAAGACTAAGGCTGGGATAACAAGGTTTTCCACCGGGGTGCCACGGGAGCGACCAAGAAATTATTTTTAAAATGCCTAAATTAAAAAAAATATATGCATTTCAAACATTTATTAAAAATCGAACGACACTTGAAAGTATTTTGAAACTTGTTTCTATGCATTGTGCAACATAAAAACAAGGAAAAAAAGAAAAATTGCAGACAGTGAATTACGCGTTACTCATCAAGCTCAAATTTCCCATTAAACTTTTAAAGGTAAAAGTTATTTACTTTCATATGTTTCTGTCTCATTTCGATTAAATTAGGTTAAATGTCAATCTTAGTTAATTTTGAAGTTCTTTCCACTTAATTATGGATTTATACGTAAATTATTTTCTATTGGAGTTCCACGGCTGCTTCTAGATAGCAATTAGGGTGCCACTATCATAAAGACGTTGAAAACCACTGGTCAATACTAAATACAAGGAACAGGAGAAAGTATTATAAACCTGGAGGAACACAACAAAAATAGGGATAAAGAATAGGCGACTGGAAATTAGCGAGGATGAATGAAGGATAAGAAGTGATGAAATTTATGGTAAAATATCGAAGATTTCCGCCCTAACCAATAATAATAAAAAGGAAGCTTTTATAGGGCGCTATTCGAAAGTCACCGACTTTCGAATAGCGCTTCTAGACCATCTAAGGAAAAGTTAGAGAGAAGAGACGTGTCTTTAAGGTAGGCTTGATGGCATATACATAGGTAGGGGAGGTGTGCGTAAGGCATCAGTATTTTACATCTTAATAAAAGTAACAATTTTAAGGATGATAAAAGCGAACGTGGCCTACAATGCCTATTAAAGTTAAGCTCACCCAAGAACCTAGGATCCCATCTATTTGGTATTACCTATATCCATAGGATTATATAACGTCATATCCCAGTACGGTGTATAAATTTGCAAAATAGCAGTCATGCAACTACTTAAAATGCATATATAAAATGTGAATTTGACAAATCAAAATTTACCTTTAGATAAGTTTGCTTTGACTCCATATGTTGGCCCTAGAGCTCTAGTGATTACAAGAATCTACAACTCTAGTGGGAAAATATCTACAAATCAAGAAATCGCCATAACTTGCTACGGTATATCCATGTCATTTGAAGGAACTCTTCCCTCGTGTGTTGGTCTAATGACGTTTGGAAGGGAGTTAAGCTAGAGTTATTAATTACACCCATAGGCAATGTCTCTACAATCTTATAACTATTGGAGAGCAAATATTCATTCAAATCTATCCTAAACGTTAAAATGAATGATTTACTAATGCAATTGATAGCTTTTTTGCAGGTTCGATATAAATATGGCACAATTGAATGTTTTTAGCCATTTGCGCCCATCGATAGCATTGGTATTCATTCACCCATGAAATAAGAGTAATTTTCAAGTACGAATTCAAATTGAGACACTGCTTATATTCAAGCTGCTGATAATATCAACAAAGTATTTGGGGTGAACACCACTACAGTGAGAACTGCTCAGTGTTGTTTTAATATGTTTAGGTCTGGAAACATGGACACCAATAGTGAATCTCAAGTGAAGCCAAGCCTATTTATTCTTAATGATTAAGATTTATCAGCGACAGTGGTTACTAGCACAACAGCACACAAACATTTCGAATACTTACTGAAGAATTTACAAATGCAGCAGCCACTATATCACGACATGTCAAGGCACCAAAAAAAGGTTAAAAAATTGCGAAATTGATTTCACATGAATGAAACTCAAAAATAGCGACGTCTTGAAGTCTGTTTATATGTGAGACAGAATAAGAATCCATTTTTGAAGACAATTGATACATATTGTGAATAATGGTTCCGATTCAATAACAAGAAATGATCTGGTGAATGGATAGAGTAAAATAAAAACCCAAGTCATATGCTAAAGCCATTTTTTTGCACCACGGAATATTATGATTGCAGTTTGGTTGAATAGTGAAGGAATCACCCTAAACCTAATGAATTTTATAGAAATGGGATTTTGATACAAATGGATCATATTTTGATTAAATATTCACGTTTTCTTTTGTTATGCGATCTTCAGCTGACTATTCTAGATACGCCATTTAATGTGATACAACCAAATTCAATTTTCATGCAGATTCCCTTGTCCTTTCATCATTCTACAACTCAGAATTTAGAATTATTACCTTTCCGTACATTGTGCTAAAACAATTGAACGCGTCTTTAGAGTTTAGGTAATTTCTAGGAAAAAATGAAGCTAACATACGAGGGGGGGTCAATAAGTTTTGCGAATCGGTAGGGCAAAACAGAGGAAGGGGGATGGCTGTTTGTGGGGGTGTTAGGACAAGTTATGACAAGTCAGGACCTGCAGCCACACGCTCCTGCCTCGTCTATTTAAGAAGCAGTAGCTGATCGCAGATCGTCACTCACAAATTTGTCAACAATGGAGAAGGTTGAGCACCGCGCAGTGATCAAATTTTTGACCTATGGAAGGCAAGAATGCAAAAGAGATCCATGAACGCATGGTTGCAGTGTACACCGACACCGCCCCTTCCTATACAACCATTGCTCGCTGGAATAGGGAGTTCCGCCATGGTCGTGAGTCCCTTGAAGATGACCCCCGTCCAGGACGCCCGTCAGACGTGACCAACGAGGATAATGTGGCGCGTGTGGAGAGGATGATCCTCGAAAATCGACGGGTGAAGGTCGAAGAAATCGAGCGAGAACTTCGAATATCACATGGAAGTGTTATCAACATCATCCACGACAATTTGGCCATGACCGAGGTCTCTGCCCGTTGGGTCCCCAGAAACCTCACGCCCCATGATCGACTTCAACGTCTTCAAAGTCCACAAGGCCAGAGTTGCACAAGATGCCCTGCGCGAGTGCTGATTCGAGGAGCTTAACTATCCCCTCCCTACAGTCCAGATCTGGCCCCTAAAGACTACTTTTTATTCCGCCAGCTCAAGGCTGCACTGCGTGGACGCCGGTTTGGGGACGATGAAGATGTCCAGCTCGCCGTCCAGGAGTGGATTGAACAGCAGTCGGGAATTCGAAGCCTCAGGGACAAGTGGCGCAAGTGCATTGAAGTCGAGGGTAGTTATATTGAAAAAATAATAAAACACTTTTCCTCATATCTCGTTTCCTTATATCCGAATTGAAAAACTTATTGACCGCCCCTCGTATTTAGGAGGAGGGGGGAAGATATATCCATTCAGTGGAGGAGGGCAAGCAAGAGGAAAAAGCGATTAAGAAATGGAGAGACAAAAAAATAAAGTGGCTTAAGATTGCACGAGCAAACGTCAATCCAAAATGTTTAGATCAGGAGAAGGGGCACAAACAACTTGGCACAATATGTAGCTACGTTTTAGGACTTGGAGGCCCTGTTAATCCTCACCTTCAGCTCGCCTTATATGTTGCATCTAGACTTTTTGTCTCTCGTTCCACCGCGCCCCCCACAAAGAAGTCGGGAGGAGGCTGGGTGCAGTCAGACGAGTTAAGAGGCCAAATGCCAGGTGCTTTGTGAGAAAAGAAAGTTCCCGACAGACAAGCTCGGATCTTCCGGCTGGTGTGGCAGGGCGCAGTGTCTTGCTGACACACATAAATAGGGCCTCCCTGCAGCTACCCATCGATCTAGGGCTTCACTACCTGGCTCAGAACCCGGATGTAGCCGCCAATGTTCAGTCTGAGGCTCTCGGAAGAAGTGGGGTGGCATGACGTCACCTCCACTGCTGGCGACACCGAAGACCCTGATTGCCACTGGAAATTTCCTCTGCATGACTGAATACGTCTTTGGATGCGACAGTGAACAACCTGTTGTTGTGGGAGTAGAACTCTGGTCTTGGCAGAAATTCTTCTCGTCGGAGAACAACAGCCTGTCTGGGTACAGCGGTTAAATCAATTCGTTGATCAGCTTCTTGGTGTGCTTGCGTCTCTTTTCCTGCATCACCTTTCTCAGCTTGTATGAAAAGTAGCGAATGTCCTCACGCACCACCAGCCTAATGAGCTTTTCATCTATACCTTTCTTCCTTGCAATGGCACACATCCACTTTCTGGGATCATTGTTGATGATCTTGATTTCAGCGACAAATTCCAGCGTTCTGATAGCGTCTGATTGTCGATCATGGGATTTCATCTGGTGACGTTGAGGAAGTATGAAATCTTCTGGATTGTCCTTCCAGCGCAGATTCCAAGGACTCGAGTACACCCTTTCAGTTGACCAATGAAGGACGTTTTTCTTCAAGAGTTTAATTTAAAGATTGGAATTGATGAACACACGTCTCCAAGTAACTGTTTGCTTATTAGTGAGCAGCCCATGATGACTAACTCCTTTCATAGTCAACCAAGTCTGAGAGTAGATATGTTTTTTTGTTTGCCATCAAGCCATTGTCTTTGTGTCTTACGGGCATTTGGAGGTAATAAGATGAAACAATACCTATTCACATGTAAACGTTGTTCAAACAGTTCATGTGGCACCCAAACACCATTTTTAAACAAACATTTACTACATTTTTTAAGTTGCTTAAGCACTTTCACGAATGGCATTTAAAATTCGTGCCTTTTTTTTTACTGTCCTCTCGATGATTAGAGCACATAAGGAGCTTAGGAGCATCAAAATCAATTGCAGTATGGCGGTATCCACTCTTGGATATTTCTTTGTCTTAAATTTACGAATCTTCAACACACTTCTGTATTGTCTTTTGACGACTAATGTGGCATTATTCCCTTTCTTGTATTCATAAAGAATCAAATATTTTATGTGTATTTCACTTTGCCGACACCATTAATGAAAGGTTCTGACAAATGTTAGCTTAAAAAAAGGTCTTGGCATTTATAGCTTAAAAACGCTATTAGTATTGCTAGGTTAAAAAAGGCCTTGGCATTTATACCTTAAAAAGTAAGTAGACATTGCTAACTAAAAAAGGCCTTTGCATTTATAGCTTTAAAAAGGCTTAGACATTACTAGCTTAAAAAGGCCTAGGCATTTATTTATAACTTAAAAAGGAAGTAGACAGTGCTAGCTAAAAAGAGGCCTTTGCATTTATAGCTTTAAAAAGGACTAGGCATTGCTAGCTTAAAAAAGTTCTTGGCATTTATAGCTTAAAAAGGCCATAGGCATTACTAGCTTAAAAAAGGCCTAGGCATAGCTAGCTTAAAAAAGTTCTTGGCATTTATAGCTTAAAAAGGCCATAGGCATTACTAGCTTAAAAAAGGCCTAGGCATAGCTAGCTTAAAAAAGTTCTTGGCATTTATAGCTTAAAAAGGCCATAGGCATTACTAGCTTTAAAAAGGCCTAGGCATAGCTAGCTTAAAAAAGGCCTTGGCATTTATAGCTTAAAAAGGCCATAAGCATTACTAGCTTAAAAAGGCCTAGGCATTTATAGCTTAAAATGGAAATAGACATTGCTAGCTAAAAAAGGCCCAGGAACTACTACAGTTTAAAAAATGGCCTAGGCTTACTTTATAAAGTTATATTTAAACAATTTGCAGCAAATTTCGAATAATTTAAACCGCTCTCAAAACTACATTAATTTCCTGATAACATAATAAAAGAACTGCAACTAGTATGTAGGACACCAACCTCCTCCCAAAACTCGATCACGCCACAGCCTGGTGTACAGGAGCCACTCTCCAGTACCAGGGACAAACGGTAGTGACTCCGTTGGTCACGGTACCGGGACAGGTATTGTGCACAAAGTTTCCCTTCAACTAAGATATTCAACCAAAATGTGGAGTTCGGTCTCGGGTACCAAGAAATCGTCGCAGAAAGGGTAAGGCGATCGCTCCTCCATCAGATGGCGCTGCGTCTGGTGAGTGCATCTGATTCAGATACGACATAAAATGACACAGCCTTCTTGACAACACTTTTTTTTACTCAAACCACAAATACGACTTCTGGTATTACTCAGACTTGTAGTACAAGATGTCTTTCAGTACGATCAGACAGGCGCTGTGCGGGAGCTCACTGCCCCTGAACAGCGCTGCAAACCTAAACGAATTATTTAATAATAGTAGTACGGAAGTCGATAGGCTAGGAAGAATTGCGCGCCGTTCCGGTTCATGGTATCCCAAGTTGTCTACTAGAGGTTACGTACATTCCACACAATTTACTTTCACAAATTTCACCACTTTCACCACTTTACTTGGTTTTCGCCCAACACGCATCAACTAGTTTGAGTCTGTTTTCTTTCTCTCCGTCTACTACTAAGGTCATTGAAGGAGGACGTACATTTCAAGGATCCGAACTCAAATTCCCCTCCCCCCTCCACAGGCGACTAACCACGCACAATGTGGTTTAACTCTTTCGATCCAATTTATGCATAATTTACGGATTTTTTTTCAGTTTGATTATCTTTCATAGTCTGAGAATTCAGAAGAATTAGAAATGTTAGAAGAATTTTCATAATAAACAACTTTGGGATCGTCTCGCTCTGGTCATTCTTAAATCCTGATTTTATCCAATTCCAGCGCATTTTCAATGTAAGAAAAAAATATGATTATGAGAACACTTCTCTGGACTTGATTACTCTTCCCCCCCGAAAACAGGACACGGTTCTTTTTTTTTGTATGACGAGGAAAAAAAATGGGTTGACAAACTGGTCAAGATTCAGATCTCGAATAGAATTCTGTTTAATCCAAATTTCGGGTAGTAAATGAGGCTTGGATAAGATAGGATACTAAAGGGTTCCTTCGAGGCTAATCTCCTTTAATAATTACTTGAACTGATCACCGGCCTCACCCCGACGCCGGAGCGAGCTTCCTTCTTACTTTGTTTTTTGTTGTTTATTTGCTTTTGGTTTCGTGTTTATTTGTTGTTGGTTTTTTTTATTTATCCTTGGCTTAGGCTAGACGATAATTACGACGACTTGTGTTCTCGTATGCAGTCGGCAGATGGGTGCTTAAAAAAAAAAGATGAAATGGTCGCTCGGGCAATATTTAAAGGCCATTCAGAGATTATGTTCGGGCCAAAGACTCCTCGAGTTCACACCAGAAAGTGAGAAAAGATTCGGAATGGAAGTGAGGGACGTTAGGTGAAGTGGAAAGTGGGGTTAAAACAAATCGTTAGCGCGCGCAGGTTGAGTCCATTACTTATGATGTTGGCTTGAATGAAGAGATACAGAGTCCTTCCAAATAATAATAAACATAAAGGTTTTATATGCACCCTTCAAGACCTTGAAGCCTTCTCAAGGCGCCCGTCCATCGAACACGAAAATGCTTGGCAGAATGGGGGTTCAGAGCCCGCTTGAAAGTGGCGGGCAAGAAAGAGGAGCGTACGAGTATTACAGGAGGCAGACCATTCCACAGCTTGGGGGCAACTACAGAAAATGCACGTTCACCCATGCAACAGAGACGAGTGCGAGGAAACGAACGCAAGAGGGTACTTCCCGAGCGAAGGGAGCTTTGTTGTCTTGACAGAACCAACAGAATGCACACGTCGGTTAAGAACCCGTGGAATACAACCTGGGGACGTGGAGACTGATATAGGAGACGGGGTATGATTGAAAAAGAGACAACTTACGTAAATCTATTAGAGACAGGTGGAGGACAGACATGACATGAAAAATAATGAAGCGACAAACGTTATGGATCAACAGTTTCGTTTTCTTCCTTAGGCTTCTCATGGTTGCTGCCAAATGTCGCCGGTTAAATCAATAAAATTAACGATGTACGTTATCAGTCACTCTATTTAAGGCATCATTGGACACAACGTTTATCTATATAAAAGATACCCACACCTGCAATACAAAGAAATGAGCCAAAATGTCTTGAAACATCCACAGTCTTCCAGAATATTCGATAAAATGACCACCAATGCTTTAGAGCCGACCAAGCGCACCAGAAATATACTAATTTGCCTTCAAACTACACATACCCACACCATAATGTCTACTAAGGCACTTAATATAAATTGAATACATTAGGTCAACTTAGCCGTTGTTGTATGCCCCCTAATTTTAGTGTTCACTTATCCTTTCCTCATTTCCACTCCTTCTCTGTCTGTGCTCCGAGATTGTGGAACGCGTTATCCCTTGCCATTCGTTCTTGCCTCTATCGTGGTGCCTTCAAGAGTGCTTTGAAACCACATCTCTTCTCCCTAGTCCGCTGGCAGTTAGGCGCTCGTTGGAGGTCTGTGACTTTGAAGAGCGCGGTGTAAAAATCTGTTTACTTACATTATTATATCAGATGCATTAAGATGCATCAGATGCGTTTCTTTGTATTCTTTTAAATTATTTGCATTATTCGTGAATGGATTAAACCCATTGAATGGCAACAATTGGTAATCAAATTCGGTAAAATTCCCTCATCTGATTACCGTCACACGAAGCCGCTAATAGCAATGGGTAAAAGAAAATGGCCACGAAAAAGTGGGTTCGAGAGCGTCTCCTGTACGAGTTTTAAAACTCGGATTGGTGCACATGACCCGTGTTTGTAAGCGCGCGCGCACACACACACACACACACACACACACAAGTAAACTCGGAAACAGAGGAACACAGGGTTCCCTGGATAAATGCACCCCTATAAGTGGTTTATGCCCCCCCCCCCAAAAAAAAAACTCAAAGGGGCTTCAAGTGTAGTAGCATGGGAAACCACGTTGCAGCTGACATCTAGAGGATAGCGTGCCCTCCCCTTCCCAACTCCCTTAGTTGGATGTGTGCCTAAATCTCTCTCACACATCGTCACTTCCTCTAGCCTCGCTACTTTCTTTACATATCTCTCCCTACAAACTTTCTGGTGTAGATGCCCTCGTTGGTTTCCACTTAAAAAAAATAAAAAAGGACACCGAGCCAAATTTTTATCAGGTAAATTTTGAAGATAGGCACATGAAAAGTGGTGAAGTTAGGGCAGGTGAAAAATCTAATGCAGGCACATAACTCGGGGATGTTGACAACACGAAGTGACTCAATTCTCAAAAACTTGCCCTCTTTTACAGAATTCCAAACCAGCAAAGACCTTAAGTTCCAGTCGGGGTTAGTTCCAGAGAGAAGGGGAAAGGTGGAAGTCAGAGGTCACGGACAGGTAAAAGGGGATAGAATAGGGCCATTTGGGGTGCTTGGGGGGGGATGTCAGATAAAGAGAAGGTCAAACAACAAACATTCGTCTCATTGAAATGAACTTTTGGGGGAAATTACAAATTTCGTTTCGTTTAATTTAGATGCGTTTCATTGTAATTTTGACGTGGTGAAGATCGAAATTATTTTTAAATGAAATAAAAGTAGATTCGTTGTATGAAAATGGGATCATGTCAAGAATTGAGAAGCCAACACCTCCCTGAACGGGCCGCTCCATTCTTGACAAAGGCATTTGGGAGTCGCTTTTCTTGACATGGAAATTTGGGGGGCGCAATGCTAGATAAGGGGAATTTTTTTTGGGGGGGTAAGGTCGTTATTCTTGACATGGGAATTTTGAAGGTCGTTATTCTTGACGACGAATTTTGGGAGTCTCCATTCTTGACATGGGAATTTTAGGGATCGCTTTTCTTTATTTGGAAACTTTGGGGGTAGTTATTCTTGGCATGGGGGATTTTGGGAGTCATTATTCTTGACATGGGAATTTTGGGAGGTCGTTATTCTTGACATGTGAATTTTGGAGGTTGCTAATCTTGACGAGGAAATTTTTGGGGTCGCTATTCTTGACGAGGGAATTTTAGGGGTCGCTATTCTTGACGAGAGAATTTTGGGGGTCGCTAATCTTGAGGAGGGAATTTTGGGGGTCGCTATTCTTGACGAGGGAATTTTGTGGGTCGCTATTCTTAACGAGGGATTTTTGGGGGTCACTATTCTTGACGAGGGATTTTGGGGGGTCGCTATTCTTGACGAGGGAATTTTGGGGATCGCTATTCTTGACGAGGGAATTTTGGGGGTCGCTATTCTTGACGAGGGAATTTGGGGGGTCGCTATTCTTGACGAGGGAATTTCGGGGGTCGCTATTCTTGAGGAGGGAATTTTGGGGGTCGCTATTCTTGACGAGGGAATTTTGGGGGTCGCTATTCTTAACGAGGGATTTTGGGGGGTCGCTATTCTTGACGAGGGAATTTCGGGGGTCGCTATTCTTGACATCGATATTTTTGGGCTCGCTATTCTTGACGAGGGAATTTCGGGGGTCGCTATTCTTGACGAGGGAATTTCAGGGGTCGCTATTCTTGACGTCGATATTTTGGGGGTCGCTATTCTTGACGAGGGAATTTCGGGGGTCGCTATTCTTAGCGAGGGAATTTCGGGGGGGGGGGGTCACTATTCTTGACATGATTCGAAAAATGTTCTGTTTATCCGCTTACATGAATTTTTCTAGAGAGGGGGCCATAGCTTTGGCCAGATTCTCAAAGGGGCCAGTGACTTCAAAAAGGCTAAGAACCACTGGGAAAGCGCATAAGAAAGTAGGCCACATTGTGGAGTCGAATTTGTAGCTTTTTTATATATATAAACATAAGACGCGACGACCAACAAGGGAATCTCTGCCCCCTCCCCCCCCCCCAAAAAAAAAGAAAAGAGGTTCTTGAAGAAATTATGAAGTTAAAGGAAGTGTAAATATATGAAAAATGCACATCCGGAGTAGTTAAAAGGTTACTTAGGGCGGTCGGCACCAGGCGGGCACGTAACTCTCCTTTGAGAGATAAATTCAGAATATATTCTTTTCCAAATTTTGAGGTGCCATCATAGCGGCAACCATCAAGGGCATAACCACCGCTCTACCTGACTATTTATCCCTTAAGCTCCATGTAGGAAAGTTCACCTAAAGTTCTAACCATGATATAAGTTGTTGACCTCAAAGTAGTAAGGCCACTCCCCCCCCCCCCAACATCAATCATGCCATAAGACCCCCTCAAAAGAGTAGTGACACCCCTACTAAAAAAACAGAGTTCAATCATGCCATGAGTCCAAATAGTCGTAAAAAGAGACAACTCCCCCCCCCCTCTAAAAAAAAACCCAATCATGAAATGAGGTCACCTGAAGGGGTCATGTCTCCCATCAAAGAATTGAAAACAATCAAGCATTTTCTTTCCTCTAATCAGGGGTGTTTGCACAATAATAATAATAATAATAATAATAATAATAATAGGTATTTATAATGCGCCTTTCAGGGCTGTTAGCCCTCCCAGAGCGCAGGTTGTATAGTGAGTGTAGAGAATGTTTATAGGGAAGAGAAGGCAATTCTGAAGAGATGAGTCTCCAGGAGACGTTTAAAAGTAACAAGGGAGGGAGAGGATCGGACTTCGGCAGGAAGAACATTCCAGAGTCTAGGAGCGCAAACTGAGAAGGAATGGTCACCCATCGAGCAGAGGATAGAACGAGGAGTGCTCAGGATGGGAGCGAGGTTAGACCAGAGTGCCCAAGGAGTTTGACGACAGGAGAGGGCAGACGAGAGATAAGGTGGAGCCTCGAGGTTTAGGGCCTTGTAGGTGATGAGAAGAATTTTATAGTGGGTACGGAAGCGAATAGGTAACCAGTGTAGCTCCTGTAACAGAGGCATCGAGGGAGAGAACCGGAGGCGGCTAAGGAGGAGCCGGGCAGCATAGTTTTAAACTAGTTGTAGGGGCGAAGTGACGAAGAAGGGAGATTCACTAGAAGAGAATTGTAGTAATCTAGGCGTGAAGTGACGAAGGCATGAATAGCAGTTTCAAGGCTTCGTCAATCAAAATAGGATCGAACACGTGAGAAGTTGCGGGGGAAACCGAGAAAAGACATACAGATACGATGGATGTGCGGTTAAAACGAGAGTTGCTCGTCGAAAATAACACCAAGATTACTGACGCACAACATGACTACTTACAACATATTACACCACAATTATCCGTTGGTAACGAAGTTTGCTTGTGAAATTATTAAAACATATAAAACAGAGCTACTTCTTGTCAACATCCGTCCATCGAAGCACTTACTTAGTATCATCAATCCATCCTCAGATCACCCAAGAATTTGCTTGTCAACATCCTTCCATAGTCAGGCCATCGAAAAATTTTCTTGTTAACATCCTTCTACCATCAGGCCATCGAAGAATTTGCTTGCCAACATTCTTCCACAATCAGGCCATCGACGAGTTTGCTTGTCAGCATCCTTCCATCATAAGGCCATCAAAGAATTGGAGTGTCAGCATCCCTTTATCATCAGATCATTGAACTACTTTCCTGTCAACATCCCTCCATCATCAAACCATCGAACTACTTGCTTGTAAACATCCTTCCATTATCAAACAATAGAACTACTTCCTTTCAACATCCATCCATCATCAGACCATCGAATAATTGGCTTGTCAACATCCATCCATCATCAAACCATCGGACTACCCACCTATCAACATCCTTCCCTCATATTACCATCGAACTACTTGCCTGTCAACATCCCTCCATCATCAGGCCATCTAAGAATTGGCTTGTCAACATCCATCCATCATCAGACCATTGAACTCCACGTGAGGTGTGTCTGCTGTCGTAAATTTTAAGACCACTCAAAGATGTTTTTTTAACTTATTCTCTCGTGTCTTCGATCATAAATATGATCAATCATTGAGATAACTTCAACTTTAATTGGTTTTAGGGTGATGGCAGATAATTTTGATGAAAGAGTTGTTGAAAAGAGGCCAATTTCACCTCCACACACTTATTTGGAAAGATCTTTATCAGCACCCAAAGGTTGGATCGGCAGCACGAAGTAAATACGATCTTAGAACTGCCTCGACTCTTAATAGGTTTTTCAAGGTACCTTTTAAGTGTTTTTTTTTTTAAATATTTCTCGCATTTGTTTTTTCATGCGCACCCTGTAGTAGCCAGAGGCATCGGTGCCTCCTTGATTGCACCTTTAAAAAGCCTTGGAAGTTGCCGGCTTGTCCGTTTATGATCCAAAAATTGCCGTCTTTGATGTAAGGTTCCATTGCACTGTCATATTTAATCATCTAAGGACCTTCTGTACTGGTTGTCAAAAGGGTATGAACAATAGAAGGGTTGGGGAAGGCTACTCGGGGCATGATTGTACAACTTGATTCCGTAATAATGGGTTCGACTCTTTCTCTCATTGTCATTCAAGTAGTCTCGCAGTCTGCAAGCATGGGACACTAGTGTCGTAGGGTTTAGTGGGTTGTAATTCGCATCTTATTATGGACAAAAATTAAAAGCAGGTGCTTATCGCAGGAGTTTCACCCGGCAGAAAACAGATGGTTCGTTGGCAGCTGCAATTTCATGTGAAATTGCAGAAACGGGTCGACATTTATAGAGTCGGATAGAAGTGAGGATTTTCGTCTCATGAGTTGGTTTGTAGACGCGCATTTCCATGGGAAGTAGACAATGTTCGCCACTTGCACCAATTACCCTAATTTGCCATCGTAAAAACAGAGCCATTAATTTAGATGCTTTCTGTCATCCGTCGCGACGCTCAGCCGCCTCCTCGAAACGCGGAATTTCGGCGTCCTTTGCGATCAGAAGACGCTAGTACGAGCCGAAGACCAGCCTATTGACGCCTTCCTCAGATTGCTCTATCTTCCTCCTCGAGCCAGGCCGCCATACGTTAAGGCACCATTGGACCATATACACACACAAACAAACCCTGCAACCCAACTACAATACTCTGTTGGCGAGCTTATAACCCTATATCGGGCTTGTTGCTTCCGGCATCTGACAGAACCGTCATCACAACCTTCAGTTTTCCACTGAAATTACAGCTAAGCGATCCCAGATGTTGGGATGATGTTGCATGTTTAGCCCATAACCTTACTCGGTCTGCGTATGTAAATTTACATGCCCATAAACTGCTGGTAAATATGTCCTCTGCACAGATAAACCTGCCTTGTTCTTTCTCCTCCCAAATGAATTTAGTGTTCTATAAAATATATTTAATTATACTCCCGCTGGGTCGAAAGGTCGTTCTTTCCTACTACATAAAGGAAAGCGAGGGGATAAACGCTTATTAGCTATATTTTGTTATGCCAGAAATGTAATGGCTGAAAAAGCTTTCAAGGATTTTTTTAATAAGTGTGCAAGTTTATCTTCTGAGGGAACCAATTAAAGAAAAGTTGGTCCTAATAAATATCTTCGTAGCATCGGTTAAATGAGTTTAATGCATACAGTCAGCTTTAATGACATGTATTTATGCAGAAAATGTCATGTGGGAGTTTGTCGTCTGTCTGTACATATAATTAAGTTAAATTTGAATAAAAAAAACAACGAAAAATAATAGTCTACCAAAATGTGCTGAGAGAAATGAGAAATTGGTTGACATCGAAGGAAGATTTAACAGAGTTACCTGGTAGACGTTTGTGTACACGCGCTAAGTCAAAGTAAGGTCAAACATCAGACGAGACATTATTAATTCACAAGGAGTAATTAGACCTTGGCCTGTTAAGAATAAAATGGGCGAACCATAAGATCATCTAGTTCCCTCCCTGGGGGAATTATGTCAACCAGGTAATATTATCTTTTAAAAAATACCTAAAAGAATTAAGAAATAATAAAACATTGGGAACGAAGCCATTATATTGTGTATCAAAGCTGTACTTCAAGTTGTGGCAAAAGAAAGAGTTTGGAACGAAATCCGGACGGAAATATGCAAATGGATTACGGGCAATTACCTTATCCTCCACATCCAATTCCTTCCCACCCTTGGTGTTCTCAGGATGTGAATTTCCTCCTGAGCTTTATTTTAATCAGGCGGGTTTTAAGTTCATTGCCATATATATATATATATATATATATATATATATATATATATATATATATATATATATATATATATATATATATATATATATATATTTGGCAAAGTTTCACAGAATCTTTTAGGGGGTAGCGACAGATTTCGGATCCACACGAACGGCCTTCTCAGGCCTTCGATTGGACCCTTTCTTGTTGTCCTAACCCTGTGGGGGCAGGTGCAACAAATGGAACCTCAAAACGGTCTACCAGTGCCCCCACCCATTTCCCCACCGTTCAACTGACCCAGGCCTCGAGAAATGAGGTGCAGTCTGCCAACACTTCGTTGTCCTTGATATTCAGGCTCTTTATCCTCGAAGAGGCAGGAATGTCTACTGGTAGGTGGAGGTGTGGAAGCATGCAGATGCTTTGGGAGGGAGGGGGAAATGGGATAATCCGGTTTCCCCGACATTCCACAACAACCGCATGACTTCACTGCATACCCTCGCGTGTTATCCGAAGGTGATTTTTCGTCTATTCATGAGCTCAAGTGACGCATCTATTAACTCGCGGTCAACGCATGCGCACCCCCAAATACAATTTCCAAAATTGCATAATGCACTATTTGTATGTAAATATACACAGCGGAGCGTGTAAGCGTCCGGCACGGACACGACCACATCCCTTCACAGGAGAGAGGCTGGTCGGATGCTGGGAGCAGTTCCCCGTGACTATATTTAGCTCAGGATCGCCTGGTGGTTGGAGGCTTCTTCAGCGTCAGGGATACCGACACGGCCCTACAGTGTTAACCATTGTTAGACCAAATGACATTTGCAGAGGCGCAACCCCGAGCGACAATCACCACACGGACTATGAGTTAAAATGGTCCGCGACGAGAATTTCGTTGATAATTATTAGGCTCACGTTGACAACCCCGTCGTCTGTCCGTATCCATCTTTTGGGAAGAAGACGACCACCATATGATTGAAAACGACCTGATGGCGCGTCGAGAACAATAGCCAAATTCGACGGAACGGTAGGTTACGCTCATGAATCAGGCAAGCAATTTGCCGCATCGAAAAGTATATAAAGAACTTTATTGTGATGTTCGTGTGTGGCTTACAAGACCTTACTGATGAGACCCCAAAGAATATATATATATATATATATATATATATATATATATATATATATATATATATATATATATATATATATATATATATATATATATATATATATTTTACAAGAGAAAATAAGAATTGGACGGGAATGAGCAAATGAGACAAGAAACCGGAGTTTTTTTTAAAGGCAAGAGAGAGGGACATTAGAAGAATCCAGAATCAAAGGGAGCAGAGGGCGGCACAGTGAAGGCAATCCTTTACCGAGAAGGCAGAAATAACGCCAGGGAAAAAAGTTTTGAATTCCTGGCCGGGACTCGAACCCGGGTCTGCTGATTGCCGGTCAGATGCTTTACCGCTAAGCTACCAGGCACAGTAACTATATTTCGCCCAAAGCGTTACCAATCAAACCCAGTATCTCCCTAAGCTAGGAACTTCAAAGGAATTTTTATACCACATGTTCTTACCCGCTCACAATTTAAAGGCCAGGAATTCAAAACTTTTTTTCCTGGCGTTATTTCTGTCTTCTCGGTAAAGGATCGCCTTCACTGTGCCGCCCTCTGCTCCCTTTGATTCTAGATTCTTCTAATGTCCCTCTCTCTTGCCTTTAAAAAAACTCCGGTTTCTTGTCTCATTTGCTCATTCACGTCCAATTCTTATTTTCTCTTGTACTATATGTATTTATATTCAGCTACAGCAGGTTTCTGCATCTTTCTTTCTGTCTTCAAATTTTATTTGAAAGACAGAAAATAAAAATGTCATAGCCCTGTGGTGGTTGTATTATCACCCGCAGATCCTGTAGTTGCTTTCTTTATATATATATATATATATATATATATATATATATATATATATATATATATATATATATATATAATAGTTACGACCTTATTTCTAAACTTAATGCTATTTATTATTCTAATGATTTTACTCTTGTAAGTTTTGATGTTTGTTCATTATTTACCAAAGTACCCGTTGAAGATCTTTTCAATTTCCTTAATGATCATTTGCAAAATTATGACTTGCCAGTACCCTTTACTACTTTCATGAACCTCATTTCCCTTTGTACCAAAAACTGTAAGTTTTCGTTCGAAAGCAAATATTTCCTCCAAAAATTCGGATTAGCCATGCGTAATTGTCTTTCACCTGTCCTTTCTTACTTATATATGGAGTTTTTTTAAACAAAACTTCTTCCTACTATCCTTCACGCCCCGATCGTTTGGTACAGGTATATTAATGATGTCATTTGCTTGTGGGCTAATTCCAAACATGTTAATGTTTTTCTTACCAGACTCAATTCTTTCGTCCCTTCAATTAAATTTATCCACTAGATGGAAAATAATAGAACCCTTCCCTTTCTTGATCTTCTTATTCATAGAACTTATACTGGTTTTAAATACTCTATCTTTCGTAAGACTATTAATTCAAATTCTTATATTCATTTTTACTCTTCTCACAGCCCTAAAGTTAAACGTTCTGTTTTTTCTTCTATGTTTCTACGGGCATGACGAGTTGTGAGCCCGGAATATATGGATTTGGAATTTTCCAATATTTTTGAAATTGGCCATAAGCTTTGTTACCCTTACCCGTTTCTTCAAAACTGTCTTTCTTCTGCTAAAAGGACATTATATCAAACTGTCCTTACTCTCCCTTTTAATAATAATAACATTTTAATTCTACCATTTTCTCTTTGTTTTAGTGATTTCCCCATCTTTTGAATAATCTTAACATTTCTGTTACTTTTAAATATGAGACGACCATTAAGAATTTATTAGTACGTAATAATTGTAATAGTTTTTTTTGGGGGGGGGGGTATTCAGTTGAGTGTTCTGGTTGCCTAAGTAAATATTATGGACAAACAGGTAAACAACTTTCTGTTGGCAAAAATCAACATAAATATAATGTACGAAGAGGGGGAAAATAACAGTGCTTTCTTTGTCCCCATGTCAGATAAGGACCATCTAATTAACTGGAACTCGGCAAAATTTATTTATCATTCCAATGACCGTATAAAAAGGAATATTGAATGTGCTTTTATAAGCCAATGTGATAATTTTAACCTTTCCCCTGGCTTATATAAAATAGATGCTATAATTAAAAAACTAATACTTAAAGAAATTAGTTCTGACTTTTGTCTTTAGTTTTAGATACAATCTTTAGTTATGTGGACCCATTTTGTTTACAGTTTTTTTAATTATGTCACTGCTCTGTTATGTACATTGTATTTTCCTCACTCTTTCGCACCTCGTATCTTATAATCTCCTTCGTTAGGCTATCTCCATTTCTTTTAATCTGTTACCCCTTTCGTCTTCTCAGTTTGGCCTTACTACCTGCTTCTTGTAATTCTTAATGTGAATCTTTACCTTCCCCCTTCCGTCTTCCTCATTGGTTATTTCTTGTTTTGGGGGCGGTCTTTTATACTTTTCTTTCGTATATATACGAGGGGCGGTCAATAAATTTTGCGAATCGGTAGGGCAAAACAGAGTAAGGGGGATGGCTGTTTGTGGGGGTGTTAGGACAAGTTATGACAAGTCAGAACCTGCAGCCGCACGCTCCTGCCTCGTCTATTTAAGAAGCGGTAGCTGATCGCAGATCGTCACTCACAAATTTTTCAACAATGGAGAAGGTTGAGCACCGCGCAGTGATCAAATTTTTGACCAAGGAAGGCAAGAATGTAAAAGAGATCCATGAACGCATGGATGCAGTGTACACCGACACCGCCCCTTCCTATGCAACCATTGCTCGCTGGAATAGGGAGTTCCGCCATGGTCATGAGTCCCTTAAAGATGACCCCCGTCCAGGACGCCCGTCAGACGTGACCAACGAGGACAATGTGGCCCATGCGGAAAGGATGATCCCCGAAAATCGACGGGTGGAGGTAAAAGAAATCGAGCGAGAACTTCGAATATCACATGGAAGTGTTATGAATATCATCCACGACAATTTGGCCATGACCAAGGTCTCTGTCTGTTGGGTCCCTAGAAACCTCACGCCCCATGATCGACTTCAACGTCGTCAAAGTCCACAAGGCCAGAGTGGCACAAGATGCCCTGCGCGAGTGCGGATTCGAGGAGCTTAACCATCCCCCCTACAGTCCAGATCTGGCCCTTAGCGACTACTTTTTATTCCGCCAGCTCAAGGCTGCACTGCGTGGACGCCGGTTTGGGGACGATGAAGATGTCCAGCTCGCCGTCCAGGAGTGGATTGAACAGCAGTCGGGAGATTTCTGGTTGTCGGGAATTTGAAGCCTCAGGGACAAGTGGCGCAAGTGCATTGAAGTCGAGGGTAGTTATATTGAAAAATAATAGAACACTTTTCCTCATATCTCGTTTCCTTATATCCGAATTGCAAAACTTATTGACCGCCCCTCGTACCTCTAATATAATATTATTTCTTGTAGTTATTCTTGATAAGGAACTTAATAAAGTCCGAAAGTACTCGGAAACACCATTTCATTTTTTCCTGCGGGACATTGCATTCATATATATATATATATATATATATATATATATATATATATATATATATATATATATATATATATATATATATATATATATATATATAAATATATAAATATATATATATATATATATATATATATATATATATATATATATATTTATATGATTAGCAGCTAAAGTCAAAGTAAAGAGCAGTGACGGTTGGCAAGGGGCATTTCTCCTAAGTCTAGACGTCTTTCAACTCTTTCGCGAGTCATCTTCGGGGCGAAATGATTGGAAATGACAAAAATGGGTGATATTTATGCATAATTAAGTTAACACAAGGATATGGTTGTTGTAAAAGTAAAAAAGCTGCAACGTAAACTCAACCAAGTAGCCGTGGCTGTTGACTTCAACCAATTCTGTATCCAGCATGGCTTCCTCCCACGATATATACAGCCCAAGTGAGCGCTCGAATTTTATTTGGGAATAAAAAAGCAACAAGAACTTTAAGGTTAATCTCTGAATCACTCATCGTGTCATAAGATCCATTTGCAAACCATCTTTCACGTGTCATTGCTATGGAAACTCACTAAGGCAGAAATATGGCGTTGCTAATAGGTAGTACCCCCCCCTCCACACACACATTATTTTACACAAGTTTGATTTTTTAAAAAAATGAAAGCAAAAACGAAAGAGGGCGTCTTCCGTGGAGTTGCAAGGAGAGATCTGTAAAGAAAGTGGCGAAGATAAAGCGAAGATGCGTGAAAGGATAATATAGCTGGAGATCTTTCTACAAGTATTGGGGTCTGGAGGGAACGCAATGCACAAAAATAAAAATAGGATAAAAAGAGAACCAGGGCCTGCTAAGTTCTCCCCCTTTCGCCTCTCATATATCCATATCATATATGTATATGGCATCATTATCAATTGCCTTCCAAAGGGGTGGTTAGCGCGTATCAACGCTACTCATTGCGTATTAAGCTCGCAGTCACAAAACTACAATATAGTATCTATAAATTTACCATACATTCACTCAAGATAGATCGGGCAAATTCATCACAACCATTTCGATATTACACCAATTTTATCCTTCACTTTTGGCGTCGCAGAACACGGGATCGTTTTTACCCATTCGGGGATGCGGAACGTCCCCCAGGCGTGCTCGATGCAGTCAAGGGACTAGTCATTGCTAAACTAACCGCATAACATCACTGCGTGCATTGCACTTTACCTCACTATTTTAGTGGAGGTCACTTTTTAGTGGTGTGCACGCGCTCTATAAGTTATATGTCGGTCCGTAAGTCGTCGGTCGGATGGTAACGGTTTTACTTTTCAATGAATTTTTTGGCAATAACACCGTACCATTTGGCCGATTCTAACAAAATTTGAAACCCTTATGTTGTTTTACATTCTCCTTCGAATGATATAATTGTCAATGTCCTCCCGGGGTTAGTCCGGGAATTATTAAAAGAAAACTAACTATGGGTCGGATTGCCCCACGTGTTGAACGTTTTGAAGATAATATGGACCAGTCAGAATAATTGAGAGCACGCGACTTAGGTATGTTGACTTTGTTAAACAACTACAACAACGATATTGAGAAAACTTATTTTCGAAATTGTGCCCAGAGGAGGATTTATCTTCATTGTAGAGTTGTGTCAAACTTATTTGGGTTCGAGAGCCGGATAAGAGCATAAACCCCCCTCACGGGTCGAACACTAAATTCTTTCAGTAAAATCCTATGAGAGTGGCAGTGAAAACTATGCAAGAAGGTCACTACTTTCGAGGCTTTCATTAATGCATTTAAATGTTCATCCTTAAGCCTTGAGCGAAAGGTTGTTCGGAACTATGTGTACTACCAAAAATGGACGATTCTTGCAGCAAGTAGCTTTTACTAGAGGTAAATGTTCCCTAAATAATGAATAAAGGTTTATATGTGACCCTTACTGTTTATATTTGGATTCAACATCAATATTGACAAATAATGGGGATGAGAAAATAGAAAATTCACTCTTCAAAAGGTCTATGTCAGAGAATCTCTTTTTTTTTAATTTCACCCTCAAATCCAAACTGTACATCACTATTTTTCAATAGACACGTCTCCTGAATGAGCCAAGACAAGAATGATTTCACATTTGTAAAATGAAATGTTTTTTTTTTTTTAGACAATTGACGTTCCCAAAGTTCAAGGTTCAGCAAAAAGCCTACAAGCAAATAAGCAGGTTTCTTCATTTATTTGATACCTCATTGCATTTTTAGGTTAATTTGTTCAAGTGTTCAATTATGTCAGCCATAAAAACTAAGTCTTGAATCAATTCGGTATTTTCAGTTCATCTATAATGTTTGCACTCATGCCCGTAAAAGTTTTAATTTCATCAAGTAATTCATATAAGCGTTTTAGTACGATACCCGCACTTAGCAAAATAACATTAATGCAATAAGGGAGAACATATGGAGCACAAATCTCATACATAACATCTTCCATCTTTAGAATCTTACAACTAAACTTATAATGTACAGCCACGGGCAAAAGTTTGCGGACACCTGGAATTTTTTTTTTATTTCTTGGGTATGTTTAGGAATATGTTTGTGTAGTCTTGCATACATGTGCCCAATACATTTGGAAAGTAAAATAAAAGTACAAGCTTCCTTATAACTTCTTTTGAAATATCTAAAATGGTGATGCTATTGAAATGTACAATTTACACTACAAAATTAGTGAATTTTATCAAAATTTGCAATTTGATTTTAATTTCAGAGTAAGACTATTTTGACTACCCACCATTTACGGAGCTCCATCAGTAAAGAGCCAAACTCACAAATTGATACGAGTCAATTTCAAAGTTTTCTAACGATTTAAGTAAAGGGTAAATAAATCTTCCCCTGTTGCACTCCCTTTTAATGAAACAAGCTCTAAAGGTTCTTCTGCGATGAGTATATCTTAATTAAACCCACGAATATACTAGTAAATGCAAAGCTGCGTTAGATCAATAGCTATTAGAAAAAGCAATGTTAGATTTTGCTGTATTAAGTTTCATATTTAAGTTTTCAAAAGTGTATAGACTGATATTTATTTAATTATTTTAGAACACAATGTAATATTACACAATGCTTAGACTAAAACGAAAGAAAAAAAATGCTACTAGATGATGTAGCTAATATTTAATTGGCTCGCCTTTTGCGTCGATTGCACGACGAAGTTTAGGTATAACCTGAACGCAAGTAGCGCGCAGCTGATATTTTCTCCCAGCGTGTTTGTAGTTTGCTCTTCAAAAGTTCGACACTTTGATGAGTTTTGGTACAGGTCATCTGCTCAAGCATCGACCACACTCCAATGCACATCGGGTTTAAAAGTGGCGAAGTGGGGAGGAAGGGGCAAAGTTTCTTTTTTTCCATCTAAATTTGCAAGTACTTAACTATTTCTTTCTGCAGCTTCAGCTTCACAAGTCATATATATACTTTTAAATAATTACTTTCTTTTTATAATAGACTGCAAATTAACATTTTTTTCATACACCAATTGATCAACTATAAATACTATGCTCTTGTTCATGATTAGTCTTAAAATGTCTTTGAACATTCTATTTCTTAGAAACTAGTCCGGGCCTTGGATGGGCCCGACCTGCGGGGATGGACAAAAGCTGGTCGGCGATTAACAGCAAGCCAAGAAAAGTGAGAAGCTGTTTGTAAAGAGTGTCTAAAAATTGGTAAAATGGAAATGTCTAGAATTAAGCCCAGGTAGTCTCAATCTACTTTGAGACTGCCGGGCACGCTAGGATGAAGATGGCGTACCGCTTCTCCAGCTACTAGGTAGAGACGCGGCAAGGAAGATTTTAAGGATTCTTCTTTGCCCTATTGTCTACTCTGTGGAAAGAACCTACCACCACGCAAGATGAAATAGAGGGTTTTCGGCTAAAATGCCGTGAAATCAATAAGGCCCAGTGGGCAAACTCATGAGGCGCTATATTGTTCGCCTGAAAAGCAATGCAATCGTGAAAACTAAGGAAAACAAAACTTGTTAAAAGTTTTCGTCTTGTTTCCTATAAAAGCTGCGAAATCAGGACATGGGCCAACTTTCGACTCGTAATCTGGTTTGCCAAAAAAGCTAAGAAAATCAGCAAAATACCGGGTATTGCAAAAGTCCTGTTATACTCGTTACGACGATCTTAACAAAAGAAACAATGATATGATAATTTTGATGTAGTTGGACACGTTTTATTGTTTTAACGTATAAATGTGTTTAAATTCTAATATTAATCAATGTGGCCGACTTCGGCGGCGAGGATGTGCTCCAAGTGAGACTTGAAGGTCACGCGCACGTTGCAGACAAAGTTGTTCCTCATACTGACCTAAACGCGGTTGAAGAAGGATTTCAGTTCGTCGACGTTACTGTGGTGACCTTGCAGGCCTTGCCCTCGACAGGCACCCACATGCTGTAGTCAAGGGGATTGAGGTCGGTGGACTGCAGCCGCCAAAAGTCCTTCGACCAGAAGTTCATGTTCGACCCCAGACACTCTTGTGCAGTCTTGGCCGTGTGGGCATGGGCACCGATCTGTTGAGACTTAGTCCGCCTTCTTCGTGATCTTTCTCATGCAGGGCAGTACTTTCTTGGCCAAGATGTCCTTGTACTAGGCCGCGGTGAGTCTGTGACAAGCCACGAAGCGAACCTCACCGGCGGCATCTTCTCGCCATTAGAACTCACTACCCCAAGCATCATTACGGAGGCCGCGTGCATGGCCATGGACACGTAGCGGACCTCGGAGACGTCCTGGCCGAAGCTTATCACTCGGTCGTTCTGTTGTTGATGACTGGATTGACTGTGAAGGTTTTTTCATCAGAGAAAAATGAGAATTCGATTGCCATGACTCTTCAAGTCGTTGAGAAGGCGACGACAGCTTTCCCGACGTTGTTCTGGTATACGGTCGGTGAATAGAGGCCTTTCCGCGCAACTCAAGCTCTTACTGCGTCCTCCTTGACGGCCCTGGATACCGTGGCTACGGAGATGTTCTTCTTCTTCGGAGCACTTTCGAATCCCTTTCTTACAGCCAAACGGTTGACAGCTCGAGGTATGCCTGAAGGAGGGCGATCTTTGAGGTCTTCCCCGTTTCTGAGCCTCTCCGCGAATCTATGGACGGTCATCCGGCTGACGTTGAGCCGCTTGGCTATCTCTGAATTCTTGTGGCCTGCACCCCTGAGAGCAGAGATCTCGATTCTTTTCACTTCCATCTTAACACAACCTACACACAATGGAAATACGTTTTAATGACACATGTTAGAAAAGTAGAAGTTTAACTTTGTTTGACGGAACTTTTTCTATCACACACGTAAATCTCTCGAAAGATAAAAAAACACGAGTGTAACAGAACTTATGCAAAACCAGGTAGAGCGGGTCAGGTTTTAAGATGTTATCTTGTTCGGTTAAAAATCCCTAAAAATAGAGGCCTTTCCGCGCAACTCAAGCTCTTACTGCGTCCTCCTTGACGGCCCTGGATACCGTGGCTACGGAGATGTTCTTCTTCTTCGGAGAACTTTCGAATCCCTTTCTTACAGCCAAACGGTTGACAGCTCGAGGTATGCCTGAAGGAGGGCGATCTTTGAGGTCTTCTCGTTTCTGAGCCTCTCCGCGAATCTATGGACGGTCATCTGGCTGACGTTGAGCCGCTTGGCTATCCCTGAATTCTTGTGGCCTGCACCCCTGAGAGCAGAGATCTCGATTCTTTTCACTTCCATCTTAACACAACCTACACACAATGGAAATACGTTTTAATGACACATGCTAGAAAAGTAGAAGTTTAACTTTGTTTGACGGAACTTTTTCTATCACATACGTAAATCTCTCGAAAGATAAAAAAACACGAGTGTAACAGAACTTATGCAAAACCAGGTAGAGCGGGTCAGGTTTTAAGATGTTATCTTGTTCGGTTAAAAATCCCTAAAAAATAGTAGTACGAGTAAATAGGAGGCCAAATTATGAGGAAACTATCTTGTTTGGCTAAAAACTGTGAAATCATTTGGACATAGCGAGTAAAATCTTGAGGCGCTCTGGTATTCGCCTAAAAAACAGTGAAGTCAGTTAAGGCATAACAGGCCAACATTTGAGGCGTTATCATGTTCGGATAAAAAACTGTGAAACCAATTATGTGGACATAGCGGGCAACTTAGGAGGAGTTATATTCTTCGTCTTAAAGCAGTGAAATCAGTAGGGCATAGCGGTCCAACATTCGAGGCCGTTATCTTGTTCTCCTGAAACTGTGAAATAAAGAGGAGATACTGGACCAACTTATGGTGCGTTTTCCTTTTCCCCTAAAAGCTGTAAAATCGGTAAGGCATAGCAGGCCAACCTGTGACTAGACTTATGTTTAAATAAGGATTTAGAGATATAAAAAAACTTTATTGAAGCATTCGCAAGTGTCAGGCAATTTAGAAACAGGAATTATAATTACTAGGGGGTTTCATGCAAATTATAATCAGCCACTTTGAGGCTAACTTGATAAGTCGGTGGAATATCATGAAGAACATTAATTTGAACGCATACAGTAGCAAGGCTGAACGATTACGCGATGCGGCCCCAAATCTAGCATCAATACGCTTGTACACAAATTCATATTTCTGAGTTTTGAAATCAATGTCTCATCATTTAACAATAGAAATGGTAAGGGTCTGCGTCAATTAATGATGGTTTGACTAGAACAACAATGTGAAGGTTACAAAAAAAAACATGAACAGGAACATGAATTAGTTGTCAAATCGCCTTACTTAATAGCTAATATTAATTTTAAGATCATATCCCAACAGTTCTTCCAGATTCGTACCTCACGTCACCAGCAGTCACCCAGGAAGCCTGGGTCAAGAAGGAAAACAGAAACGATGTAAGAACAGAGCCTAGGACCAACATGTTAGCAGTACTACTAAACCAAACCCACGTTAATCTGTATGTAGGTCCCCTCTGAGAAATAAATGCTCTTGAACGAGTGCAGATCGGTGTTAAACCCTCTACCGTTAAAAATTCACAACTAAACTACACGTTTCAGAGGCTTGAGAAATGACTAAATGGAGGAAAACGGACACTTCGTAATAAAGGCGGTTATGCTTTGGTGATGGCAGGGAATATAAATAACCCTATGTCAGACAATTTGGAAACGGCAATTGTAATTATTAGGGGGTTTCATGCAAATTATCAGCCACTTTGAGGCTAACTTGATAAGCCGGTGGAATATCATGAAAAACCGGACACTTCGTAATAAAGGCGCTTATGCTTTGGTGATGGCAGGGAATATAAATAACCTTATGCAAAGTTTCCTTGTTTAATAAAGCTAGCGCATAACAATCGTTTCCGGGGATTTGATTAATATTCATAGAGGGCGTGTGTAGGGTGTAGGTCTCGGAAAGAGAGAGAGACTATTGTGCGTTGCAGAGCGATGCTAATATCAACAATTATTCATCAGGAGTTCAGTCATATTCAGCAATAACGGTGTACTAAAGTTTGGTGGAGAGAGATAGAGAGAAAGCGAGCCAAGGCGATGGAAGGAATAGATGAATGCGAGAAGAAGTTACGTAACGAGTGCTGTGAATGGAAGTTCATTGATGAGGCTGTTAATGGAGTTTGGTTTGTAGAGGGAATAGCGAGTGATTCCAAGAAATATGGATGACACGAGGGAGTGTGACATACGGTTGAACAAGGGAGAAAGATGTACTCCTTTTGGCTTGTCCAAAGGAACGTGTGAGTAAGTTGAAGTTGAAGTTGATGTAAGAAGCATGAAAAAGTGTAGTAGGTATATAAAGATAAAAAGATGGGTTGAGAATTGCCCTGGTGTAGAGGGCTCCTCACCGGTTTGTCCATTTCTTGTACTATCTATCTCTTCTCCTTATTCGTTTGTTACTTGTCTTAATCTTTTTCTTCTCTATTTATTTATATGAGTTTGTGTTAATATATATATTCTTTTTTATATACTTATTTATATATTTATTTATTTATTTTTTTATTTTTTTTATTTTATTTTTTTTTTTTATTGTTTTTTTTTTTTTTTTTTACTATAATTAGGTAAAATAAATATCTATACTATTTCCTCCGTCGTGGCTTTCAAGCCTTTCAAGTTTTTTGTTTGCTCTTGCAATTTTATGTTACTTTTTGTAATTTAACAAATTGTATCTGTCTTGCCGGGGGTTTTGTTTCTGAATATTGTTTTGTCACATTTGGGTTCGATGGGCACTACGCCTCTCTACTCTTCGCTTTCTTCATCTTCCGTGATTTTTGTTGAAATCAATCTTTTGGTTACGTATAGAGACCAACTATTCGATCTCTGGAGCAGTTCCTTCCACTCGGGAAGAGGGATTTTCTACTAACCCGTTCTCTTACTGCTCTCGGTATATCTATGTTTTGATTCATATTCGGGAGTATTTCTTCTTCGATTTTGTCCCAGGTCTTACTCCCTAGCCTTTGGAGTTCTACATTCAGAGGGGTTAATCCTGCTCTTGCGTGCAGGACTGTCTGCTGAATGTAGTCCGTCCTTTTTGCTCCAGCTATAAGCAGGGCTGCTTTGTTCTGCACTCTCTGCATTTTTCTGAGAGAGGTGGAACTCACAGCCTGCATGACCACTGCCGGGTACACTAATGTTGAGCGCACCAGAGCAGTGTATAGCTTTTTAAGGTTTTTGGAGCTGAGGTTTTTAAACCTATACAGTTTGCCAA
This sequence comes from Ceratothoa steindachneri, assembly GCA_963969495.1. Taxonomy (NCBI): domain Eukaryota; kingdom Metazoa; phylum Arthropoda; class Malacostraca; order Isopoda; family Cymothoidae; genus Ceratothoa; species Ceratothoa steindachneri. The sequence continues at coordinate 120,592,263 of OZ018331.1, forward strand.
GCTGTATTTTAGCTAGGGAGATTCTGTCATTGATGTGACCAATGTACCCTTTGGAGGTAAATTGAAGACCCAGGACTTTTCCTTTGTTACCATATGGGTAAACTTCGCCATTTACTCTGACATCCACACGTTTGCGGCGGTTAATTGGTAGGATCTGGAACTTTTGGCGGTTGGTCTTGATTTTCCACATACGTTCATATCGATTGATGTTTTCGATTTCGATGGCTGTCTGCCTTGCTTGATATCCGGCGTGCTTGTAATAGCTGGGGACGATTTGCGTGATGTCATCTGCAAACTGCAGGTACATCACATCCTCCCCTACCGGATCAGGTAAATCCAGTGTGTACAGAAGGTACAGCAGCGGACTCAGACAGCCACCCTGTGGAACACCCGCCTCAAGTTGAAATTCAGGTCCTCTGTAGCCCTCGATGGAAATTCGGGCTTTTCTACTCATGATGTAGTTGCAGAGGACCCTTTCCAGGGTAGGGTTCAGCTGGAGGCTTAGGATCTTGTGTTGTAAGCCTCGTAGCCAAACCTTATCGAAGGCCTTTTGCACATCTCGCATCACCACGTCTACGTATTTCTTCTCGGCCTTACATCGGGCAAGCTTTTCAGTGAGAAGGGCAAGGGCAGTATCCGTCCCCCTTCTCTTGCGAAACCCGTGTTGCTGAGAGCTGTGGGCTTCTAGCTCGGTTAGTTGGTCTTGTAACCTGTTAGCTAGAAGCTTCTCGTAGACTTTACCTATTATCTCCAGGAGGGATATTGGTCTGTAGTCCACCAGTTGATCAGGCTTCCTCCCTTTGGGTATAAAGATAATTTTAGCTATCTTCAGCCCATCTGGGAAGTAGCCCGTATTCAGGGAAGCATTGTAGATGTTAGTAATTCCCTGAATGATCTGCCTGGGGGCATGTACCAAATTATTCCTGGTGATGCCCGTCCAGCCTGGTGCCTTCTGTTTGAAGGATTTAATGACCGCCATGACCTCTTCCGGTGTAGTTGGCCGGCCATGGTCTACCATATTCCTCCCTTCGTCGACATAGGCATGTGGTATAGTTCGATGCACATTCTGATTTAGTTCTTCCATCAGTTGGCCTTCGAATTCCTGGTCGAATTCCGCATTTTCCTCTGGTGTTATCCTGAAGATATTTTGCCAGAAGTTGCGGAATCTATCCTCCAATTCCGCCGGGTCTTCTAAGTAGTCATCGCCCTCCTTAATGCGGGTCTTTTCTCTACTTGTCAGACCTTTCAACTTGTTCACAAGTCGCCAGAACACATCGGGTCGAACTTCGCTGTCAACTTTCTCAATCAGGCTGTCCCAGACTTCAGCCTGTTGCTGGTTGATAGCCTGCTTAAGTTGTTCACTCAGGCGTCTTAGTAGCGTTGTTCTTTCCCGATTAACACCCTCTCTCCTCGTTTCCTCATACACCTCCCTGTGCACTCTAGCGATCTCTCTCATTTCCTCAGACCATCTGGGTTGGGGGAGAGTTTTGTACCCTTTCATTGGTACACTCTCGCGATCTGCTTCGATGATGCGGGCAGTAATCGCTTCCAACTCCTCGTCGATCCTCTCCAGACTCGCTCCGTCGAGGCCCACTGGTACATAGCTGGCAAGGTTTTCCTTGTAGCGTTCCCAGTTGGCCGAAGCATAGCTTTTCCGAAGTGTTATCGGGAGTTGAATTGGTGCAAGAGAAATGGTCGTCAAGATCGGTATGTGATCACTGGGTATTGTCGGGCCCGGCTCACTACGGTGATTGAAAGGGAAGCCATCACTTGTCATGATTATGTCAGGTTTCGTAGCGGACCTTACGGTGAAATAGGTTGGAAAATCCGGTCCTATACGCTGAATGTTCTTCCTTCTCATAATCATTTCCAAGTTGTGACCTCTTTCGTTTGTGTTCCCGTAGCCAGCCGTTCGGCATCTGGCGTTGAGGTCTCCCCCAAGGAATACCATTCTGCCGTGGCCAAACAGGGTGTAGAAGTTCGTCAGAGGGAGGTATCTGCGTCGAGGTGGTTGGTATGCCGCCGCTATTATGAGCTTGCCTACTAACGTATGCAGCTCTACCGCCACGAAGGATTCGTCCATGTCTGGCAGACGTTTGAACGACAAGTTCCTCCTGACGGCGATGGCAACACCGTCATACCTCTCTTGAGAATGGTTCTTTGATATTACTCTGTAGCCTGGTATCTTCAACTGCTTACTGGTCGTATCGATACCATGCTCAGTAATCAGTATGATGTCGGGATCTAGCACACGGAATATGTTTCCGTACGCCGTGGCTTTCCCCTCCCATCCATTACTGTTGAGTGTTAATATCCTTAACCTGTTGTTTTGGTTTTCCATTCTCTGTTCTGGCTTGTGTGGATGTCTTTAGTGCTTACGGGTGGTTGACTTCCTTTTCCCGTTCCTCTTTCTCTTAAACTCGGCCTGAGATAATTCCACGAAGGTTTCACGATGGAAGGCAATACATTGACTATGTAAGGCTTCTTCCACCGTTTCCTCTTCGCATTGGGCATCATAGTCCCATTTGTAAAAATTTTTCTTTATACCCACGTTGATCTTGTTTGTATCCCCATCCTTCGGGAATGGGAATTGCTCCGATGCGTATAGGTATAGGTTAATCCTATCTGCATCAATCTTCTTATTTTTAGTCTTTTTCGTTTTAGTGGCTTTAGCTTCGCAGATAGAACCCTCTGAGTCCGAGGAGTCCGTGGTGTCGGGTGTCTCTACTACTTTCGGGTTCTCTGCGCTCTGTGCCTTTTGCTGTACTGTCTTGGCGGCAGCCATTCTCTCTTTCTTGGCCTCGATCCTGGGATCCGGCCTTTTTGCCTCTTTGTTAGCCTGTTTCGCTGCTTCATCTTTGTTGTTGCTTGGTTCTTTTGGGACCATCTGCAACTGCAGCACGTCCCCTGATGGTGGGTTCTCGGGGAACCACATCTCAGCCATGCCATTATTTGCCAGCATCTGATTCAATTCCTTGGCAAATGTCCCGGGATTGGTTAGATTTCTGACATGTGCATACAGAATGCATGTCAGAATCTTTGTCGAGTTTTCGTTCTCGATTCTCAAGTAAGTTTTTCTTGCCTCCGTTTCAGTGAGGACTGCTTTCGCCGCCTGGGCATAAGTAGTGTTTTTCCTCCTGTCTTGATCTTCCTTCTTCTGCTGGACCTTGTTCTTTATTATTTCTTTTTTCAGAGGGCAGGCCATAGCCATGGAACGATGTCCCAGGCCACAATTGGCACACTTTTCCCTCGGGCTATTACAGCTTTTCCAATGGTGCCCCGCCTCGCTGCACCTCGAACACAGTTCCTGCGGTTCTGGGCAGTCTTTCGTGGCGTGGCTCTCCATCTTGTAACAGCGGAAGCAGAATTGAACGGGAGTGAATTCCTCCCTTTCAATTTGCTCTCCGCTGATTTTAGCGTTGAAGAGCAGAAGCCCGCTCTCCTTAGCTTTTTGTGCCATTGCAGTGTCCGTAAATATGATTTTAAATACATGTGTGTATTCAGTATTTTCTTTCTTGTTCCAGAACTTGATTACTTCAGCCACTTTAGCCCAAGACTGGTTTTTGGCTATTTCTTCTTTAATTTCATCTTTGGTATGCTGACCTATCCACGGGTCCAGCTTCCTACACACCACGCTTCTATGGGTTTGAATTTGAGGAGGAATTGCAGGCTGAAGGCCTATTTCACGCAGTGTTTCCACTGCTTCCTCCTTTGTGATTCCCTCCACGTCTTTCTCCTTTTCGCAGACCGCCACATAACCAGTGGGGACTTCGAGCAGGCGGAGCATGGCGATCTTCAGTTTCCCGAAGACCACCTCAAACACCTTCTCCCTTGTTGGCCTAACGCTACCACTGATGATGCGTAGCGGGATCTTTGTCGTCCCATTAGGCTCCATTTTCCCCTCTGGGGGGGGGGCCCCCTTGGGCCGCTTTACTTCCTGTTATCTGTTCTTCTATTGATAATCCTTTAAGTCTTCAATAATGTTCCTTATACTTGGCGAATTTGACTATTAGTTGCTTGGATTTGTTTAGTGCGGGCAGCCCCCTCCCCCCCCCCATTGCAGGAGAGCGTCGGCGAACATGAACTGTGAGATGGAGTGGATGAATGGTGGATGAATGTACCCGGGGAGGCCCCTCAGACGGATGATATGTGGCGGACTTAATGATGGGTGGTGATTGAATCAACTACCACCACCCGGGGGTGCCGCCCCGTCTGGGGTTTGGTTATCGATGCTGCTTCCAACTTGCACAGGGACGGTTGTATGTCCCCCTGTGATCTTGGCCGGAAACTACCCTCAGAGATTAGAGCGAACTCTTCCCCAAAGCTTTCAGCATCGCCTCGTAACCGGGCGTTCTCTTCCGTAGAGTTCTACAGTGGGCTAATCCTCAAACCTGCTTCCCTTTACGTCCCCAATTATGTCTATCAAAGTGGACGGACATAGTTGGGGCGAGAATAATGAGTGTCAGTTCAGTTCGCCTCAGTCCCCCTGTTCCGGGGGGGGGACTGCAAGGGGACTTAGCCAGACATTTGTCGTCTGTGTGCCACTCTTCTAAATGATGTTATTCTGCTCCCCGTAAGGAGTTGGCAAAGCTGGTAGGCGTTTCAAAAATTGCCCTTGACTTTACCGCCTTTGCCGGCTACGACTTCTTGCAGAGCGTAAATTTTTCCAATTTTTCTTCTTCCAAGTCTTGAACTCTTGAACCCGTACTCGTGTGAGTAATCTGGCAGAGACGAGCTTTTTGAACAGTGAAAACGGGAAACAGCAGAGGAAAAGTGAGCTCAAGTTGCCAGCAATCGCTTTATGACACGATAGTTGCAAGAATATAACAAATCCTAACTCTTTGAAAGGGAGGCCCAGTCTTAATGACGATTATAATTCTAATTAAAGACAGGAAAACGCGTAAAGACGAGTGAAAGATGGAACAGCCAGTGACCGAAACACAGGTTAAAACAAGGAACAAGAGAATGATAGTTATCAATAGCAGCAACAAAAAATGCCATTCAAAGGATATGAGATTAATTACAGAATATAAAGCCACATGTTGAATATAAACAAATCGGAAAGTCAAATTACAAAAAAAAGAATGTAAGTGAAAATGTGAGAGGTTCCAGCCCCCGTTTACTCCGACCAGGGTCTGAGCCCATTACAGAAGACGAAGATAACATCTACGTTGCCCTGCTGAAGCAAGGCTCCATTCTGCCTGCAAGAATAGCCATTCCCAAATGGGTCACCTCACCCTAGAAAAAGAGAGATCAGACAGGAAAAAGAAAACATGACGGGGTGGCTCGCATCGGGGACGGGCTCAGTATCATATCTGGAGTATTTTTGTTACAGGTTATTACTATTATTCACTTAAAATTCCAAAATGAAAAACAAAGAAGTCATCCCTGACAAGTTTGTGACGAAAGCCTCGTAAAGAAATTGGTGAAGTAAGGGGAAGTGAAAATGAAGACAACTTGGGGCATTCTAGGGGGGGCATGCAGCTCACGTATTGCTTTTGTAGGAACGAAATTTTCGTGTCACCGGGCCAACGGTCCTCTATCCTTGCTTAGTCGCCTTTTTTGACGCAATTCGGAAGACGGTATAGGTATTCTTCATGCACCGGAGAATACCCAAGACAACACCGACATAAAAAACAAAAAGCCAAAACGTTTAGAGGCCATTCGTCTCTCGTATCGTGGACAAGATCTCCCGATCGGATGGTGAAATTCGCATAAAGATCAGAATACAATCGCTGGTGAGTCCGAGTCGACAATGTGCCGGTCTTCGTGGGGATGCGGTGCGGGGGGTTTTGATTTTTACATCAACCAGAGATCGAACCCAGGGTTAATAGGGGGGAGGGCACAGGAGGGAAGATACAGGGTATCCCATCGGCGTGGGTATATTGTGCGGAGAATACGGGTAAGTGACAGCGGTGTTGTGCTTGGCTATACGCATGAGGACGTGTGTAGGAGCTATATACCCTGCTGAGGTGAGGCACAACGCCCCCGCCAATAGGCGGCCAGTCCGTGACGAATGCTGAAAGTTTTGTGTCCGCTCTCGCCAGGACAAACGCGTTACCTAAACGCCAGAAATCAAACGCGGTATCGACTAAGTTAACGAGAGCTCCTCTTGTATACCCTAAACCTAAAAACAAAGCGCCCTGGACTAGAGAAAGATGGTTCCCTACCGACCCACTCGCCTAACCTCCATACCCACCGACAGAGGTAGAAAAATGCCGCAAAACATGTCGAGATTTACTAACTCGAGGAAATTGGCCTCGAGACACGAAGCCATTCGGGCGAATGCTAACTAGTCGGACTTTGCCAAACGAACAAACGCACCCTCGCACTACATCACCTAACATTACTTCCGCCCATCTCTCCCAAACTCATGGAATAACCCTTAAAGAGTCATTCATTACCCATCACCGTAGGCATGGAATAACTCCAAGAGGTCATCCTCCCCCCTTCTAAAAAAAAGCATGGGATAAATCCAAGAGGTCACCCTCCCCTTCTTAAAAAAAGCATGGGATAAATCCAAGAGGTCACCTCCCCCTTCTAAAAAAGCATGGGATAAATCCAAGAGGTCACCCTCCCCTTCTTAAAAAAAGCATGGGATAAATCCAAGAGTTCATCCCCCCACCGCCAACGAACACACGGAACAACTCCAAGAGGTCCTTAACTCCCACCAAACACAAATCCTCGAAACAGACAAGAGGCCATTAACCCCCTCCGAACGCGAGATAAAATCTAAAAATATTCAGTTGCAAATTGTCAAGTTTATTGCAGTCACCAATAGGAACGCCAGAGACGACAAAACAGATGCCAGGGACAATCGCAGCTTGAACGAGATTGGTAGACACACCTCGCAGGTTCTGGGTTCTCCACCATCCTCTAGAAGCCCAATTAATGTTCGTGCGTCTGGTTTACTGTCTCAGGAATTTGGGAATGACGTTTTTCCGGTCCTCTGCATCAAAATTCAGTTCATACCACTGGATGGCTGAAGTTGTTGTAGACTGAGCATGGGACAGAAGAGTAATCTGCTGTGGTTTAATGAGACACATTTAAGCAGGGAAGAATCAAGGGGAGGTAAAGAAGGAAATAAGACCGGGGCCACAGAGCGTACAGTCAAAATAAATCCTCTTGCGGTGATAAGAGGAATGGCAATAATTAAGAGGGCGTTATCTATGAAGATGTGAGGTAGTGAAGATGATTTGGGGCAGTACAAGTAGGGATTTGAAAGGATGAATCTTGGGAGAAGAATCGATGCAGCTGTAGCGACATCGCGCTGCCGGGAAGAGGGTATTGCAAGACCAAAGATTGGGTGAAATTTACGTAAGTAGGCGAATTTTGACAGAGCTGAAACGGTCGTATTACGGGATGTGGGCGATAGCTTCCACTGGTGAGATACGTGTACGAAGCATGGCGATGACGGGGAAGGGAAGGAAGGGGAAACAAAGATATCAATAAAAAATATCTAGTGATGCACTGGTACATAAACAATTTATTCAATATTCAGTATGTTAGGAAAGTTTGATTAAATATTTACTCTTATGGTACATAACGAATAACCTAAAGGGAAGACTATTGGGGGGGACATTAAACAGGGAGAGGCGTGTAATTCTCATGAACTTACTAATTTCAGAAATGAAGGAAGATTTTCCTGCGGGTGTACTTATAAATAGGTACAGGAAACTCGAATTTGACATCCTCCCAGCAGGATATGTCGGTAGAAATAGGATTGTTAAGGGAAGAATGAAGAAGGTTTGTGACGTCCACTCAATTTGGAGCAAATTGCATCAAGCCACATCTAATGGCTGCCGGGTTGGTGAAAGGTAAACAGTCGTATTGCAGATGAGATATTCATTTGAGACGAGAAAGGGTTCTGTGTGAGTATCTCCTTAGGTGTGGCACTCCCACAACTCGTATCTCCCTGTTTAATCCAAATTCCGTTTATTCCGACTACAGAGTCGATTACAAAAGACGAAGAGAACCTATACGTTGCCCTCCTGAAGCAAGGCCCCACAGATAAAGCAGATATGACTAGTGACTCACATCGGGGACGGTGTCGTTATCATATACTACCCAATTATTTCGCTGCAGTGCTTTCTTGGTAGCAGTCTCGACAAAGAGAGCTTTCTCCATCGGCAGTGGAGCTGACAACCACCTCAAGGGAAGTTTCAAGACCGTTAATATTCCAATAAATATCGCAGGGTGTCATTTCTACTCGTCTAATGACCATGGTTTCTTGCCATTTCTTCATTCTCTAAAGACAACTCAATGGCAAAGCCTCGAATTGAATCTTCCCTTCCGTCTCTCGTCTGCTGACATCACTCCCTCTCTCCTGATGACTTTCCCCCTGACAAAATCTTATCGTTTACTTTTTCGTCTGTCTGTTCCCGTCATTAAGGTTTCGACATAAAGCTGCTATTTCTTTGAAAAACCTCGAGATTGTCTTAGAGAAATAGCACCAACTCCGTTATCCACCAGCCATAGTGTCTACTCGTGATTTTATCCACATCGTCCTTTTTAGTCTGATGTGACCTCATTGTATGGTTATTTCTTTCACCACTGTTTATTGTAACTCAGGCAATTCATTCCTACGATCCGCTAATTATTGCATGAATTTATTCTCGTCCCTCGCATCGAGCGAGGTGTATACACTGCAATTCTGGCCTTTTTTGCGATTTTCTCATTTCCTTATGCTTATTTCTATTTTAAAATAAAGCAGGAAATTTCCATTTTATTCGAACTGATATTAATAGAGGTTAATTTAATAGAGAATAAAAGGGAACGACGCCGTTGTGTGAAAGCTCCGATGTCTCCGTTTGGAACTACGCGGGCAAAAACAAGAAATACGGTTCTTGACTTTTTGACCTCAAACGGCATGCGGACTGAATAGGACCCGCCTTTACCATTCTCTAATCTAGGTTTAAAAGGGACTGGAATATATATATATATATATATATATATATATATATATATATATATATATATATATATATATATATATATATATATATATATATATATATATATAGTGTCCCGCAAAAGTTTACAACACACCATGGAAAACAGACGTTTATGTATTTATTTGTAAGCACGATAGGTAAATGAAACTTTTATTAGTTGCAGGATATGTATTCAAACAATAAATTAAATCATCAGCACCATACAAAAACATCAATATAGTTTTTCGTCGAAGAAGTATAATTAATTAGTAAAGCGAAAGTTTACAACACATATATCAAATCGTTTCTTAATATTTAGTAGCATAACCACTGTTGCTAATAACAGCTTGTAGCCGCTTAGAGTAGTCTCCTAAGTACTTCTTACATTTGTTTGTGTTAATATTACTCCATTCCTCAATGCATATTTTCTTCAGTTCAGACATGTTTGTTGGTTCTCATTTTTGGATTCGGAGCTTCAGTTCCTTCCATAGATTTTCGATAGGGTTCAGATCTGGGGATTGACTAGGCCATTTTAGAACATTTACACCATTTGATCTAAACCAATTTTGTGTCAGCTTTGCTGTATGCTTTGGATCATTTTCTGGTTGACAAATCCAATTATGTTTTAATTTAAGAGAATGCACACTTGGACGTAAACTTTTCTTCAAGATTCTTCTATAATGTTCTCCATTCATCCTTCCTTCTATGGTTTCGATATTTCCAACACCTGCGGCACTAAAACAACCGCAGATCATGATTGAGCCACCTCCATATTTTACTGTTGGGGTAGTGTTCTTCGGTGCGTATTCGGTACCTTTCTTTCGCCATACCCTCGGAGTTCCATTACGGCCGAACAGTTCTATCTTTGTCTCATCCGACCAAAGTACGCTGTCCCAAAACTCTGCAGGCTTACCAACAAACTCTTTTGCAAAATTCAAACGATCACGAACCTGTTTTCTTGTAAGTAGTGGGGTTTTCCTTGGAGACTAATTGTGTCTTTACTCTCTGTAACTCCACTCACTTCTAATAATCTCCCTGCACGTTCGGTTATCTTGCGAGGACGGCCAGAACTGATCAGAGGAAGAGTAGAATTTTGAGACTTCCAGTGACGTATTATCGTTCCAACTGAACTCAATGGAACTACTAACTGACGAGATATTTTTCTATAACCAGTGCCACTTTTATGAAGGTCTACAATACGTTTTTTGAAGATCTTGATCGATTCGTTTCTGTTTCCCCATCGTGCAAATGTTTCCAGGACGCTGTCTGATAAAGAGTGATGCGATAGCTTATACCAGTCCTTAAGTTATGTGCGTAGATTAATGTAGAACGTTCTAGAAATTGTAAGAAGTTTCTCCTTCTCGAACATTTGAGTAAGCGATAAAATCGATATGTGTTGTAAACTTTTGCTTTCTTCGACAAAAAACTATATTGATGTTTTTGTATGGTCCTGATGATTTAAAATTTATTGTTTGAATACATATCCTGCCACTAATAAAAGTTTCATTTACCTATGGTGCTTACAAATAAATACATAAACGTCTGTTTTCCATGGTGTGTTGTAAACTTTTGCGGGGCACTGTGTATATATATATATATATATATATATATATATATATATATATATATATATATATATATATATATATATATATATATATATATATATATATATATCTTTGAGAAAGGTCAAATTTATGCATAACGATCGAGTACTCTTTTTGTGGAACACTGTATATTTGGGGGTGGGAAAGTCCATACTCCTCAGTAGGGTCGATGTGCATCAACACCACAAATCTACCCACGCTTCCATAGTGCTTTAAATCCTATCGAACACAAAGCCACCCCATTTTTTTCATCACCTAATTGGTTCTTTATAGTTATGGTGTGCTGCGTTGCAGCAAAAATATCACAAAGGAAAAAGGTTACCCTCTCCCCAACTTGTAGTGGGTTTTGCAAAAGTTCTGTTACACTCGTTTTTTTTATTAATCTTTCGAGAGGTTTACGTGTGTGATAGAAAAAAAATATGTCAAACACATTTAAAGTTCTAATTTTTCCAGCACATGTCATTAAAACGTGTTTTCCATTGTGTGCAGATGTATCGAGATGGAAGAGAAAAGAATCGAGATCTCTGCTGCTCTCCTGAGCGAGGGTCACAAGAAGTCCGACATCGCCAAGCAGCTCAACGTCAGCCGGATGACCGCCCCACACAATCGCGGACAGCCTCAAGAACGGGGAAGACCTCTAAGGATCGATCTCGTTCAGGCAGACCTCGAGTTGTCAACCATTTGGCAGTGAGAAAGCCTTTGAGATTGCTCCAAGCTCAAAATTACTGCGCTCGCGAAGAAGAAGAATATCTCCATGGCCACGGTGTCTAGGGGTCTCAAGGAGGAGGGCGGCATGAGCTTGAGGTGTGTGGAATGGTCTCTACTGACCGAGCGTATGCGAGAATAACGACGGGAACGCTGTCGTCGTCTTCTCAACCACTTGAAGAATCACGACAATCGGATTTTCATTTTCTCATGAAAAAACCTTCACCGTTGATCCGGTCATCAACACAAGCAGAACGGCCGTGTGATAAACTTCGGCCAGGATGTTTCCGAGGTCCGCTACGTGTCCACGACCAAGCACCTGCCCTCCGAGATGAAGCTCGCTGTTATAGCTTCGAATGGCGAAAAGATGCCGCTGTTGTGCTTCGTGGCCGGTTACAGGCTCACCGCAGTCGATTACAGTGACATCTTAGCTACGAAAGTTCTGCCCTAGGTAAGAAAGATCACGAAGGTGGGGTACTCCTTTTAGCAGGACGGTGTCCAGACCCACACGGCTAAGACCGTGCAAGAGTGGTTGGTATCGAACATGAAGTTCTGGTCGAATGATTTTTTCCCGCTCCAGTCACCTGACCTCAATCCCTTGGACTACCGCGTGTGGAGGCATATCGAGGGCAAGTCCTGCAAGGTCCGCCAGAGCAACATCGACGAGCTGAATTCCTCCATCAACCGTGTGTGGGCTACCATGAGGAAGAACTTCGTCCGCAACGTGTGCGTGGCCTTCGGGTCTCGCCTAGAGCACGTGCTTGCCGCCGAGGCCTGCCTCATTGATTAATATTACAATTTAAACATATATTTATACGTTAAAACGTGTCTAAATGCATCGGGACTTTTGCAATACCCGGTATATATCTCATCCCTCAGTCCAGCAAGAAATAGAGACCCAGCTAATTACTGAAATTCCTTTATTTGTAAATTTAAAGAATGAAATACATTTTAAACGATGAAGGTACATTTAAATATACTTTGTGGACTGCGGGTTTTAGAGCCGAAACTTTCCTAACCATTGGTTTAATAAGTTGCGAGATTACATCTTGTGTTATTTGCGACCAAGTGACATTCAGCAATTCCGAAGGCGTCCCTCGTTTGGGGGACTGTTTGCGTAAAGTCTCTAGTGTTCTCCGCACATGTTCTTTTGAGTCCATGTCAGGGAAATGACTGGGATAAAGGAGTCGTTCAGCCTATTTTTTCTTGTCCTTTTTGCAGTATGGCAGGGGCGCCCGCCCCGTCTTCCATGAATGAACAACTTTCTTTTTCAAGCTGACCATTTGAGACACACTGGTAGAAGACTCTCTGTAAGAAGAAAGATGTATTTTCCGAGTTAATATTGCTAACACACTCAATCAACTCTGACTTTATATCATTCCTAATTGCTCCCCACACCGTAACAGAAAAGTCACCAAGTTTCACCGTTGGTTGTACTTGTTTATATCAAACTCCTGAGCTTGAGGAGGTAATCTTTGAACCCATATCTGTCCATTGTCTGAAAATTGATCAATCTTTGATTCGTTAGAAAAATTAATGTGCCAAAATTCCCCCTAATTCCTCTTCTTAATATTGATCATCGTTAAAAGAGGCTTCGTCCTCTCTGTACGTCCATAATCTTCAAAAGAATGCAGGTAATTTACTGCTGTTCTTAGGTTAATTTGGAATATTTCTTTCACCCCAGTCGCTTTTAACCGAGGGTTGTTCTCAATGGATTTTCGAACAGCGCGAAGATGTTTCAGAAGGCCCAGGACGACCAGGTCGTGACAGTGACTATGTTTTACCCTCTCCTTTGAATTGAACTATAATTGTGTTAAAAGAAGAAAGGAATATTCCAAGATTCATAACAATTCTTTCTTTGGGACAGTCCACCCTCAGATTGACCAACAATCGGTCCTTGTTGAAAATCTAAAATTTCCTTGGAATTTTTCTCTCCAGGCGTTTTTATTATTTATAATATTAAACTCTGAAAATATTTAAACAAACCGTAGTCATAAATGGAGGGAAAAAAAGCATAAAACAATTTATCCAAAAACTCCGTCTCCAAACAAATTCTTCAGAAAGCGGATTGTCCCGGCGGAAGAGAGAAGGGATGAACTCTGTCTGACATTTCGAGGCATTGTAATCGGTCTGAAAGTGTGATTTCACGCATAATAAAGTTCCATGGTGATACCGAGCCTGGAGAGTCGACGAAAAGAATCGGGGTTTCACGATGCGACGGATGTCGATGAAGAAATAGAGAGCGGATGTATTTCATGTCAAGTTGCCGAGAATAGTCCAGGGTTGGCATAAAAAAAAACCACTTAAAAAAAACTCAACCTGTGTGGGGTTTTTTTGGGGGGAAGGGGGGAATTAAAAGATATTTTACATATAAAAATTTAGTTTTATATCCTATTGATAAATAATGTCTCTATATGTACATAAAGTAAATAAATGTAAAATCCGTAAAGATCTTACTAAAAAAATATATATAAATAACATCAAACGTGTTTTATTTTAATCTTGATCGAAAGTTCTTCGTCTCATTTGCTCGTGTTTTAGTTTTTGGTTTGATATAAAGGATAATGATACAACACATTAAATTTGAATCCAGCCAAACTTTTAATTCTTATATTAAATAAATAAACACTTTTCCTACATAATTTTATAAAGGGGGGAAAAAAACTAAACAGAAACTTACCTCCGTTAAACAAAAAGACCCTTCTTAACTTTTACTATCAGACATTATTTACCATTTTGTATATTTCTCTCCTTTTAAGTGTTTGTAGATTTTCACTAGTTTCTCCGCTCTTCCGCTCACAATCTGTTTCTCATTCTATTCCATATAAGTCCAAATGAGGTAAATAAACTCTATTGCGGCTGAATTAGCTGGACATGAATGTATGGACCCTAAAAATGAACAAAATCCATCCGGCAATTTCTTCCCACTTATTCTTATCTTTTGTTTCTTATTCATTATATGCCGCTACAAGTTTGATGAAAGGATGGATTTAACTGATTCAGAAAACATGTTGGGTGGGAAAATTTGACTATCCTTGAGCTGAAATTCATACAATCCAACTGCATAATCAGGATGGATTTCATTGAACCAGTTCTCAGCTTGTTCTTCAGCTTCCATCTCTACATTTTCTCCTGGAATTTTAAATATAGCGAATTAAAACTGTGGCATTTAGGCATTGGCGACATTCTACTTTCAGTTTCAGAATGTAATAATTGTTTTTAGCATGTAATTCTTCTGAAATACCAAATTAGCCGAATTACAACTTCTTACCAAGTAACGAGGATCAGTCATGTAAGCAAAGTAATGAACAGGCTTCATGGCATTCTTGAACATATCCTTGATACCTTGATGACCCTGCTGCAAATCAGGATTATTCATTAAAGATATCCAGATGTGGATAGATACCATCTGCGAGCCTTGTTCCATCAACTTGGAGCTGGGTTAAAAACAAAAGTAACGCAAATTATGTACTGTATTTATTTTATTGATATTTAATTATATTATGATTATTTACAGACCGACATTGCTGTTATTATTTTCATTATTACTAATATTATCATACCTTGTCTAGAGCAGTTCCAAAATGTTTTTAGTTGGGTCAGGAGATGCTGAGCTTCCCGATATATGCCAACATTGTCAATAATTTAGCCATTGTTTGCAGGGAAGCTCTGATCTCGTTGCCCTCTTCCCCCCCCCTCCCCAAAAAACACAATAAAACATCCCAAACCCAGTGGGTTTTGTTTTTTTTTAAACTGTTTTTTTCCAACCCTGCGAGAAACTGGTGACTGTCTCGCCAGACTGTCTCACGTCGCTTAAGAGACACAGGAAATATAGCATGTTTCCATGCTAAGAAACCAGTCGTAAATAAAAAAAAAAAATAGATAAAGCGGCTAGTTTGCCCTTCGCTACTTAGCAAGTCTTGTGGAGTGCTAAAAAGTAGAAGTGTTTTTTAAGGACGAAGTATATTTGTTTGGATCGGAATTGAAGAGGCATGTAAAACGTCGTACAAGTCAAAGATTTAATCCCATATGTAAAAAAAAAAAATAAAATAATAAGGTAGTAGCGTTATGGTAGGGAGCATATTTTCAAGAGTTGCAGTCTCTCCGCTCGTGCGTTTACGCTCCAAAGTAAACGCTGTGGCATACAGGAATCTTCTTCAGGGAAATGTGACCACCTCTGTCCAAACATTGGGGGGTACGTGAACCTGTTTTCATTCAGGACAGTGCTCAGTACTACATAGCGAAGATGGTGAAACAGTGGTTGGTCTACTAAAAATATCGAAGCGATGAGCTAACTGGCTTGCGCAGAGCCCCATATAACTGCATCTATACTCACCGTTCTCAAGTTTTGGACGCATCTTTTCTTCAAATACACATTGCTTTCCTTATAACCTTTTTATTCCGGAGTTCAATAAAATGAAACTTGGATATAATTATCAGAGGCAAATTAAAAGAAAAATTTGCCTTTTTCGTGGAAATAAAACTAGTAATTTCAAGAAAATGTAGATTTTCGTATTCTGTTCTCTAGTTTTGGACTAATATTCATGCAATAATGGTGTAATATGAGGTTAATATAGCAATTGGTTAACCACCCTCACAATCTATCGGGTATTCCTAGAGTAACGTGAAAACATTTGGGTAATATGTCCGTATTTTTATCTTTTATAGCCCTTTTGGCCAACAGAAAACATCAATGTATTTTTGGCCCCCAAACCATTAATGGGTTGTTGACCAACAAAAACAATTAATGGGTTTTGGGCCAACAAAAACCATTAATGGGTTTTGGGCCCCAAGAAAATCACTAATGTTAACTCCAGCATTGGCAAATACGGGCTCCACCTCATCATTACTTATACGAGGGCGAGGGAAATATGACTGGAAGAAAATAAAAGATATTTCTCTTGAAAAATAAAACTAATTGAAAATGTCGGCAATCATGTACATGCCTATAATTAAAAATGTAGACGACCAAATTCAATAAAAATGTGTCGAACGTAAACTTATTAGTAACAAATTTAAATTGTAGAAGTTTGATCAAAATCAGTACAAAAAATAGTGAAGTTATAAGTAATCGAAAAGTATCAGATCTAAGTGAGACACCCGCCATCTTCTTTTCTAGGTCTACCCACGCGTGTACCCAGTGTTTCCTGGATTGGGTAAATATGCTGCAGCTGCCATCTGGCGGTTTGCGTGCCTCCTCTCCCCGACCCCACTGCCCGTTAGAGGACATGTGGTTATATATCAACATGTTTTCACTTCATCTCCATTCATCACTCTTTACAAATCTCGCCTTACAAACTTACTTTGTGATAAGCCCTTGTTGGTTTTCGATTTAATCTGTTTAAGAATAATTTGAATTAACCCAACTTTTAAAAAAATATAGAAATTTACACGTTTTGAGGTTAAAATATAACATTAAAATTATTTAATGAGAACTTTTTAAAAAAGGCACATGACAAATTTAAGTGTCCCCCAATAAATAGTGATTGGACAGAATTAGGTAAAATAATTATGCATACCCATTTTTGTATAATTGTTCTAAATCCAGACCATTGGCGTGGGCGCCGAATATATATATATATATATATATATATATATATATATATATATATATATATAGCTAAATTTAGGAAGTTCATTACTATATTATAACTTCTTGGTACCGACGTTTCGGGTAGGAACCCATTCTCAAGGATGTGAGATTATAAATATATACAAACATAAGAATTTTTTAGATAACTTATCAGATATTTATAAATTAACTATATGGGAAATGGGAAGCAGCAGAGGTTGTAATATTCAAATTATAAAAATGCAGGGCTTTTAACTATTAGGGAATAGGAAATGTTTTTGTTTTTAAATAAAACTGAGATTAATTAGTTTTGGGTGTCTTCATTGTAAAAAGGGGGAGATAATAGAAATATTTGCAAGATAGGGGTTGTTTTGGGGGGAGTGGATTTGGCGTGTGTAATTTGTGGATGATTATAGTTGTAGTAAAAGTGGAAATGAGCTTGTGTCAGAGTTTAAAGTGGGGTTTTTAAATCTAATATAAAGAGATTCCAGTGTACGTAGTTGGTGTTCGTTGTTTGCTGTGTCTTAAATTGAAAACTATTTAAGTTTGGTTTATGGTGTGGATGTCTATTTTTGTAGTGTATTCGGATAGTGGGGAATTCGGGAGGAGTGAGTGGGGCTACAGTTCTATTGCTGATACCTAAATGGGCGCAAATACGGGTATGTAATGTGCGCTGTGTCGATCCTAAATACATCTCGAACAGTTGAATTCATATATGATGGAGGATCGAAGCAGCGTTGGTGTTTTGTCCTTAATGTTGAAAAGATGTTGTACTTTGCGTGTGTTTTGAAAAAGTGGTATAAAATGTGTTGCAGGAAATGAATTCTTAAGAAATAGTGAGAGTTTGGCCCAGAGAAGTGAATTTAAGGGGTCCTATATATGGGAGAGGTACAAAAACCTTTAGGGACGTTGTATGAGGGATCTTTCGGGGTAAATATTTTATTGATCAAATTTCGAAGAGTTCGGTCATATAAGTTTGAAGGAGATCCGTTTTGTTGAAAAGAGTTAGTGAGGAAAGTGATCTCGTTGTGGAAATTGAGGTATGATGTGGAGAGATTGTAAGCGCGAGAAAGTAAGGTTTTGATAGAGTTTAATTTGATTTTGGTGGAACAATGACTAAGAAAATGGAGTCCGGAGCCCGTATGTGTAGGTTTACGGTGAATGGAAGTGGAGAAACCGTCGGTTGTGCGTGTTATTAGTAGGCCATCTATTTGGTGAAAAAGTTTCCATTAAACGAGAAATAGTTTTCGTGAGAAACTGTAAGTAGTATTTTCTTTATTTGTTTTTCATTAAAACAGTGAAAGAAAGAATTGGGGAAAGGGAACGCGCGAGAAAGAAAAATATTAATGGTTTCTAAAAGTGGGACACTTGTGTATAGGGAGGATACGTCAAAACTAGCCATATTTAGGTTGGAATTTTCTTTTGTCATTTCTTCTTTTAGGTGAAGAGAATTTTTGACAGTGTATTGGTTTGCGACAAGGAGGGTAATAAGTGGGGCAATGAATTTGGCTGTTTTATAATTACAGAGGTTATAGGGTGCTAGAATAGGTCGAAGGGGTACATTAGGTTTATGGATTTTAGGGCGACCATAGAGTTGGCCGTAGGTGGAGCCTGTAGAGTGGAGCTGTCTGTAGATCTTTTCGCCAAGCGCGTGCTTTTTTTTGAGTGAAATAAGAAGCCTATTGACTTGGTCTTAAGGTCTGAGGGAGAGTTTCAGCGGGTCTTCTTGGACGGGAGCAAATTTGGATCGGTCATCTAAAATTATGTGCATTTTTCGTGTATATTCTTCTCTGTTCATGATAACTACACCTCTACCTTTGTCAGGGTGGGTAATGATAAGGTTATCTTTTGAAGATAGTTCTCGTAACAGAGTTATATCATCTTTATGGAAATATAAAAGGATTGTACGAAAACGTTTCACCTTGTGAAAAAATTCGTGGGCGATGTTAGAAATCCTCACTTGTGCGGTTTTAAATAGGCCTCGTATGGGTAAGGATGTAATTCGTTGCAATAGCGTCTCAATGGTGAAGAGAAATTTAATTTCCAACAAAACGGATCTCCTTCAAACTTATCCGACCGAACTCTTCGAAATTTGATCAATAAAATATTTACCCCGAAAGATCCCTCATACAACGTCCCTAAAGGTTTTTGTACCTCTCCCATATATAGGACCCCTCAATTCACTTCTCTGGGCCAAACTCTCACCATTTCTTAAGAATTCATTTCCTGCAACACATTTTATACCACTTTTTCAAAACACACGCACAGTACAACATCTTTTCAACATTAAGCACAAAACACCAACGCTGCTTCGATCCTCCATCATATATGCATTCAACTGTTCGAGATGTATTTAGGATCGACACAGCGCACATTACATACCCGTATTTGCGCCCATTTAGGTATCAGCAATAGAACTGGAGCCCCACTCACTACTCCCGAATTCTCCCCTATCCGATACACTACGAAAACAGATATCTACACGATAAACCCAACATAAATAATTTTTCAATTTAAGACACAGCAAACAACGAACACCAACTACGTACACTGGAATCTCTTTATATTAGATTTAAAAACCCCACTTACTCTGACACAAGCTCATTTCCACTTTTACTACAACTATAATCATCCACAAATTACACACGCCAAATCCACTCCCCCCAAAACAACCCCTATCTTGCAAATATTTCTATTATCTCCCCCTTTTTACAATGAAGACACCCAAAACTAATTAATCTCAGTTTTATTTAAAAACAAAAACATTTCCTATTCCCTAATAGTTAAAAGCCCTGCATTTTTAGAATTTGGATATTACCACCTCTGCTGCTTCCCATTTCCCATATAGTTAATTTATAAATATCTGATAAGTTATCTAAAAAATTCTTATGTTTGTATATATTTATAATCTCACATCCTTGAGAATGGGTTCCTACCCGAAACGTTGGTACCAAGAAGTTATAATATAGTAATGAACTTCCTAAATTTAGCCTGCTTATTTATCCTGAAAATACGTATACGCCTGGCAACGCGCAACCCCCTCTTCTCTCTTAATATATATATATATATATATATATATATATATATATATATATATATATATATATATATATATATATATATATATATATATATATATATATATATATATATATATATATATATATATATTCACTAACTCTATAATTTAAGAACAGGATATTTGGGAGTATTTGAATAATAATTTCATCTTAGTTTGGTAATGACTTATCATCATCATTACTATATAATTTAAGGAGGGGATTTTTTTTAATATTTGAATAATAATTCCGTCTTAGTTTCGTTATGACCTGTTTTTTTATCAAAGTTATTTCTAATAATTCTTTTATAATACCAAAAAAAACAAAATGGTGAAGTACAGAAATAAATATAGGTATCGAAATTTTGTGAACTTTTTAAAACCCAAAGAATTACAAATGGTGAAGTTCAGAAAATTTATTTTTATATATCTTCTATAACTATATTTTAGCAACGTGATATTTTGAAAGGGGGGAAATTTAGTTTAGAGTTTCTTTTTAAAATTATTATAATTGGTGAAGTTCATAAAATTTATACAAATTTAACCATGGCTGTTTTTTTTCAGATTTTAAATTTTAATCTTATTAGCGAAGCGCAAACTGCCCCCGGCGAAGCCATTGCCTGGTATATATATATATATATATGACAAATAAGACCATTAAAAAACGAACAAAAAACAACTTAGAGGCACGCTCAAGTGATCGATGGGGCTGCGGCTTTAGCCGAGTGGAAGCACCGCTCCCAAATGGAGTCCTGAATCCTTAATCAGTAAGTCCCAAACTGAGAAATAAAAGGCATCTTAAAACTACTGCAGATCTGTGGTAAACCCCTGCTAAGAGTGTTGATTTATGGTGATAAAACCACTAACAAATTCTTCTTTCAAGTGCCAAGGATTAAGCCTCAATCTCCTAAGGGGACCAACCTGACGCGCGGTCGACAAATCAAAACTTAAATAAGGACGGGGTTCAAGGTTTCAATGCCTATTAAGAATGTGAATTATAAAGAAGATTTTACATACATGTAAAAATGAATAGCAAACAGTGTAGAAAATAGAATTAGGCAGAGAAGAGAAAGATAATAGCACAAGTAGGAATTGACGGGATTCTATGGACGGAAGTTATTTTTATTTTAGCGCGCCCCATCTGGCGGCACCATTGATGGTGCAGCTCCTCCATTGACTGGCATGCTCACTTATGGATACAGAAGAGTTCTTGCTGTCACATTTGGGCGAAAACAATCGAGAAGGGAGGGTTCGTTTCGGCATCCCCGGAAACGCTCCTCAGCAACCGACCAATAATTAATACAAGAGTCGTAAAATGAACTGTTTTACTTGCCTATTTTGACATCTTTGCCATCTTAACATACAGGGTGTGGAGTTTAACTAACAATATATGATGTATAGATTTATGACCATATAAAATAGGTCATTATACTTCAAACCATCCCCGAATCACCTAAATACTTGTTCGGTCATTTTTTAAAGCAAGCCAATGGAGTCTGGGTGTCAAGAAATTATTGTCGTTTTCCTACCCACCCTTCCTCTACATTATTTAACTGTATTTAATAGGAGTTGTAATCAACATAGTAAACATCATCATTAACAACGGTTATCTAGCCTGACTTAAAAAAACCTATGAGTTTGTATGGATGAAACATAAGCAATGATCTACATGCGTTTCGGCCACGTTTCTATCGCACATCCTCACTCCATCCGGGTGATACAGCGATCGAAGCAAATGATAATCGGATGGTGTAAGAGAGGGTGAGGGAGAACTCGCCCAAGGTCAATTATAGTTTCCCGAGTGGCTCGTGTGGGCGGCCATCTCTATCGAGAATTGATCTCGCTGATGGCGCCTCTTTAGACCCACCAAAGACTGAAAGAGGGTGTTAAATGTTCTAAAATAAATAAATTGTTGGTGTTCTAGAAAGCTCTTTTTTCAAGTCATACTCAAAATGGCATTAATGTCTTGAAAATCTAATACTATTGACCATCACTGTTGGTAATTACTTTCCCCCACATCGTCTGAACAGACTGTTTCTTAATCTTACGCTGGTGGGACGAGTAGCAAAATACAATCACCCATATCTGTTTCAAAGAATGATTCTGGGCCGATGTAATCTAGAACCATCAAATATCTTAAATCCTTGAATCTAACCATCCCTAAATATCCTTCCCATAACTTTTCTCTGGATCCCCTCCACCAGATCTACATCCTGATAATAATGGAGTCCACGCCTGTATATTCAATACTCAGGATATGCTTTAAATAACATTGTATCATATGCTAAAGACATTTACTTTAATAAGTATTTATCTTTATAATCCTCGCTATTCTATTAGTGTTATTCCTTACTTCCCCCAAATTTGAAGACTTTTTAAAAAAAGAAGGTCATCAACACTCTTAAATTCCCTTATAGGAGGATTAAGTCTAAATACTTCCCTGAAGCGCTTGGATCCCCAGGCCACCATTGATCTCCAAGTCGTCTCTGCCTTTGCTAGGATTCATCTCTCAGTTCCGAAGGAATGGTTAACGTAGCAAAGTTCAGATGACCCAAATATCTAAATCATTACCATGTCTAGAAGTAGTAGTGGCCCCCTATAAAGTCATGGGGAACACCATTGATGATAGGCTTATATATCGACTTTTACATGCGCATATCCAGGGGGGGATAGGGGGCTAAAGCCCAACCCCCGAAAGTTCAGACCCGTTTCTGTTTATATTTCTTTTTAAGCATTACTTGTATGCTACTATTCAGAAAGAGTTGTGTAACAATATATATATATATATATATATATATATATATATATATATATATATATATATACAGTTTTTAAACCTTAGCGATCAAATGTACCTTATATGATACATGCATAAAATACAGGTAAATCTAAAAAATAATTATTAAATTCAGTATTATACCTTAGCTGACGTCCAAAAGCGTCCCCCCCCCCATTTTTATTCTGGAGCCGCTACTGACTTCTACCATTTAATATGATCCCTTGCATTGCATTTGAAAGCTACTCACCCATCTAAATTAATACTAAGCCTGAGATTTCACGTGACTCTAACTTAAATCGAGATATCCCATATCTATTGGTTATTTATCTACAATACTCGTACCTCCTTATATTCAAGAAATTCTAGCAAGTTTGTTTACCATAATTACTTTATTTGTATCCAAGTTGGGAATTCCTATCCTATTTTATTCCCCAATTCATAAATTCTGTCCTAAAATTCTTATCAAAAGGTTTGCGAGCTAAAAGTCAGTCTATCTGGTCGATAATGTGAGGCATCTCTCTTATCTCCCTTTTTATGAAAAGGAAACCCATTGGAACACTGTCAACATTAGTAAGCTCTTAAATGTTAACGATTAATTAAATGTAATTTCCAGAGCATCCGATATTGAGTCTTGGTCCTCGATCAAAATTCTAGCATAGATTTAAGCCTGGGTGCTTTATGCTTCTAGTTAATTAATATGCATTCGGTTTATATGCAAAAATATAATTTGGAATGATTTTTTTGTGATTTTACATTATTAAACCTAAAGGTTACCTCAACCCTTTTTTATTACCACCGAAACCAGTCTCCTTAATCCCAAAATCATATCTTATTTTGTTTTGTTTTCTATGTCCTTCTTACACATTTTTACTTACCCTAACTCCGTCATTTACTTTACAAACTATTTGTTCAAAACGTTTGGCGGGAATCCCCTCGACAATTGTTGCTTTAGCAAGAATAAAGAGAGAGAGAGAAAAAAGAGAAGATTTGAAGTACCCGAATTTAGCTTAGCGAACAGACGGAAATTCGGAACGTAATCAGCAATTTTGCTTAGCGTGTCATAATAGACTACCTGTCCCCTCCCCCATCCTTCCCTAACGACTTAAAATTAATAAGCGTATACTCTCCCAAGCCTGAGTCAACGTTTTATTTTTCAATAACTTCTACACACTACTTACATTATGGTATGGCTTCACCTCCTGCTATGACCTGTCAACTGTATACGTTTTCCTCTCAGGGGGGTCCTGTAAGCGGCGTACCCACAATAGGATTAAACTAGGAGAGAGGACCTGAGCGAAGGCAGCTTGCTTACATAGCAGACGAGCACATCCAGGTGAGACCACGTTCGAATAGAAACTGCCCGACAGAATATGAATTTCTTGATTTTGTCCTGAGCTTTTGAGCGTTTATTGTTTGGAAGACGGCGTCTAGCGTTTGGGCGTCCCCTTAGACAAGCTGTGCTGCGTTCTCGGCTTTTTATGTTTTTATTTGCGACGGAAGGGTTTTTGACATGGCAATACCGCCAGCCAAAAGACCTCCCAATCATTTTGACTCGCATCCACCGCAGAAACGCCTATCACGTTATAGTCATTTTCTTTTAAGGATAAATCTTGTCTTCCTCCAATAATGCTGGCTCGCTGGCTTATTAGCATTCCATAAAAATAGACCCGCACACACGCACACACACACACACACACATAGATAATAGAGAGAGAGAGAGAGAGAGAGGGACCAAAGAGCATAATCTACCGATGAAAGTAATTGAGAAAATGCTCTTTTTAATATAATTTCGCCACAGGAGCAACATTATATTCATAAATAATGCCACACTCTAAATAACATTATATATAAACTGCATCATGGATATTTTAGCCTTAAACAATAAATTGGGTGTAAGGAAAAGTGAGTAGATGTATTTATTAACCGAGTTTAAGAAACTATAAATTCGCGTGTACGAATGAAGTGTGCGTGAAAGGAGTCTCTAAATCATTTTGGGGGAACTCGCAAACAAATCTCTCATCTCCAGCAGTTCTGCGTCGGGGAAACTCTTGTTTACATTTTAGGCTTTCGTTATGCGAGTGTTGTACTCCTAAAAGGGAAGAGGTCACATTCTCCAAGGAAATCGCTGGTTGGGGCGGATGGGAGATGATGAAGCCTTACTCGGCTGTCGGTTGAGTTTTATTGTAATTTACGATACGAGAAACCTCCATTGCTGCATAATGGGAGGATAGCGCTTACGAAACTACTTCATTTATCTTGGCTTTCCTCCTTTATGCAATGTATATTGGTGGAAGGAACACCTTTACTACGGAAGGTACAAGAATTACCCCTAATTATAGAGTTTTGATTAGATATCAGCGGTCAAGACCTCAGATTTGTTTAAGAAGGTTTAGTGTGTTGGTAATGAAATACCAATAAAGAATATTCATTTATCGGCCCGTTTGCCAAGTCTCATAGTGTTGAAAAGGGAAGCTGAGATGGTGTGGTGAGAAGGTGATTGAAAATGCTAGTTTCGTGAAGTTGTTACAGTGCCAACCTGACATTTGAAACAGATCCTCCTCCTTTCATCATCATTTCCTACATTTTCTATGTTGCGCTTCCAAAAACCAGCTAAGGTTTGAATGGGATACACCTGCGACAATTAGCTCACCATCCTCTCCCATCAATATCATATATATATATATATATATATATATATATATATATATATATATATATATATATATATATATATATATATATATATATATATATATATATATGCAAATTAACCGACAGGAAAATAAGGTTGTCTTCTCGATTTTTATGCTATTCCTTGAAAATGAACTTGCAAATATAGTTCGAAGGTGCTTGGGTTCTTCTCTTCATTTTCCTGTGGGTTAATTTTCATATCATTGCTTTCCTCACGTCCCACTTTGTGAGTTTTTTCAATATATATATATATATATATATATATATATATATATATATATATATATATATATATATATATATATCTATATATATATATATATATATATATATATATATATATATATATATATATATATATATATATATATATATATATATATATATATATATAAGCAGGTGCTTGCTTTGGTTGCAGACAATATCTAAGGTGAAGAATTGGACCACTATTGACCACATAGGATGGTGACAATTTGGGAGTCATGCCAGCTATTTCCTCATTAGGATTGTCTCAGTAAATTGCACCACCAATTTTCCTCAAAAGTTACCCTTGTAAACATGAATCATTTCCGTTAACATCCATCATCTAAATAATTTTGGTTAACAACTGCAAACAAAAATTGAGCATACGTCATAATATATTGATGAGTCTGGTTCAGCAGAATCGGTGTTCCCTACAAAAGTTTGGAGCATTCCTTTATACTCTCTAAGGTGGTCCATTGCGCCATCTTCTATGAATCATGCGACTATTGGTGGTCCAAGATCTAGACTAGACATTCCTGGCTACAGGGCACAAAACTCGTACCCAGGCCAATGTTTTCAAAATGGAATCGCTAATAATCAACACGAGACAACTTAAACAGATGCCCATGATTAACATAGCAAAGGCAATAAAAGTCCACGCCAAGACACCTCAGGAACACGGGGTAGCTCGAGGCACTCAAGCAATTATGCTGTGATTCAAATATTTTCCACTAATTTGCATTCTTTTACGGGCGTAAAGTATCCGTAATTTCCCCCATTAATGGCCGCAGAGGCAACAAATATACTGAATATCGTTGGTGAGTTATGTCTCCTTTAGGTGAAAATTGGACTAGTTCACAAATCTCTCAAAAATCTACAATAGTTTTACAATCCATCGTAAGTTTGTCTGCTTTACACAATCTTCGTGATACCACAACTCGATACAAGTCACCGACTTGTGATCGTCAATTTTAAATGAGATTTACTTGTATTTTTAAATATACGAATAATTTTCTTGGGAGTGATCAACTATGATTGATATTTGGGGGGTTCATCTAGAATTGAAATTTCTTGGGGGTAATTAATAAGGAATGGTGTTCTCGGGGTCGTTGCCTAGGATTGATCCCAAGTGCACAAGTCAGTATACACAATTGTACAAGTTGCTACAAATAACTAAACCAGTCAGTTCACATCAGAAATGTACAAATTGGTACAGATCTGCGTGAATCAGTACAAAATTGTAGAAATCAGTACACTTAATTGTAAAAATCAGTACATAATAATACAAATAAGTCCACATAATTGTATAAATAAGTACACATAATTGTACTTAATTGTACAAATCAGTACACAAATGTAAAAATCAGTACACATAATTGTACAATTTTTAAGGCAATTATACAAATAATTTTGCAACTCAGCAAAGATAATTGTACAAATCAATGCAGTTAATTGTATAAATTAGTACACAATAGTACAAATAAATATACATAATTGTCAAAATAACTACACATGATTATAAAAATTGTAAAAGTAGTACACATAATTGTACAAATGAGTACACATAATTGTACAAATAAGTAAAGATAAAAGGACAAATAAATAGACCTACTTGTAGTAATGAGTACCCATAATTGTACCAATCGGTACATATAATAGTACAAACCAGTATTCATAATTGTACAAATCGGTACAAATAATTATACAAATTATTACACAATAATACAAATAATTGTACACATAATTCCACAATTCAATACACATACTTGTACATTACCAACAAGGGCGTAACCCACAGAGATCTGTAAGGAAAATGGTGTAGATGGAAGCATTGCGACAAGGATGATGCGCACTCTTCCAGATGACAACTGCAGCGATGTTGTTTATGCTACACCTGAAATCCACTTACAGGTGCGTAAAAGGATAGGTAAAGAAAAAATGGAGCGGGAGGGGGGCAGTAGAAGGAGATAAAGGTGGGGGATAGCAGGCATATTAAACCCCACCTCCTCTAGCTTTTCTCTTCCAGGCCAAGACCAGGGATGAATGGACGAAAGCTGGTTGGCGACTAGCCTGCTATATTAGAAACCGCCTAAGCAAATAGGCGAGAAGCAGCTTGTAAAGAAACTGGCCAAAAATGAAAATGTCTAGAATAAAGCCAAGTTAGTCTTAATCTAGATTGCCTGAGTGTGTTGAGGCCGGAAGGGCGTGCCTATCCCCCATGTGTAACAACCTACAAGGGGAAACTCCCCTCGCAGGACGTCCACATAATAACATATGTTGAAATTATCACGCCTGGGTCCATCCTCGGTTCGAATCCAAGCAAGAGCGGACACGAAATGTTTAGTCGCTCGCTGGGGGTAGCTGCCAATGAGGCGCTCCGAACACACACCACATCACTCTTGCGTCCCCGGAACCGAATCAACTTGTAGCCACCCCTTGGGCCACGGAAGGTTCCTCGCTCCCTGATTGGTCACAAAACGCAGTACAACCACCATGTCTGCACCTTAGCCCCCGACAACTGAGTGGATGGCTTCGGGGATGTTTGACTGAAATGGGGTTTAACACTTTCTTGCACCCTTATCTGGGTCTTGCTCATAGCGAATCCTCAGCAGGGGGGAGGGATGTCCGAGTTGGCGACCCGGGATTCCGAGATCCCTAGGGGAGCTCACGTAAATGGTGTAGATCCCCCCCCCTTCCCGACACCGATGGCAGTCTTTCATTGGGGATGCTCATAAGCGTCGGGGAGCACATGCGCACGACTCTGTTGCCGCATGCACAGATCACTGTTGGCACGTATGCACAGTTAAGGGCTCAGGGCTTTGTTGGCGCGCATGCGCATGTCTCTCTCTCTCTCTCTCTCTCTCTCTCTCTCTCTCTCTCCCTCTCTCTCTTGGCGCGTATGCGCCAGGACTGTAATTGCCGTCATTTTATAGGTAATAGAAACCTGCCACAACGTCAGTTTGACATCGGTCAAAGATTCCTCTCCTCTTTTTTTATGTGTGTGAGAGAAATGGAGATATAGAGAAGGTGAGGGAGAGGAGTGAGTGTGATAGAGTGTGAATGAGAGATAGGGAGAAAGAGAGAGAGAAACTGTGTGTGCGTGAGTGCCAGAGAGATAGAGTGTGTGAGAGAAACTACGAGAGGGACTGTGTGTGTGTGAGAGAGAGAGTAGGTATGAGAAAGAGATTGTGAGTGAGTATGTTTGTGTGTGTGAATGAATGAATGAGTGAGTGAGACAACGGCCGGGTCGGGTAGGTCACTTGAGACGAGGTTGTTTGCATTCATACTTCTTCCCACCCCTCTCACCCAATCGCACCACCTCTCATGCTCGCCTGTGAGGTCTCTAACGTGTGTGGGTGCGTGCGTGCACTCAACTACGTTCGTGTTGCGTGTGTGTATAGTGTTAAGACATTAAACTCCGCCCCTTCCGCTTCGGATGATTGGTGGTCTCTTTCAAGCCTTGTGGAACCCCCTCGGATGGATCGCAAAAGCTCGCTCCTCTACTAACTCCCGGAATGAAGCCGGTTTGATAATGGCCAAAGTGTTCGGAATCATTTTTTCCTTTTCCCTTCGGATCATTTAAATCCTGAGGCTCCCTCGATTAATGTGGCTTCTTACCAACCCCACATAGAAACTCGATTTTGTTGCTAAATGGAAGTTGGGTTAGGAGAGTTGCGGGATTCCTAAGGTCCCCGTAACATGGCATAACTTCACCACTTTCTCTGATGTTATTGTCCTCGTTGATTTTCGAAATAAATAAAAAGGCTACTTGTCTCTCGGATTCACCTCATCTGGAAAAGAACACCTATGTCCTAAGTGTGTTTGCTGCGAGAAGGTCTCAAACCAAGGACTGATTCAAAGTAAGCTGAAAAGGCTGTTTCACACACAAAACTCACATTTATGTAAGAAACCAAATGAGTATTTTAAAAGAGTTATAGATGACCAAACACGCCAGTCTCATATGATCAAAATCGCAACCATTTTGGATAAAACCCGACAAGCGAATTATGCTGAAGCCGAAATCGGTGCAAAAAAGATGAAATCCCATACATTTGTAAAACCAGTAATATTACCCCCATGCTGTAGAATTGTAAGTATAATGTATGGCGAAAAATATTAAAAATCACCATGTAAGATAACGTCACTAGTTGTATATTTGATATATCGCAAGGCATTGCTTCACACTTGATAGGTAGCGTTAAAGAAGCTAAGGGTTTTGCCATACAATCGGTCGAATTAACTGACATTAGTGCATTAGCTCAATTCTTAACATTCGTCGGGTTTGTTTGCATTAAAGACATAACTAGGCAGTTTTTATTTTTCAAACCATTTCATCCAACGACAATATGCTCCGATGTTTTTGAGGTAGTCGAGAGATATTTTAGTTCTTACGATTTGCACCCGTAAGAAGCACGGCGATGTGTTTCTCTGGCTTCCGTGCTGACGGCACTCAGCACCCCGTCCGGCGCCAGATTAGCCTCTCTTCCTTCCTTCGATAACCCCTAATATCCGTCTCCTGTACCAACTCTCCCTCATCTTGCCCTTGCTCTTCCGTGGTCCTGTTAAAATCACCTTTTCTCTACGCCTTTCGTTGGTCCCTTCTCTTCCTGCCCATGGACCTCCTCATTCACGACCCGGAGCTCATTTAGATCACGGAACCGAACTCTACTACATACAGATGTTAGGTGTGGTGACCCTAACCGCTCAGAAACCGATTACTAAGACAGACCCGTCATTCCGATCTGCCTACTACGCCACGTGTAGGATTTAGTCCGGGGTTTCCCAAGGGGTGGCGGAGAAGGCGTATACAAGTCCGCCCATTGATAGCGACCGGGCCCATCAAAGGCGCGCAGTAGTGCAGGTTCCTAGTTGGGGTCAATGTTGACCGTCACAGGCAAGGGCAGTGAAATCTAGCTTTATGGCCATGGATAACTAAAAAAAACACCCCAAACTTTATCACCTTTACCATCGTCGGAGCCGCTCTCGGGTAGCTCCTCGTCAGAAAAGGAGGTCCCCCTTCCCTGTGCTTTCTCAGGGACCCCTCCAGCCTTTTACTACCTGAGACGAGGCTTACTCCTATATTAATCCTACGGGTGTGGTAGATTCCTTCTCATCTACTTCTTTGGAGGCGCCCCTGGGCGACCCCATCTCTTTACCAGCAGCAGTGTCTCCTTTACTTTCACAGGGGAGCGGCTCAATAGGGCCAACCCTTTTAAGTGGGCAAGGGTTAGCAGGGCCCGTCAGTCTGTGCCCCCTACAACCCTGCAGTCCTGTATCTTTAGTCTACAGGAGACCTGCGTGCCGGTCCTCCTCTCTTTCCCGACGGATGCCGGTTCGCTGGCTATGGACAAGACAAGAGGTATATCGAATGGGATCTGTAATGTTTTGGGAGGATGGCCACATGGAGGCCACCTGAGATGGGCATGATCCCGGAAGTGATCCAGTGCGAGACGGCAGGATTTTCCAGGCTCGGCGCCAAGCACCGAAGGATTTACGAGGAGAGAAGGGACTACCTCCCACGACTGGTGACCCTTTGATAGCCAAAACCTTCTGCATTTCAGAGATGGATCTTCCTGAGGCTGGTCCATCCGGCCTAAGGGCTCCTTCAGGCAGTGGAGAGAAGCGGGTTCATTCTCCACCTTCCTCTCCTAAAAAGAAAAGAAATAAGAAAAAGACTAAGGGTTTTTCTCCCTCCGCGGCAGCTCTGGGAACTAACGGGTCCGGTGCCGTTTCGGCAAGCGACCAGGCCATTATCGGCACGTCCGTTCCGATGCTCCCCCAAGTCTGTGTGTGTGTGAGGGGGGGGGGAGTACCAAGACCAATATTGCAAATGCGCTGAACGGACCCTCGATTACGTCGGGGTCCCTCATTAAAGGACTACCTGGCATTTTCAAGCCCGCTGGCTACAAACGCCTTCTTGTTATTCATCCACTAATGGCAGCATGTTGGGCAAGGACAACAGGCTCGATCAGAGGAAAGCACTGGCTAACGTGATTGGTAGAGAATTGAAGGTAATCCGTTTCTCGGACGGGAGCCTTCTGGCGAATGTGTCGGATCCCTCCGAGGTGGCCATGATTAGTGCCCTTCGGACACTTGATGTCACGCTGGTGAGTGTGACGCCTAACTTGAACTTCGTGAAAGGAGTAGTTTATGCGAGGGAACTCGAGGACTACTCCATAGACGACATCACCTTAGAGCTGTCCGACCATGGAACGGTCAAGGTCGAGCGTGTGATGAGAAAACAGGGAGATTCCTTGAGATCCACCCCTACACTCTTCGTCACATTCAACTGTTGCATGTTGCCTGAGTCGGTGCCTACCGGTTGGTATCGTTACCGCGTGAAGGCATTCGTGCCACTGCCGCGGAGGTGCTACTACTGCCACCGCTTCGGTCATACGAATCGTTCATGTAGACGTGCAAAATCGGGGTTACCCGAAACCTGTGTAAGTTGCTCCAAGGACGCAAACGGTAAGTCCAAATCGTGTGTGGCCAAGTGTGTCATTTGTCTCTACTTATATCTCCGCGATGTGCATATAACGCATATATGCACACAAGGGGGGATATAAGAAGAGGAAGCTTCTCTTCTAGTTTGTTCAACCACACGAGTAATTGTGATCACCAACTTAATTTTAATAATGAAAAACTAGTCAATAAGTACGATCATTATTTCAAAAAACCTATAATTGAATCAATATTGATTGAACAAATTCTTAATTCCATTATGTCTGAGGGTTCTTCTAAATTTAACGGACATTCAAAATTCTCTCAGCCCAAAGCATACTTCGAAAATCGTTGCAAATTCACCCATTCACCCTTCCCTTCCTATTAACCCTTCACCCATCTGCTCGTATATAAAAAGCATTTGTGTCGTCTTCAAATTGATATTGATATATATATATATATATATATATATATATATATATATATATATATATATATATATATATATATATATATATATATATATATAAGGCAAAGTGTTCCAGAAAAAAGTTAACCGTACTTTGAATTAGTATAACTCAAACCTATTAGAGATTTTTGAGTCCTGCAAAACAACTATATATTTAAATTCCCTTTTACGATATTGATACACTAATGGGTTTAGTAGAGGCTATCAAAATTATGTTTGCGAAAAGAAGTAAAATAATGAAACTTCGAAGTTTAAAATCAACAAATATATTTAAATACATTTTAATAAAAACCCCTTTTCATATGAGTAATACAAATTCATTTTTTAATTTTATAAGCACCCTTTCCTTCCACATGTCCTCCATTTCAACCCAAGCACAGTCTTTCCCTTGATCGCATTGATTGAACAACCTTTTTGATTAACTTGTGATTTTCCTTAAGTCTATTGAATTCACGTGTGATACTATCTCTTAATTAGTTGATGCTTTGTGGTGGAGTAGAATACACTTTATTCTTTAGGTATCCCCATAAGAAATAATCGCATGGTGTTAAGTCAGGGAATCTTGGGGGCCATTCAATTGCATGATTTAGCGCGACAATGCGGTTGTCAAACGTTTCTCTTAGTTTTGTTCTTACAGCAAGCTGTCTATGAGCTGGTGCGCTGTCCTGCATCCACCAAAGTCTATTGAATTGATTGCCGTAAATCTGGCGGAGTTCCGGAAAGATCCTTTCGTTGATCATGCTCAGGTAGGCAGCACCATTCAAGTTATTCTCGTAAAAAAATGCTCCGACAAGATAGCCATTCCCGCATATTCCGATCCACAGAGACATTTTATGCTGACAAATACGCGTGTCAAAGTTGAATGCTGGGGGGTGGTTCAGCGGCGCATATTGCCGAATGTATGGCCTTTTCCATTCATGAAAAAGGCTGCCTCGTCTCCAATCAAAATGTTTTCCAATAAACGAGCAGGTTTATGGAGAAGCCACTCGACAAATTGTTTACGATGAGGAAAATCAGTTTCAAGAAGCTGGTGTCTTGCATG
Source organism: Ceratothoa steindachneri (assembly GCA_963969495.1). NCBI lineage: Eukaryota > Metazoa > Arthropoda > Malacostraca > Isopoda > Cymothoidae > Ceratothoa > Ceratothoa steindachneri. The sequence goes on from OZ018331.1 coordinate 120,625,803, forward strand.
CATCCTATAGGGATGCCATTTTAAATCATATTTAATAATGCGGTTAAATGATGACTATGATAATTGTAACCCATTTTTTCTGACTGATACATGTGGATTTTGAAGAAGTGTCATCTGAACATTTTCGACCCGAACGACCATTATTTAAATTTAAGCATGTTCTTTCATGTTGGTATTTGCTAACATTTTTCCAAATTGTGGGCTTGCTTGGTGGGTGCCTACCTGGAAAACGTTGTTCAAATGAATCTTGTACTTGTTTAATACTGCCAGTCTTAATAAAGTTTATGACTACAAATACGCGTTGATCTTTTGTTAACTGCATGATTAAACAGGATTTTATGAGAATCCGGTGCTCTCTCTCGATTTTAGCTCTTGAGAGAAATAAAAGGGAAAATTCTCCCTGGAGTCGGGCAGAAGATCTTGGACCTACGTTGTATGTGGAGCTAGTCCCACAAAGGAAACAGTTCGCCCGTTGCAAGGAAGAAACTTCGGGGAATTTGTTGTTGCCTTCAGAGTACTTGTAGGTGCTAAACTTCTCGCAGACCCCCCATCCTCTTCAGAGTCAGAGGTTACACAGGACATCCCTCTGCGAACTACCCTAGACGCAGCTAGGTAATCATTTTTGGCTACCCACTCCAGGTGCCAATGATCGGGTCAAACTCTGACTCAAACCGGAATTCTTCTTCGAGGAGAAGAATTCCGGTTTGAGTCACAGTTTGACTCGCCTTCGCGATCCGGTCTAGGATCCTTATATCAGGACACCGGTCTAGGATTACCCCCACGTTCGGTAACCTCGGACGACCGGGCTAAGTGCGAACATCGTCAGAAGAAGAAGACATTCACCGTCATTTTCCAAATACTTACGAACTCAAAGGTATCGTTAAAGTGAATTATTCTCTTCCCTAACTTCACCGGTTTAATCTTTAACTAGAATTTCCATCCCGAGCTCATAACCTCGAGTATTACAAGTGATTAATTCAGTGCTTCATTCCGTGATATTATTCAATTCATTCTGTCGGGTGCAATTAAGACGCAAGCATCCTAGTAAGTAGATTTCAAGTGTAATCCCCATGACATTATATAGACTACTTACTAATTCAGTACGAATATTAATTCTATTTATACATATATATGCTCTTTCATATTTCCAATTTATGTATATTAAAGTTTATTTTTGTATCTGTGTGTTTTAACTATTTTGGACGATCCTTTGGCAATTGATTAGGAATCCACTCGGTTCAATTTTCAATATTACATAAGTCCACCCATGACTGGCTTTTATTGAGTGAAAACACACTCAGGGGGATCATTATCTTAATTTTGATCAAAAGGGAAGCACTGGGGTTATTCTTATTCACCGGAAGTGGCTACGGTAGGTGTATTGGCTACACTTCGCCCCCACTTTACCCTGGTGCGGAATTAAAATAGATGCCAAGGAAGTGAGACTGGGATTGCCCACTCACTAACCCTCGACAATATATATATATATATATATATATATATATCATCTTAGTTTGGTTATGACTTTTGTTTTTTCATCAAAGTTATTTCTAATAATTCTTTTTTTATAATATCAAAAAACAAAATGGTGAAGCTCAGAAAATTTATTTTTGTATATCTTCTTCTATAACTATATTTTAGCAACGTGATATTTTGAAAGGGGGGAAATTTAGTTTAGAGTTCCTTTTAAAAATTATTATAATTGGCCAAGTTCAGAAAATTTATAAAACTTTAACCATGGCTGCTTTTTTTTAGATTTTAGATTTTAATCTTAGTAGCGAAGCTAAAGCTGCCCCGTAGGGGGGAGTTGCGAAGCCATTGCCTGGTTGTTTATAGATAAAATGAACCATTCCGATTCACCCGGTCCAGATTCTATTTAATCAATTCATTTTAAAAGATTAACCAAAATATCCAATAAACCCTTTAATAAAGTGATAATTTCCATTGATTTTAAATTAGCCAAACATGTATATTTAATTAGGATAATTAGAAACACATATAAAACTTTCGAAGTATTATTAGCTTAACATTATTTATTGAAAAATTAATGGAGCCGTTTTGTGACTGGGAAACTTGTCGAATACCTTGATGACAAGAACCTGATTACAGATAGGCAACATGGTTTTACAGAGCGTCGCTCATGTTGAACTAACACGATGAGTTTGTTCGTACTATATTTTTTTTGCCACTTCCACAAAACCGTTGACATTGTCAATGTCGGCTTAAGTAACGCGTTTGGCTGTAAATATAAATCGTAATACTTTAGAGATAAGAGGAAAACTATTGATATTGGCTGAACATTGGTTAAAAGGAAGGACACAAAGTAGTTTGGGACACCTAGAACTGAATGGAATCTTTACCAGTGTTGTCCCACAAGGTTTCGTTTTGGGTCCGGTACTATTTATTATATAATATTTAGAAATCACTTCGACGATGGTTTATTATATATAAGTGCTAATCTGTGCATAACATATAAAATTGAACCCAAGGCAATATGAATACTCGATATTGACGAGCTACAACACGGTTCAGATATATTAAGTGGTATGACAAATAGTAACTAAAGAGTTAAATGTCACAAAAACGAAGGTTATTCACAACCGTGCTGTTAATTATTGAGGAGGGCAGAACATGAGTGGATTAAGTTTAGAAGCCGCAGAGTTAGAGCGTGATTAAGGGATATTTCCAACGTTTTGAAATTCTTTAACAGTGCCTTTAGGCTAGGGATGGGCAATAATTATAAGCAGCGGGCCACATTGAAGCTTATGTAAAGCTTTGCGGGCCGCACTTAAACAGCTAGATGCAAATTTCAAATACATATGTTAATTAAAATTACATTTTTGCATTGTTTGCATTTACTACATAGTGGTAAATATAGCTACATATTAATAACTAAGGGTAATTTTTCTTGTATAGTTTTGCTACCCTTTTAAACTGTTTCCAGACTTATAGCAGAGTGGGGACCTACAGTTTCACATGGAATTGGAACCAAAATTTACAATTAATTATTGACGCAATTTGCACTATTACCAAACTTAAATAATGACCGAAAATATAAAACTAAGCATATATGAAGTGAGTTTGTTGGGGAACGCAAACCATTAAAACTTCAAAGGCGTTCCAAAATTTGACAGAATTAGAGTATAAGGGAAGATTTTAGCAAAATGCTCAATAATTAATTTTTAATAGTTTGTCGAATTCTGAAATGAAACGTGGACCACATGAAAAGCTTGCGCTGGCCGCATGTAGCCAGCGGACCACACTTTGCCCACCTCTGTTTTAGGCATTAAAACAAAAACTCTAGGTCTATTTTTGTTCTGTTTTTGTTACGTCGATTATAAATCTATGGATATCGTTCTTCCATTCTCATGCCACTGGTTCGGTCACAATTGGAGGCCGCCTTACACCTATGGTTACCTTCATACAAGAACAAATAAATATAACATATTTATTGGTACCTACAGACAGGTTACAAAACTCCTGCGGGGTTAGGCCTTTTTGTTTGTCCAAATAACGAGAAATTATTTGATTCGAAATAGATGTTGGAGGGGGGGGCGTTTTTATTAAAAATTGATCCATTCCACCTTTGAAGATTCCCCAAAAGGGGGGCGGGGTGTAGCAGGGGCAATGCTCCCTTCTACAAATGAAACCTGGAGGAATGGCACGCCTCACGACCACAGTACCACTTGAGAAACTGGTACTCTCTCTCGGGTCGTTGTTTGCTCGTCTTTTAAATCTCCCGCTATTTCTTCCACGCCTGTCTAGACCCGACAAAGGGTGAAAGAGGGTGTTAAATATTTTGAAAATAAACAAACGTTTAAAGATAACGGTAGTCGAAGCGGTTATTATTTTTTGCGGTAAGGAATACCACGAGTACCATACTTGGACGACGCGGTTAGTGAAGGTTGATTGCTCGTTCAGTATCTTACATTACCATTCCTTGAGCTTCTTATTGCGTCCTCTCGTTGCTGTTGTATCTTTTGAATGAAAGAGGTAGGAAATCAAAGAAACCTCACAAATGAGCACTTTGAAGTTTATATGGAATCTTATAATGGGTTTACGTCCAACCAAAATAACATTTGATGTAAGAGAATCCGAATGGATAAGTGCTCTAAAAAGATCACTGTTCCCGTATCGTAAATACCTGTTCTTTGGAGAAAGTCCGAAAGGCCACTGGTCAAATTACCTAATATAGTCGAATGAGTAAGGCTAACTTAACCTAATGTAGTCGAATGAGTAAGACTAACCTAACCCAATATAGTCGAATGAGTAAGGCTGACCTATCCTAATGTAGTCGAATGAGTAAGGTTGACCTATCCTAATGTAGTCGAATGAGTAAGGCTGACCTATCCTAATGTAGTCGAATGAGTAAGGTTGACCTATCCTAATGTAGTCGAATAAGTAAGGCTGACCTATCCTAATGTAGTCGAATGAGTAAGGCTGACCTATCCTAATGTAGTCGAATAAGTAAGGCTGACCTATCCTAATGTAGTCGAATAAGTAAGGTTGACCTATCCTAATGTAGTCGAATGAGTAAGGTTGACCTATCCTAATGTAGTCGAATAAGTAAGGTTGACCTATCCTAATGTAGTCGAATGAGTAAGGTTGACCTATCCTAATGTAGTCGAATAAGTAAGGCTAACCTATCCTAATGTAGTCGAATGAGTAAGGCTGACCTATCCTAATGTAGTAGAATAAGTAAGGCTGACCTATCCTAATGTAGTCGAATGAGTAAGGTTGACCTATCCTAATGTAGTCGAATGAGTAAGGCTGACCTATCCTAATGTAGTCGAATGAGTAAGGTTGACCTATCCTAATGTAGTCAAATAAGTAAGGCTGACCTATCCTAATGTAGTCGAATGAGTAAGGCTGACCTATCCTAATGTAGTCGAATAAGTAAGGCTGACATCCTAATGTAGTCGAATGAGTAAGGTTGACCTATCCTAATGTAGTCGAATGAGTAAGGTTGACCTATCCTAATGTAGTCGAATGAGTAAGGCTGACCTATCCTAATGTAGTCGAATGAGTAAGGCTGACCTATCCTAATGTCGAATAAGTAAGGCTGACCTATCCTAATGTAGTCGAATGAGTAAGGTTGACCTTCCTAATGTAGTCGAATGAGTAAGGCTGACCTATCCTAATGTAGTCGAATAAGTAAGGCTGACCTATCCTAATGTAGTCGAATGAGTAAGGTTGACCTATCCTAATGTAGTCGAATGAGTAAGGTTGACCTATCCTAATGTAGTTGGATGAGTAAGGTTGACCTATCCTAATTTAGTCGAATGAGTAAGGCTGACCTATCCTAATGTAGTCGAATGAGTAAGGTTGACCTATCCTAATGTGGTCGAATGAGTAAGGTTGACCTATCCTAGTGTAGTCGAATGAGTAAGGTTGACCTATCCTAATGTAGTCGAATGAGTAAGGTTGACCTATCCTAATGTAGTCGAATGAGTAAAACTGACCTATTCTAATGTAGTCGAATGAGTAAGGCTGACCTATCCTAATGTAGTCGAAAGAGTAAGGCTGACCTATCCTAATGTAGTCGAATGAGTGAGGTTGACCCATCCTAATGTAGTCAAATGAGTAAGGTTGACCTATCCGAATGTAGTCGAACGAATGAGTAAGGTTGACCTATCCCTAATGTAGTATAATGAGTAAGGTTGACCTATCCTAATGTAGTCGAATGAGTAAGGCTGACCTATCCTAATGTAGTCGAATGAGTAAGGTTGACCTATCCTAATGTGGTCGAATGAGTAAGGTTGACCCATCCTAATGTAGTCGAATGAGTAAGGTTGACCTATCCTAATGTAGTCGAATGAGTAAGGTTGACCTATCCTAATGTAGTCGAATGAGTAAGGTTGACCTATCCTAATGTAGTCGAATGAGTAAGGTTGACCTATCCTAATGTAGTCGAATGAGTAAGGCTGACCTATCCTAATGTAGTCGAATAAGTAAGGCTGACCTATCCTAATGTAGTCGAATAAGTAAGGCTGACCTATCCTAATGTAGTCGAATGAGTAAGGCTGACCTATCCTAATGTAGTCGAATAAGTAAGGCTGACCTATCCTAATGTATTTGAATGAGTAAGGTTTATCTATCCTAATGTAGTCGAATGAGTAAGGTTGACCTATCCTAATGTAGTCGAATGAGTAAGGCTGACCTATCCCAATGTAGTCGAATGAGTAAGGTTGACCTATCCTAATGTAGTCGAATAAGTAAGGCTGACCTATCCTAATGTAGTCGAATGAGTAAGGCTGACCTATCCTAATGTAGTCGAATAAGTAAGGCTGACCTATCCTAATGTAGTCGAATGAGTAAGGTTGACCTATCCTAATGTAGTCGAATGAGTAAGGCTGACCTATCCTAATGTAGTCGAATGAGTAAGGTTGACCTATCCTAATGTAGTCGAATGAGTAAGGCTGACCTATCCTAATGTAGTCGAATGAGTAAGGTTGACCTATCCTAATGTAGTCGAATAAGTAAGGCTGACCTATCCTAATGTAGTCGAATGAGTAAGGCTGACCTATACTAATGTAGTCGAATAAGTAAGGCTGACCTATCCTAATGTAATCGAATGAGTAAGGTTGACCTATCCTAATGTAGTCGAATCAGTAAGGCTGACCTATCCTAATGTAGTCGAATGAGTAAGGTTGACCTATCCTATGTAGTCGAATAAGTAAGGCTGACCTATCCTAATGTAGTCGAATGAGTAAGGCTGACCTATCCTAATGTCGAATAAGTAAGGCTGACCTATCCTAATGTAGTCGAATGAGTAAGGTTGACCTATCCTAATGTAGTCGAATGAGTAAGGCTGACCTATCCTAATGTAGTCGAATAAGTAAGGCTGACCTATCCTAATGTAGTCGAATGAGTAAGGTTGACCTATCCTAATGTAGTCGAATGAGTAAGGTTGACCTATCCTAATGTAGTTTGATGAGTAAGGTTGACCTATCCTAATTTAGTCGAATGAGTAAGGCTGACCTATCCTAATGTAGTCGAATGAGTAAGGTTGACCTATCCTAATGTGGTCGAATGAGTAAGGTTGACCTATCCTAATGTAGTCGAATGAGTAAGGTTGACCTATCCTAATGTAGTCGAATGTGTAAGGTTGACCTATCCTAATGTAGTCGAATGAGTAAGGTTGACCTATCCTAATGTAGTCGAATGAGTAAGGTTTACCTATCCTAATGTAGTCAAATGAGTAAGGCTGACCTATCCTAATGAACTCGAATGAGTAAGGTTGACCTATCCTAATGTAGTCGAATGAGTAAGGTTGACCTATCCGAATGTAGTCGAACGAATGAGTAAGGTTGACCTATCCTAATGTAGTCTAATGAGTAAGGTTGACCTATCCTAATGTAGTCGAATGAGTAAGGCTGACCTATCCTAATGTCGAATAAGTAAGGCTGACCTATCCTAATGTAGTCGAATGAGTAAGGTTGACCTATCCTAATGTAGTCGAATGAGTAAGGCTGACCTATCCTAATGTAGTCGAATTAGTGAGGTTGACCCATCCTAATGTAGTCGAATAAGTAAGTTTGACCTATCCGAATGTAGTCGAACGAATGAGTAAGGTTGACCTATCCTAATGTAGTCTAATGAGTAAGGTTGACCTATCCTAATGTAGTCGAATGAGTAAGGTTGACCTATCCTAATGTGGTCGAATGAGTAAGGTTGACCTATCCTAATGTAGTCGAATGAGTAAGGTTGACCTATCCTAATGTAGTCGAATGAGTAAGGTTGACCTATCCTAATGTAGTCGAATGAGTAAGGTTGACCTATCCTAATGTAGTCGAATGAGTAAGGTTTACCTATCCTAATGTAGTCAAATGAGTAAGGCTGACCTATCCTAATGAACTCGAATGAGTAAGGTTGACCTATCCTAATGTAGTCGAATGAGTAAGGTTGACCTATCCTAATGTAGTCGAATGAGTAAGGCTAACCTATCCTAATGTAGTCGAATGAGTAAGGTTGACCTATCCTAATGTAGTCGAATGAGTAAGGTTGACCTATCCTAATGTAGTCGAACGAATGAGTAAGGTTGACCTATCCTAATGTAGTCGAATGAGTAAGGTTGACCTATCCGAATGTAGTCGAACGAATGAGTAAGGTTGACCTATCCTAATGTAGTCTAATGAGTAAGGTTGACCTATCCTAATGTAGTCGAATGAGTAAGGCTGACCTATCCTAATGTAGTCGAATGAGTAAGGCTGACCTATTCTAATGTAGTCGAATGAGTAAGGTTGACCTATCCTAATGTAGTCGAATGAGTAAGGCTGACCTATCCTAATGTAGTCGAATTAGTGAGGTTGACCCATCCTAATGTAGTCGAATGAGTAAGTTTGACCTATCCGAATGTAGTCGAACGAATGAGTAAGGTTGACCTATCCTAATGTGGTCGAATGAGTAAGGTTGACCCATCCTAATGTAGTCGAATGAATAAGGCTGACCTATCCTAATGTAGTCGAATGAGTAAGGTTGACCTATCCTAATGTAGTCGAATGAGTGAGGTTGACCCATCCTAATGTAGTCGAATGAGTAAAGTTGACCTATCCTAATGTAGTCGAATGAGTAAGGCTGACCTATCCTAATGTAGTCGAATGAGTAAGGCTGACCTATCCTAATGTAGTCGAATAAGTAAGGCTGACCTATCCTAATGTATTTGAATGAGTAAGGTTTATCTATCCTAATGTAGTCGAATGAGTAAGGTTGACCTATCCTAATGTAGTCGAATGAGTAAGGCTGACCTATCCCAATGTAGTCGAATGAGTAAGGTTGACCTATCCTAATGTAGTCGAATAAGTAAGGCTGACCTATCCTAATGTAGTCGAATGAGTAAGGTTGACCTATCCTAATGTAGTCGAATAAGTAAGGCTGACCTATCCTAATGTAGTCGAATGAGTAAGGCTGACCTATCCTAATGTAGTCGAATAAATAAGGCTGACCTATCTTAATGTAGTCGAATGAGTAAGGTTGACCTATCCTAATGTAGTCGAATGAGTAAGGCTGACCTATCCTAATGTAGTCGAATGAGTAAGGTTGACCTATCCTATGTAGTCGAATAAGTAAGGCTGACCTATCCTAATGTAGTCGAATGAGTAAGGCTGACCTATCCTAATGTCGAATAAGTAAGGCTGACCTATCCTAATGTAGTCGAATGAGTAAGGTTGACCTATCCTAATGTAGTCGAATGAGTAAGGCTGACCTATCCTAATGTAGTCGAATAAGTAAGGCTGACCTATCCTAATGTAGTCGAATGAGTAAGGTTGACCTATCCTAATGTAGTCGAATGAGTAAGGTTTACCTATCCTAATGTAGTTGGATGAGTAAGGTTGACCTATCCTAATTTAGTCGAATGAGTAAGGCTGACCTATCCTAATGTAGTCGAATGAGTAAGGTTGACCTATCCTAATGTGGTCGAATGAGTAAGGTTGACCTATCCTAATGTAGTCGAATGAGTAAGGTTGACCTATCCTAATGTAGTCGAATGAGTAAGGTTGACCTATCCTAATGTAGTCGAATGAGTAAGGTTGACCTATCCTAATGTAGTCGAATGAGTAAGGTTTACCTATCCTAATGTAGTCAAATGAGTAAGGCTGACCTATCCTAATGAACTCGAATGAGTAAGGTTGACCTATCCTAATGTAGTCGAATGAGTAAGGTTGACCTATCCGAATGTAGTCGAACGAATGAGTAAGGTTGACCTATCCTAATGTAGTCTAATGAGTAAGGTTGACCTATCCTAATGTAGTCGAATGAGTAAGGCTGACCTATCCTAATGTCGAATAAGTAAGGCTGACCTATCCTAATGTAGTCGAATGATTAAGGTTGACCTATCCTAATGTAGTCGAATGAGTAAGGCTGACCTATCCTAATGTAGTCGAATTAGTGAGGTTGACCCATCCTAATGTAGTCGAATGAGTAAGTTTGACCTATCCGAATGTAGTCGAACGAATGAGTAAGGTTGACCTATCCTAATGTAGTCTAATGAGTAAGGTTGACCTATCCTAATGTAGTCGAATGAGTAAGGTTGACCTATCCTAATGTGGTCGAATGAGTAAGGTTGACCTATCCTAATGTAGTCGAATGAGTAAGGTTGACCTATCCTAATGTAGTCGAATGAGTAAGGTTGACCTATCCTAATGTAGTCGAATGAGTAAGGTTGACCTATCCTAATGTAGTCGAATGAGTAAGGTTTACCTATCCTAATGAACTCGAATGAGTAAGGTTGACCTATCCTAATGTAGTCGAATGAGTAAGGTTGACCTATCCTAATGTAGTCGAATGAGTAAGGCTGACCTATCCTAATGTAGTCTAATGAGTAAGGTTGACCTATCCCAATGTAGTCGAATGAGTAAGGCTGACCTATCCTAATGTAGTCGAATGAGTAAGGTTGACCTATCCTATGTAGTCGAATAAGTAAGGCTGACCTATCCTAATGTAGTCGAATGAGTAAGGCTGACCTATCCTAATGTCGAATAAGTAAGGCTGACCTATCCTAATGTAGTCGAATGAGTAAGGTTGACCTATCCTAATGTAGTCGAATGAGTAAGGCTGACCTATCCTAATGTAGTCGAATAAGTAAGGCTGACCTATCCTAATGTAGTCGAATGAGTAAGGTTGACCTATCCTAATGTAGTCGAATGAGTAAGGTTGACCTATCCTAATGTAGTTTGATGAGTAAGGTTGACCTATCCTAATTTAGTCGAATGAGTAAGGCTGACCTATCCTAATATAGTCGAATGAGTAAGGTTGACCTATCCTAATGTGGTCGAATGAGTAAGGTTGACCTATCCTAATGTAGTCGAATGAGTAAGGTTGACCTATCCTAATGTAGTCGAATGTGTAAGGTTGACCTATCCTAATGTAGTCGAATGAGTAAGGTTGACCTATCCTAATGTAGTCGAATGAGTAAGGTTTACCTATCCTAATGTAGTCAAATGAGTAAGGCTGACCTATCCTAATGAACTCGAATGAGTAAGGTTGACCTATCCTAATGTAGTCGAATGAGTAAGGTTGACCTATCCGAATGTAGTCGAACGAATGAGTAAGGTTGACCTATCCTAATGTAGTCTAATGAGTAAGGTTGACCTATCCTAATGTAGTCGAATGAGTAAGGCTGACCTATCCTAATGTCGAATAAGTAAGGCTGACCTATCCTAATGTAGTCGAATGAGTAAGGTTGACCTATCCTAATGTAGTCGAATGAGTAAGGCTGACCTATCCTAATGTAGTCGAATTAGTGAGGTTGACCCATCCTAATGTAGTCGAATGAGTAAGTTTGACCTATCCGAATGTAGTCGAACGAATGAGTAAGGTTGACCTATCCTAATGTAGTCTAATGAGTAAGGTTGACCTATCCTAATGTAGTCGAATGAGTAAGGTTGACCTATCCTAATGTGGTCGAATGAGTAAGGTTGACCTATCCTAATGTAGTCGAATGAGTAAGGTTGACCTATCCTAATGTAGTCGAATGAGTAAGGTTGACCTATCCTAATGTAGTCGAATGAGTAAGGTTGACCTATCCTAATGTAGTCGAATGAGTAAGGTTTACCTATCCTAATGTAGTTGGATGAGTAAGGTTGACCTATCCTAATTTAGTCGAATGAGTAAGGCTGACCTATCCTAATGTAGTCGAATGAGTAAGGTTGACCTATCCTAATGTGGTCGAATGAGTAAGGTTGACCTATCCTAATGTAGTCGAATGAGTAAGGTTGACCTATCCTAATGTAGTCGAATGAGTAAGGTTGACCTATCCTAATGTAGTCGAATGAGTAAGGTTGACCTATCCTAATGTAGTCGAATGAGTAAGGTTTACCTATCCTAATGTAGTCAAATGAGTAAGGCTGACCTATCCTAATGAACTCGAATGAGTAAGGTTGACCTATCCTAATGTAGTCGAATGAGTGAGGTTGACCCATCCTAATGTAGTCGAATGAGTAAGGTTGACCTATCCTAATGTAGTCGAATGAGTAAGGCTGACCTATCCTAATGTAGTCGAATGAGTAAGGCTGACCTATCCTAATGTAGTCGAATAAGTAAGGCTGACCTATCCTAATGTATTTGAATGAGTAAGGTTTATCTATCCTAATGTAGTCGAATGAGTAAGGTTGACCTATCCTAATGTAGTCGAATGAGTAAGGCTGACCTATCCCAATGTAGTCGAATGAGTAAGGTTGACCTATCCTAATGTAGTCGAATAAGTAAGGCTGACCTATCGGAATGTAGTCGAATGAGTATGGCTGACCTATCCTAATGTAGTCGAATATGTAAGGCTGACCTATCCTAATGTAGTCGAATGAGTACGGTTGACCTATCCTAATGTAGTCGAATGAGTAAGGCTGACTTATCCTAATGTAGTCGAATGAGTAAGGTTGACCTATCCTAATGTAGTCGAATGAGTAAGGCTGACCTATCCTAATGTAGTCGAATGAGTAAGGTTGACCTATCCTAATGTAGTCGAATAAGTAAGGCTGACCTATCCTAATGTAGTCGAATGAGTAAGGCTGACCTATCCTAATGTAGTCGAATGAGTAAGGTTGACCTATCCTAATGTAGTCGAATGAGTAAGGCTGACCTATCCTAATGTAGTCGAATAAGTAAGGCTGACCTATCCTAATGTAGTCGAATGAGTAAGGTTGACCTATCCTAATGTAGTCGAATGAGTAAGGTTTACCTATCCTAATGTAGTTGGATGAGTAAGGTTGACCTATCCTAATTTAGTCGAATGAGTAAGGCTGACCTATCCTAATGTAGTCGAATGAGTAAGGTTGACCTATCCTAATGTGGTCGAATGAGTAAGGTTGACCTATCCTAATGTAGTCGAATGAGTAAGGTTGACCTATCCTAATGTAGTCGAATGAGTAAGGTTGACCTATCCTAATGTAGTCGAATGAGTAAGGTTGACCTATCCTAATGTAGTCGAATGAGTAAGGTTTACCTATCCTAATGTAGTCAAATGAGTAAGGCTGACCTATCCTAATGAACTCGAATGAGTAAGGTTGACCTATCCTAATGTAGTCGAATGAGTAAGGTTGACCTATCCGAATGTAGTCGAACGAATGAGTAAGGTTGACCTATCCTAATGTAGTCTAATGAGTAAGGTTGACCTATCCTAATGTAGTCGAATGAGTAAGGCTGACCTATCCTAATGTCGAATAAGTAAGGCTGACCTATCCTAATGTAGTCGAATGATTAAGGTTGACCTATCCTAATGTAGTCGAATGAGTAAGGCTGACCTATCCTAATGTAGTCGAATTAGTGAGGTTGACCCATCCTAATGTAGTCGAATGAGTAAGTTTGACCTATCCGAATGTAGTCGAACGAATGAGTAAGGTTGACCTATCCTAATGTAGTCTAATGAGTAAGGTTGACCTATCCTAATGTAGTCGAATGAGTAAGGTTGACCTATCCTAATGTGGTCGAATGAGTAAGGTTGACCTATCCTAATGTAGTCGAATGAGTAAGGTTGACCTATCCTAATGTAGTCGAATGAGTAAGGTTGACCTATCCTAATGTAGTCGAATGAGTAAGGTTGACCTATCCTAATGTAGTCGAATGAGTAAGGTTTACCTATCCTAATGAACTCGAATGAGTAAGGTTGACCTATCCTAATGTAGTCGAATGAGTAAGGTTGACCTATCCTAATGTAGTCGAATGAGTAAGGCTAACCTATCCTAATGTAGTCGAATGAGTAAGGTTGACCTATCCTAATGTAGTCGAATGAGTAAGGTTGACCTATCCGAATGTAGTCGAATGAGTAAGGCTGACCTATTCTAATGTAGTCGAATGAGTAAGGTTGACCTATCCTAATGTAGTCGAATGAGTGAGGTTGACCCATCCTAATGTAGTCGAATGAGTAAGGTTGACCTATCCGAATGTAGTCGAACGAATGAGTAAGGTTGACCTATCCTAATGTAGTCGAATGAGTAAGGTTGACCTATCCGAATGTAGTCGAACGAATGAGTAAGGTTGACCTATCCTAATGTAGTCTAATGAGTAAGGTTGACCTATCCTAATGTAGTCGAATGATTAAGGCTGACCTATCCTAATGTAGTCGAATGAGTAAGGCTGACCTATTCTAATGTAGTCGAATGAGTAAGGTTGACCTATCCTAATGTAGTCGAATGAGTAAGGCTGACCTATCCTAATGTAGTCGAATTAGTGAGGTTGACCCATCCTAATGTAGTCGAATGAGTAAGTTTGACCTATCCGAATGTAGTCGAACGAATGAGTAAGGTTGACCTATCCTAATGTGGTCGAATGAGTAAGGTTGACCCATCCTAATGTAGTCGAATGAGTAAGGCTGACCTATCCTAATGTAGTCGAATGAGTAAGGTTGACCTATCCTAATGTAATCGAATGAGTGAGGTTGACCCATCCTAATGTAGTCGAATGAGTAAGGTTGACCTATCCTAATGTAGTCGAATGAGTAAGGCTGACCTATCCTAATGTAGTCGAATGAGTGAGGTTGACCCATCCTAATGTAGTCGAATGAGTAAGGTTGACCTATCCGAATGTAGTCGAACGAATGAGTAAGGTTGACCTATCCTAATGTAGTCTAATGAGTAAGGTTGACCTATCCCAATATAGTCGAATGAGTAAGGCTGACCTATCCTAATGTAGTCGAATGAGTAAGGTTGACCTATCCTAATGTGGTCGAATGAGTAAGGTTGACCCATCTTAATGTAGTCGAATGAGTAAGGTTGACCTATCCTAAGGTAGTCGAATGAGTAAGGTTGACCTATCCTAATGTAGTCGAATGAGTAAGGTTGACCTATCCTAATGTAGTCGAATGAGTAAGGTTGACCTATCCTAATGTAGTCGAATGAGTAAGGCTGACCTATCCTAATGTAGTCGAATAAGTAAGGCTGACCTATCCTAATGTAGTCGAATAAGTAAAGCTAACCTATCTTAATGTAGTCGAATGAGTAAGGCTGACCTATCCTAATGTAGTCGAATAAGTAAGGCTGACCTATCCTAATGTAGTCGAATGAGTAAGGTTGACCTATCCTAATGTAGTCGAATGAGTAAGGCTGACCTATCCTAATGTAGTCGAATGAGTAAGGTTGACCTATCCTAATGTAGTCGAATGAGTAAGGCTGACCTATCCTAATGTAGTCGAATGAGTAAGGCTGACCTATCCTAATGTAGTCGAATGAGTGAGGTTGACCCATCCTAATGTAGTCGAATGAGTAAGGTTGACCTATCCGAATGTAGTCGAACGAATGAGTAAGGTTGATCTATCCTAATGTAGTCTAATGAGTAAGGTTGACCTATCCCAATGTAGTCGAATGAGTAAGGCTGACCTATCCTAATGTAGTCTAATGAGTAAGGTTAACCTATCCTAATGTGGTCGAATGAGTAAGGTTGACCCATCCTAATGTTGTCGAATGAGTAAGGTTGACCTATCCTAATGTAGTCGAATGAGTAAGGTTGACCTATCCTAATGTAGTCGAATGAGTAAGGTTGACCTATCCTAATGTAGTCGAATAAGTAAAGCTAACCTATCTTAATGTAGTCGAATGAGTAAGGCTGACCTATCCTAATGTAGTCGAATAAGTAAGGCTGACCTATCCTAATGTAGTCGAATGAGTAAGGTTGACCTATCCTAATGTAGTCGAATGAGTAAGGCTGACCTATCCTAATGTAGTCGAATGAGTAAGGTTGACCTATCCTAATGTAGTCGAATGAGTAAGGCTGACCTATCCTAATGTAGTCGAATGAGTAAGGCTGACCTATCCTAATGTAGTCGAATGAGTGAGGTTGACCCATCCTAATGTAGTCGAATGAGTAAGGTTGACCTATCCGAATGTAGTCGAACGAATGAGTAAGGTTGATCTATCCTAATGTAGTCTAATGAGTAAGGTTGACCTATCCCAATGTAGTCGAATGAGTAAGGCTGACCTATCCTAATGTAGTCTAATGAGTAAGGTTAACCTATCCTAATGTGGTCGAATGAGTAAGGTTGACCCATCCTAATGTTGTCGAATGAGTAAGGTTGACCTATCCTAATGTAGTCGAATGAGTAAGGTTGACCTATCCTAATGTAGTCGAATGAGTAAGGTTGACCTATCCTAATGTAGTCGAATGAGTAAGGTTGACCTATCCTAATGTAGTCGAATGAGTAAGGCTGACCTATCCTAATGTAGTCGAATAAGTAATGCTGACCTATCCTAATGTAGTCGAATAAGTAAAGCTAACCTATCCTAATGTAGTCGAATGAGTAAGGCTGACTTATCCTAATGTAGTCGAATAAGTAAGGCTGACCTATCCTAATGTAGTCGAATGAGTAAGGTTGACCTATCCTAATGTAGTCGAATGAGTAAGGCTGACCTATCCTAATGTAGTCGAATTAGTGAGGTTGACCCATCCTAATGTAGTCGAATGAGTAAGTTTGACCTATCCGAATGTAGTCGAACGAATGAGTAAGGTTGACCTATCCTAATGTAGTCTAATGAGTAAGGTTGACCTATCCTAATGTAGTCGAATGAGTAAGGTTGACCTATCCTAATGTAGTCGAATGAGTAAGGTTGACCTATCCTAATGTGGTCGAATGAGTAAGGTTGACCTATCCTAATGTAGTCGAATGAGTAAGGTTGACCTATCCTAATGTAGTCGAATGAGTAAGGTTGACCTATCCTAATGTAGTCGAATGAGTAAGGTTGACCTATCCTAATGTAGTCGAATGAGTAAGGTTTACCTATCCTAATGTAGTCAAATGAGTAAGGCTGACCTATCCTAATGAACTCGAATGAGTAAGGTTGACCTATCCTAATGTAGTTGAATGAGTAAGGCTAACCTATCCTAATGTAGTCGAATGAGTAAGGTTGACCTATCCTAATGTAGTCGAATGAGTAAGGTTGACCTATCCTAATGTAGTCGAATGAGTAAGGCTGACCTATTCTAATGTAGTCGAATGAGTAAGGTTGACCTATCCTAATGTAGTCGAATGAGTGAGGTTGACCGATCCTAATGTAGTCGAATGAGTAAGGTTGACCTATCCGAATGTAGTCGAACGAATGAGTAAGGTTGACCTATCCTAATGTAGTCGAATGAGTAAGGTTGACCTATCCGAATGTAGTCGAACGAATGAGTAAGGTTGACCTATCCTAATGTAGTCTAATGAGTAAGGTTGACCTATCCTAATGTAGTCGAATGAGTAAGGCTGACCTATCCTAATGTAGTCGAATGAGTAAGGCTGACCTATTCTAATGTAGTCGAATGAGTAAGGTTGACCTATCCTAATGTAGTCGAATGAGTAAGGCTGACCTATCCTAATGTAGTCGAATTAGTGAGGTTGACCCATCCTAATGTAGTCGAATGAGTAAGTTTGACCTATCCGAATGTAGTCGAACGAATGAGTAAGGTTGACCTATCCTAATGTGGTCGAATGAGTAAGGCTGACCTATCCTAATGTAGTCGAATGAGTAAGGCTGACCTATCCTAATGTAGTCGAATGAGTAAGGTTGACCTATCCTAATGTAGTCGAATCAGTGAGGTTGACCCATCCTAATGTAGTCGAATGAGTAAGGTTGACCTATCCTAATGTAGTCGAATGAGTAAGGCTGACCTATCCTAATGTAGTCGAATGAGTAAGGCTGACCTATCCTAATGTAGTCGAATAAGTAAGGCTGACCTATCCTAATGTATTTGAATGAGTAAGGTTTATCTATCCTAATGTAGTCGAATGAGTAAGGTTGACCTATCCTAATGTAGTCGAATGAGTAAGGCTGACCTATCCCAATGTAGTCGAATGAGTAAGGTTGACCTATCCTAATGAAGTCGAATAAGTAAGGCTGACCTATCGGAATGTAGTCGAATGAGTATGGCTGACCTATCCTAATGTAGTCGAATAAGTAAGGCTGACCTATCCTAATGTAGTCGAATGAGTACGGTTGACCTATCCTAATGTAGTCGAATGAGTAAGGCTGACTTATCCTAATGTAGTCGAATGAGTAAGGTTGACCTATCCTAATGTAGTCGAATGAGTAAGGCTGACCTATCCTAATGTAGTCGAATGAGTAAGGTTGACCTATCCTAATGTAGTCGAATAAGTAAGGCTGACCTATCCTAATGTAGTCGAATGAGTAAGGCTGACCTATCCTAATGTAGTCGAATAAGTAAGGCTGACCTATCCTAATGTAGTCGAATGAGTAAGGTTGACCTATCCTAATGTAGTCGAATGAGTAAGGCTGACCTATCCTAATGTAGTCGAATGAGTAAGGTTGACCTATCCTATGTAGTCGAATAAGTAAGGCTGACCTATCCTAATGTAGTCGAATGAGTAAGGCTGACCTATCCTAATGTCGAATAAGTAAGGCTGACCTATCCTAATGTAGTCGAATGAGTAAGGTTGACCTATCCTAATGTAGTCGAATGAGTAAGGCTGACCTATCCTAATGTAGTCGAATAAGTAAGGCTGACCTATCCTAATGTAGTCGAATGAGTAAGGTTGACCTATCCTAATGTAGTCGAATGAGTAAGGCTGACCTATCCTAATGTAGTCGAATGAGTAAGGTTGACCTATCCTAATGTAGTCGAATGAGTAAGGCTGACCTATCCTAATGTAGTCGAATGAGTAAGGCTGACCTATCCTAATGTAGTCGAATGAGTGAGGTTGACCCATCCTAATGTAGTCGAATGAGTAAGGTTGACCTATCCGAATGTAGTCGAACGAATGAGTAAGGTTGACCTATCCTAATGTAGTCTAATGAGTAAGGTTGACCTATCCCAATGTAGTCGAATGAGTAAGGCTGACCTATCCTAATGTAGTCGAATGAGTAAGGTTGACCTATCCTAATGTGGTCGAATGAGTAAGGTTGACCCATCCTAATGTAGTCGAATGAGTAAGGTTGACCTATCCTAATGTAGTCGAATGAGTAAGGTTGACCTATCCTAATGTAGTCGAATGAGTAAGGTTGACCTATCCTAATGTAGTCGAATGAGTAAGGTTGACCTATCCTAATGTAGTCGAATGAGTAAGGCTGACCTATCCTAATGTAGTCGAATAAGTAAGGCTGACCTATCCTAATGTAGTCGAATAAGTAAGGCTGACCTATCCTAATGTAGTCGAATTAGTGAGGTTGACCCATCCTAATGTAGTCGAATGAGTAAGTTTGACCTATCCGAATGTAGTCGAACGAATGAGTAAGGTTGACCTATCCTAATGTGGTCGAATGAGTAAGGCTGACCTATCCTAATGTAGTCGAATGAGTAAGGCTGACCTATCCTAATGTAGTCGAATGAGTAAGGTTGACCTATCCTAATGTAGTCGAATGAGTGAGGTTGACCCATCCTAATGTAGTCGAATGAGTAAGGTTGACCTATCCTAATGTAGTCGAATGAGTAAGGCTGACCTATCCTAATGTAGTCGAATGAGTAAGGCTGACCTATCCTAATGTAGTCGAATAAGTAAGGCTGACCTATCCTAATGTATTTGAATGAGTAAGGTTTATCTATCCTAATGTAGTCGAATGAGTAAGGTTGACCTATCCTAATGTAGTCGAATGAGTAAGGCTGACCTATCCCAATGTAGTCGAATGAGTAAGGTTGACCTATCCTAATGTAGTCGAATAAGTAAGGCTGACCTATCGGAATGTAGTCGAATGAGTATGGCTGACCTATCCTAATGTAGTCGAATAAGTAAGGCTGACCTATCCTAATGTAGTCGAATGAGTACGGTTGACCTATCCTAATGTAGTCGAATGAGTAAGGCTGACTTATCCTAATGTAGTCGAATGAGTAAGGTTGACCTATCCTAATGTAGTCGAATGAGTAAGGCTGACCTATCCTAATGTAGTCGAATGAGTAAGGTTGACCTATCCTAATGTAGTCGAATAAGTAAGGCTGACCTATCCTAATGTAGTCGAATGAGTAAGGCTGACCTATCCTAATGTAGTCGAATAAGTAAGGCTGACCTATCCTAATGTAGTCGAATGAGTAAGGTTGACCTATCCTAATGTAGTCGAATGAGTAAGGCTGACCTATCCTAATGTAGTCGAATGAGTAAGGTTGACCTATCCTATGTAGTCGAATAAGTAAGGCTGACCTATCCTAATGTAGTCGAATGAGTAAGGCTGACCTATCCTAATGTCGAATAAGTAAGGCTGACCTATCCTAATGTAGTCGAATGAGTAAGGTTGACCTATCCTAATGTAGTCGAATGAGTAAGGCTGACCTATCCTAATGTAGTCGAATAAGTAAGGCTGACCTATCCTAATGTAGTCGAATGAGTAAGGTTGACCTATCCTAATGTAGTCGAATGAGTAAGGTTGACCTATCCTAATGTAGTTGGATGAGTAAGGTTGACCTATCCTAATTTAGTCGAATGAGTAAGGCTGACCTATCCTAATGTAGTCGAATGAGTAAGGTTGACCTATCCTAATGTGGTCGAATGAGTAAGGTTGACCTATCCTAATGTAGTCGAATGAGTAAGGTTGACCTATCCTAATGTAGTCGAATGAGTAAGGTTGACCTATCCTAATGTAGTCGAATGAGTAAGGTTGACCTATCCTAATGTAGTCGAATGAGTAAGGTTTACCTATCCTAATGTAGTCAAATGAGTAAGGCTGACCTATCCTAATGAACTCGAATGAGTAAGGTTGACCTATCCTAAGGTAGTCGAATGAGTAAGGTTGACCTATCCTAATGTAGTCGAATGAGTAAGGTTGACCTATCCTAATGTAGTCGAATGAGTAAGGTTGACCTATCCTAATGTAGTCGAATGAGTAAGGCTGACCTATCCTAATGTAGTCGAATAAGTAAGGCTGACCTATCCTAATGTAGTCGAATAAGTAAAGCTAACCTATCCTAATGTAGTCGAATGAGTAAGGCTGACCTATCCTAATGTAGTCGAATAAGTAAGGCTGACCTATCCTAATGTAGTCGAATGAGTAAGGTTGACCTATCCTAATGTAGTCGAATGAGTAAGGCTGACCTATCCTAATGTAGTCGAATGAGTAAGGTTGACCTATCCTAATGTAGTCGAATGAGTAAGGCTGACCTATCCTAATGTAGTCGAATGAGTAAGGCTGACCTATCCTAATGTAGTCGAATGAGTGAGGTTGACCCATCCTAATGTAGTCGAATGAGTAAGGTTGACCTATCCGAATGTAGTCGAACGAATGAGTAAGGTTGACCTATCCTAATGTAGTCTAATGAGTAAGGTTGACCTATCCCAATGTAGTCGAATGAGTAAGGCTGACCTATCCTAATGTAGTCGAATGAGTAAGGTTGACCTATCCTAATGTGGTCGAATGAGTAAGGTTGACCCATCCTAATGTAGTCGAATGAGTAAGGTTGACCTATCCTAATGTAGTCGAATGAGTAAGGTTGACCTATCCTAATGTAGTCGAATGAGTAAGGTTGACCTATCCTAATGTAGTCGAATGAGTAAGGTTGACCTATCCTAATGTAGTCGAATGAGTAAGGCTGACCTATCCTAATGTAGTCGAATAAGTAAGGCTGACCTATCCTAATGTAGTCGAATAAGTAAAGCTAACCTATCCTAATGTAGTCGAATGAGTAAGGCTGACCTATCCTAATGTAGTCGAATAAGTAAGGCTGACCTATCCTAATGTAGTCGAATGAGTAAGGTTGACCTATCCTAATGTAGTCTAATGAGTAAGGTTGACCTATCCTAATGTAGTCGAATGATTAAGGCTGACCTATCCTAATGTAGTCGAATGAGTAAGGCTGACCTATTCTAATGTAGTCGAATGAGTAAGGTTGACCTATCCTAATGTAGTCGAATGAGTAAGGCTGACCTATCCTAATGTAGTCGAATTAGTGAGGTTGACCCATCCTAATGTAGTCGAATGAGTAAGTTTGACCTATCCGAATTTAGTCGAACGAATGAGTAAGGTTGACCTATCCTAATGTGGTCGAATGAGTAAGGTTGACCCATCCTAATGTAGTCGAATGAGTAAGGCTGACCTATCCTAATGTAGTCGAATGAGTAAGGTTGACCTATCCTAATGTAGTCGAATGAGTGAGGTTGACCCATCCTAATGTAGTCGAATGAGTAAGGTTGACCTATCCTAATGTAGTCGAATGATTAAGGCTGACCTATCCTAATGTAGTCGAATGAGTGAGGTTGACCCATCCTAATGTAGTCGAATGAGTAAGGTTGACCTATCCGAATGTAGTCGAACGAATGAGTAAGGTTGACCTATCCTAATGTAGTCTAATGAGTAAGGTTGACCTATCCCAATGTAGTCGAATGAGTAAGGCTGACCTATCCTAATGTAGTCGAATGAGTAAGGTTGACCTATCCTAATGTGGTCGAATGAGTAAGGTTGACCCATCCTAATGTAGTCGAATGAGTAAGGTTGACCTATCCTAATGTAGTCGAATGAGTAAGGTTGACCTATCCTAATGTAGTCGAATGAGTAAGGTTGACCTATCCTAATGTAGTCGAATGAGTAAGGTTGACCTATCCTAATGTAGTCGAATGAGTAAGGCTGACCTATCCTAATGTAGTCGAATAAGTAAGGCTGACCTATCCTAATGTAGTCGAATAAGTAAAGCTAACCTATCCTAATGTAGTCGAATGAGTAAGGCTGACCTATCCTAATGTAGTCGAATAAGTAAGGCTGACCTATCCTAATGTAGTCGAATGAGTAAGGTTGACCTATCCTAATGTAGTCGAATGAGTAAGGCTGACCTATCCTAATGTAGTCGAATGAGTAAGGTTGACCTATCCTAATGTAGTCGAATGAGTAAGGCTGACCTATCCTAATGTAGTCGAATGAGTAAGGCTGACCTATCCTAATGTAGTCGAATGAGTGAGGTTGACCCATCCTAATGTATTCGAATGAGTAAGGTTGACCTATCCGAATGTAGTCGAACGAATGAGTAAGGTTGACCTATCCTAATGTAGTCTAATGAGTAAGGTTGACCTATCCCAATGTAGTCGAATGAGTAAGGCTGACCTATCCTAATGTAGTCGAATGAGTAAGGTTGACCTATCCTAATGTGGTCGAATGAGTAAGGTTGACCCATCCTAATGTAGTCGAATGAGTAAGGTTGACCTATCCTAATGTAGTCGAATGAGTAAGGTTGACCTATCCTAATGTAGTCGAATGAGTAAGGTTGACCTATCCTAATGTAGTCGAATGAGTAAGGTTGACCTATCCTAATGTAGTCGAATGAGTAAGGCTGACCTATCCTAATGTAGTCGAATAAGTAAGGCTGACCTATCCTAATGTAGTCGAATAAGTAAAGCTAACCTATCCTAATGTAGTCGAATGAGTAAGGCTGACCTATCCTAATGTAGTCGAATAAGTAAGGCTGACCTATCCTAATGTAGTCGAATGAGTAAGGTTGACCTATCCTAATGTAGTCGAATGAGTAAGGCTGCCCTATCCTAATGTAGTCGAATGAGTAAGGTTGACCTATCCTAATGTAGTCGAATAAGTAAGGCTGACCTATCCTAATGTAGTCGAATGAGTAAGGCTGACCTATCCTAATGTAGTCGAATAAGTAAGGCTGACCTATCCTAATGTAGTCGAATGAGTAAGGTTGACCTATCCTAATGTAGTCGAATGAGTAAGGCTGACCTATCCTAATGTAGTCGAATGAGTAAGGTTGACCTATCCTAATGTAGTCTAATAAGTAAGGCTGACCTATCCTAATGTAGTCGAATGAGTAAGGCTGACCTATCCTAATGTAGTCGAATAAGTAAGGCTGACCTATCCTAATGTAGTCGAATGAGCAAGGTTGACCTATCCTAATGTAGTCGAATGAGTAAGGCTGACCTATCCTAATGTAGTCGAATAAGTAAGGCTGACCTATCCTAATGTAGTCGAATGAGTAAGGTTGACCTACCCTAATGTAGTCGAATGAGTAAGGTTGACCTATCCTAATGTAGTTGGATGAGTAAGGTTGACCTATCCTAATTTAGTCGAATGGATAAGGCTGACCTATCCTAATGTAGTCGAATGAGTAAGGTTGACCTATTCTAATGTGGTTGAATGAGTAAGGTTGACCTATCCTAATGTAGTCGAATGAGTAAGGTTGACCTATCCTAATGTAGTCGAATGAGTAAGGCTGACCTAACCTAATGTTGATGTTGCTCCATAAAATTATGTTCCTTTCTTTCCGCTTCCCAAGTGAGTCAGGACTTTCTGGCCAACCATATAGTTATTTGTGCATAATTACATAACAATTGTAAAATTCTATAATAATGATTAAACATTGTAAAAAAAATTAATCTAGTAGAATGTACCAATCTAATCTTATTTTGAAATGGTAAAGAATGCATAAAAATTAAGTTCATATGTGTGTTATTTACTGTCGTGTGCGCAGGCCGTTTGTCTAAAAGGGATATTCGGAAGTGCCTCAGATTGAAGAATAATATCGAGGAAGAATAACACCCATGAAGTGTAATAATACATAAGAAGAGACTCGCATATAAAGAGAAATTTATCTGAAGACTTTTCAAGTCCCCGCCGAATTAGGAATACTGAATCTGAGGGTGTATCTTAACAATTTGAAGGAATCACTCAGAAGGAGTATATATATAGTCCCTACTTTATGGGAGGCCTCGTGTTACAGCTTTATAGGGAGGACCAGCCAGCTCTTTGGAAGGCTCACAGGTCACCCACTTAATGGCATGAGGATGTTAAAGTTTATGGGCGAGGATGAGGAACCCCAGGAGAGGAAGGACGTCACCAGTTTGAAAGGTTAAAAATGACGCTGATAATTTGAAGAGGTCCCTCGAGTCCAACGAATGAGGTGGAGGGTGGCGTTAATCTCGTATCTGACTCCAAAAGATACCCAAATAATATACCGGCTTGGCTGGGCTCACCGAAGGCTTGTTATCGAGAAATGACTGAGAGGAATCACAAATAAAAAAAATGTTTAATTCCAACAAACAAAAACAAGCAAGACAAAAGTGAGGCTTGTGTTTACAGTCCGGGAAAATTTCACTACGGGTCAGAAAAGCGAGAGTTACCAGAACAAGACAGGCGGATTTCAACGGGGGCTTCGCTACGTTAATAGAACCTTAATTAGTTCTTTACATTCGATCGTCTATCTGACTTAACTGTATACCCAAGAGTATATGAATCTCCTCTCGAATGTTCCATTTTTCTTCTATAAATAGCATAAGAGGCGTGGTCTCTTTCCGTCACTGGGAGTACAATGTATTTAGCTACGCCCACTGGGCACGATTTTCTTCTCCCAACGCTAATGAGTTTATAACACTTTCCATTTTCACTTGATATAATTTTTGTCATAGCTGAGAAGACGCCAACTGTCTCGTCTTAATTCCATTTCCAGACGAGAAATGTTCGTTTCATTACTTTGTCGCCAATTTTTTATTGATATCTGAATTCACGGCTTCCCGTTTTGATTCCTGACTAGTTTACACACACACACACACACACACACACATATATATATATATATATATATATATATATATATATATATATATATATATATATATATATATATATATATATATATATATATATGAACATACTTTTTATTTGAATGAAATATTATTATTTGGCAAACAATGAGAATTTTCGTTGGGGGCTCATTTCTCTTCCCATATGGGAATTAGCTATAGAACGGGGACTTTTTTTTCAAAAAAAGAACATTCTCCTATAAGAGATCACATACAATTGCTCGCATATCTATTCGAAACACATTTCAAATTTGGTAATTTACGAATTTTTATACGTTACTAGTTCGAAATGTCTATATATATATATATATATATATATATATATATATATATATATATATATATATATATATACATACTCGTATATACAGTAAACCCTCGATATAACGAACTATATGGGGCGGGGGTAGTTCGTTAAAGCCGATGGGTGTTAAATTAATGGAAATAACGAACCAAGTTTGTTATAGATATGTAATACGTCTGTAATTACTAATAAAGTTAATTGGACTAAACAACATATTATTGATACGAACCTTGCACTGTAGGAGACTTGTGACACACTAACACTCACTCAGGCTGGACGTAACGCTTGCCTGTTAAACCCGATGGAGTTCGGCCAGGAAATTGGGTTCGTTATATCCAAAATTCGTTATATTAAGGTTCGTTATATCGAGGGTTTACTATATATTGATTACAGAGAAATAAGTGGGCTCGATGAATCTTACTTAGCTTTGGAGGTACATACGGCAGTGGGGCCCCTGGTCCTGGCAACAGGATACCAGCCCCCAAGGAGAGGGTATTTACCTGTAGCTTCCTATAGCTTTGTGGTCACAGCAGAACCGTTCTTTTTGCCGGCGACCTCAATGAGAGGAGTGCTGCCTCAAACTATACGTCGACCAACCCAGCAGGCAGGAATCTCGAGACACTTATTTACAGACAAATTATCAAAAGAATTGGACCAAACTTCCCCACATACATCGCAGACAGATCAGCCACAAAACCAACCATAGTGCTCACAAGCACTTCGTTTCCCTATAATTACTTCATTGAACCAGGCCCTCCTGTCCTCAGCGACCACCAGGCTATCCTTATAAAAATCTCCACCGCTCCTATTCAGGTCCCTATACCAGAACGCAAGAGCTACGCTCGCGCCAACTAGGATACGTATAAACAACTCGGAAGCTAAATTCCTGACCCCTTAATTGATGCAAATTTAGAAGAAATCGACGAGGAGTTGGATAAAATTACCAATCAATTAATAAATGCCGATAAGGAAGCCATTTCCCGATTAAAGTATAAAACACTCTCGGCCCCTTCTTGGACCCCTAGAATGAGATCTCTCGCAAGGGAATGCGGGGAATGGATCATTGAAGTTAACCTCACTGGCCCTAATATCATTACACACAGATGAACACGACAAATACGCAACGAACTAATGACACTCATTAGGGAACAGCCCAATGTACTTTGGGACAATTTAATAGGCAGACTTGACTTAGAAAACGACTCGCGTACATTCTGGCAGGCTGTAAAAAGGCTAAAAGTAGGACAGACACAGACATCAATTAAAATCACACGAGACAACACGGAAATTACTGAGACTGATAAAATCGAGGAAGAATTCAGACTCTTTTGGGCATCTATTTTTAAGATATCCCCGGAGGAGAATGACAACTTTAATTTAAATTTCTAAGACAGCATCATTGACGAAATAAACGACCAGATCCACAGAGCCTATCCTCATCATTACGTGAAGTAAGAAAGGAATATGGAGGGATATGGCGGTAAAATTACTACCGAGGAACTCTTGAAAACTTTAAAATCCTAACATCTTATTGGGGCTCATGAATATCATAAATGCGTGCCTGAACGTGGGTTACTTCCCTGACCACTGGAGGGTAGCAAAAATGATATTTATTCCCAAAGCCGGTAAGCCACCCGACAGTCCAGCTAACTTTAGGCCTATATCTCTCTTAGAATTTGCAGGAAAAGTCTTCGAAAAGATATTGGCTAACAGGGTGAATATGTTCGTCGAAGAAAATAATTTGCATAATCACCAGCAGCATGGCTTCCAGAGGAAGCGAGAAACGGATACGGCGCTAGCCGTGATCACCGAGAAGTTAGCAAAAATAAAAGCAGAACAACGTCACGCAAATCTGGTGCTCCGAGACGTCAAAAAGGCCTTTGACAAAGTATGGAGAAGAGGCCTACAATACAAGATCTTACACCTGAGCCTCGACTCCATACTTGAAAGGATACTTTGCGATTACGTGATGGAGAGGAGAGCGTATGTGCACGTAAAATACTTCAATGGCCCTTAGTTCGAACTCGAGGCGGGGGTGCCACAAGGCTGGTGTATAAGTCCCCTGCTCTATAATATATATATATATATATATATATATATATATATATATAGCTATATATACACAAACGAACTTCCCCAACCTCTAACAGAAGGCTCGTTATACGTCCAATTTGCGGACGACGACGTATCAATGATCTGTACGACACCTTATCGGAATGTGAATTATATGGCACAGAGTACGGCGGTAGAAATCGAAAACGTCAGCTCTTTCGTGGGAGATGGAAGATATCTACCAATGCCCCAAAGTTCCAGATAATCCGCCTATTCCGACGAACCTTCGCAGACATCCGTGTGGGGGGTGCACGCATCCCATACCGCACGGAGAGCACGGTTCTGGGACTCCGAATTACGACTGGTGGGTATGGAAGTCATGTGAACAGGATTTCGGCAAATGCGCGGAGGGACTTGGGGGAATTTTTCAGATTAATGGACCTAAGAACCTCCAACAACATTAAAATCTATAATGCGTGTATCCGATCCAAACTCCTGTACCCCCCGGTCCCCATAAACGCGAGTCCCAAGACCCAGATCCTTAAACTGCAAAGGGTTCAGAATAAGGCTGTCTCACTTATAACGGGGACCCGTAGGAGAGATCAAAAGGCAGAGTGAGCTCCATGGCGAACTGGGGTTGACCCCCCATAAACGTGGAGCTTCACAATAGAGCAATGAAGATCTGGGATGCCGTACACCGGCACCTCCCTCCCGAGTTTGTGCTCGAACACATAGACTTTAATGACACAAGACACAGAAGATCATTTACAAGTATCAGACAGCTCATCAACAACGACATAAACCCAACGTTCACGTTAAATTCCGTTCACAAATCAAACACAAACAAACCCAATCACTTTAAAACCCAATTTCTTTTTTATATATTTCCCTTAAATTAGTAAAACTCTAATTCTTCCCAAATAAAACAACAACAACAACAAAAATAAGAATAAACGCAAAATCAGGACCTAAAAACCCAGATAAAAAAACTCTTCACCAGTAGTAGAGGCCCAAAACCCCCTCTGCTATAAAGGCTTGAATGCCTTTCTTATGCGTATATATATATATATATATATATATATATATATATATATATATATATATATATATATATATATATATATATATATATATATATATATATATATATATATATATATATATATATATATATATATACAGAGGGCGGCAGAACCGATTGAGCAGTTTTAAGAAGTTATAAAAAAGTAAGGGGGGTATATAGAGATTACCGGTACGCCATATTTGGGGGTTACATTCACGAGGGAAGCCCTGGGAGCTTTGCCCAGGGCAGCGAGCCATTCCTCGGAAACCGGCATGGGGACACCTTCCTTCCCCCGAGCATTGACTTCTCAAAACTGCTCAATCGGTTCTACCGCCTCCGTATATATATATATATATATATATATATATATATATATATATATATATATATATATATATATATATATATATATATATATATATATATATATATATGTTTAAGCGTATAATCATTTTTTTTCTTTTTTTTCAGATTTAACAACTTCAGTCTTTGGTAATTTCAACCATGGAAAGATTAACAATCGAACAACGTGTTAAAGTTATCGAAGCCTATGACGAAAATGGCCGTTCAAACAGAAACGCATTTCGTGCACTTCACGATTTTTTTGGTCAACATAATCGACCAACCGAGAGTGCAATTGGAAAAATTGTTCATAAATTCAAACAAACGGGGTCGGTGGCAGATATGAAAACGCAATTGCGTGCTCGTTTACGCCGTTCAGCTGAAAACATTGCCATAGTGCGCGAGAATGTGGCCGAAGATCCAGACACCTCTATTCGTCATCGCGAGCAGAAATTGAACCTCTCCACAACAACGTTACATCGAATTTTGACAAAAGATTTGTCTGTACACGCTTATAAAACTCAATTGACACAAGATCTGAAGACTACTGACCATTTGAAGCGCCGTACATTCGTCAATTGGGTGCACGAGCAAAGACAATCCAATGATGATTTTTCGCAAAAAATCACCTTTAGTGATGAAGCCCATTTTCATCTTGGTGGATTCGTTAATAAGCAGAAGTGTTGCATTTGGGCTGATGAAAATCCCAGTAAGATTGTTGAAAAGCCACTGCAGTTTTTGCTAGCGGAATCATTGGGCCTTATTTCTTCGAAAATGATGCCGGGAATTCTGTTACGGTGACAGGCGAGCGATACCGTGCCATGATAACCAACTTTTTATGGTCTAAATTGAATTTTATGGATTTGAAAGATTTGTGGTTTCAACAGGACGGCGCCACATGCCACACAGCCAATGCAACAATGGCTTTATTGAATGAGAAGTTCCCAGGTCGCATCATCTCTCGAAACAGCGAGGTCAATTGGCCACTACGATCGTGTGACTTGATGACGCCTTTAGATTTCTTCCTGTCTATGCCAACAAGTCAACAACAATTCAACAGCTGAAGGATGAGATAATAAGGCATATTAGTGAGATCAAGGAGCAACTATGCAGAGACGTCATAAAAAAATTTGACCATCGAGTGGAGGTGTGTCGCCGAAGCCTTGGCGGACATTTAGGCGATATTATTTTTTTACACATAATTGCCATGACTCAAATTATACGATCCAAAAGTGAAATCAATAAATTTTCACCAATAACACTGTTATTTAATGCTAACTTCAATCCGTCTTAATGGAACACCCTATATATATATATATATATATATATATATATATATATATATATATATATATATATATATATATATATATATATATATTATATACTGAATACAAAACCAAAACGCAAATAAAGCTAGGGATCTGTCTTTCATTCTATTTTCATTTCACTTTCCTATTATTTCCTTAATTTTGCCCACTATTTTCTCCTACTAAACACCTCTGTAGGTGAGAGAAGTATGGGAGAGAGGATGATAGCATGAGAGTTTTTTTTGTGGGGAGGGGGTTGAGAGAAGGTCGATTAAAAGATAGGTGATGAGTATGAAGATGATTAGTTGCCAGGTTACTGGCTGGTCACTTTGGCTTGTAAGTTCTTTAACTTCGCTTTTCTTCTAAGTTGGATTGGGTCCTTTGCAGGTGCGTTAGTTCTAATTTTGTTGATGAGTAATTATTTTCTTAGTATAAATCTTTTCCGCTTATCGGTCTGTTTCTTCTAATTTCTTTTCTTTATCTTTCTTGTATTAGTCTCTTGTGACTAATTGGTACATTCATGCCTTTGTCTTCTTTTTTCTAAGCTTGGAGTTACTTATTTGGTTTTCTTGTTGATTTCTCAACTTTTTCCTAGTACGAGGAGCGGTCAATAAGTTTTGCAATTCGGATATAAGGAAACGAGATATGAGGAAAAGTGTTTTATTATTTTTCAATATAACTACCCTCGACTTCAATGAACTTGCGCCACTTGTCCCTGAGGCTTCGAATTCCCGACAACCAGAAATCTCCCGACTGCTGTTCAATCCACTCCTGGACGGTGAGCTGGACATCTTCGTCGTCCCCAAACCGGCGTCCACGCAGTGCAGACTTGAGCTGGCAGAATAAAAGGTAGTCGCTAGGGGCCAGATCTGGACTGTAGGGGGGATGGTTGAGCTCCTTGAATCAGCACTGGCGCAGGGCAGCTTGTGCAACTCTAGTATTGTGGACAGGGGCATTGTTGTGGAAGAGCAGGACACCGCGTGTCAACTTGCCGCGCCGCTTCTGACGGATGCACTTCTTCAACCCAGCCAGTTCCTCGGTGTAATATTGGCCTGTGATGGTCCTTCCACGAGGCACATAGTCCAACATCAAGACTCCCTCAGAATCCCAAAAGATCGTGGCCATGATCTTCCCTACTGAGGGTTGGGTCCGGAACTTGATGGGGGTCGGAGAGCTCCTGTGCTTCCAGGCCATGCTTTCGAGCTTGGTCTCGGGATCCTAGTGATGGACCCACGTTTCATCACCTGTAACTATGCGCGACTTAATCCCGCTGGGTCTTGGTTGTACAGGAGCAGCAGCTCCTCTGAACTTTGACGACGTTGAAGTCGATCATAGGGCGCGAGGTTTCTAGGACCCAACGGTCAAAGACCTTGGTCATGGCCAAATTGTCGTGGATGATGTTGATAACACTCCCATGTGATATTCTAAGTTCTCGCTCGATTTCTTCGACCTTCACCCGTCGATTTTCGAGGATCATCCTCTCCACACGGGCCACATTGTCCTCGTTGGTCACGTCTAATGAGCTTCCTGGACGGGGGTCATCTTCAAGGGACTCACGACCAAGGCGGAACTCCCTATTCCAGCGAGCAATGGTTGCATAGGAAACGGCGGTGTCGGTGTACACTGCAACCATGCGTTCATGGATCTCTTTTGCATTCTTGCCTTCCTTAGTCAAAGATTTGATCACTGCGCGGTGCTCAACCTTCTCCAGTGTTGAAAAATTTGTGAGTGACGATCTGCGATCAGCTACTGCTTATTAAATAGACGAGGCAGGAGCGTGCGGCTGCAGGTCCTGACTTGTCATAACTTGCCCTAACACTCCCACAAACAGCCATCCCCCTTCCCCTGTTTTGCCCTCCTAATTCGCAAAACTTATTGACTGCCTCTCGTATGTGTCCGTTTAGGGTTTAGATAGTCAGTTCCTCCTGCTCTAAATTGATCCTATTGCTGAGGAATAACTTATTTAAGGTTTCTTCAAAGTTGTCTTGGTTTAGGTAGCTCTGACGATTCCTTCTTTGCCTTTAGTCCATTTCCCACTTGTTACTCTTTCAAATAGTTCTTTTCTTAATGTCTTTACGTCATCGGGGTGGATTCTGATTTTGTTTTCGTCTAGTAGTTTTTCAATGGTTTTTTCTTCTTGATCGGAAACGAAGGTCCACTTGCACCTCCCTCGTTCTATACCCTTTTTTACGTCAATCGGTTTTAGCTGTCTTGGGAGGGGTTATGTCTCATGTACGAAGACCTTGAGATTGAAGTCGCGGGCTTCGTACCGGCATCCTTCTTTGATATTGATTTTGAAGGTGTCTTCTTCGGAGTCAGTTGTCCATTCCGTTTCTGTTTCCGTCGGTGTGATGTTCTTCTTCGTCTTCTTCTGAGATTTGGTTTCTTTCCTTACTTTTTGTTCTGGTTCGGTTTCTTTGGCCTGTTCTTGTTCTTTCTTTTCTGTATCTGTTCCAACACACATTATATCCTCGACGTTTAGTTTCTTCCCGGCTGTGACACCGTATATGAGTGGCGATGGAGCATTTGGGGGAAACCACATTTGGCGTATTCCATTCTTCTCCAAAAGGAGATTTAGGGTTTTCGCAAAGGTTCCCGGTTCCGCGATATTGTTCACGTGCGCAAACATTATGCATGCTAGTATATCTAAGCCGGTGCCTTCATTGACGTTAATGTTGATTTGGGGTTCTTGAGCACTTTTTGCCTCGTTGATTGTGGCTTTGGCCACACTCGCGTAGGTCTGGTTGTTTTGTTTCTATTTTCTCTTTTTGTTCCAGTTCTTTTCTCTCCATGATTATCTTCCGTTTGGGGTAGTTTATGGCCATAGTCCTGTGAGGACACTGGCAGTTGATGCATTTCTTTATTTGTTCATTGCACTCTCTGAAGATGTGGCTGACTTGACTGCACTCGGAGCATATCTTTTGGTCCTTTGGG
Organism: Ceratothoa steindachneri; assembly: GCA_963969495.1. NCBI lineage: Eukaryota > Metazoa > Arthropoda > Malacostraca > Isopoda > Cymothoidae > Ceratothoa > Ceratothoa steindachneri. The sequence continues at coordinate 120,659,225 of OZ018331.1, forward strand.
GAGCAATTGTTTGATACGTGATCCTCTAGTGCATAGCACTGAAAACATGTTTGGACATTAATGAATTTTTCCAGTTCCGTGTTGTCAGGAGGGATTCTCATCCCAAGTGCCAGAATCCCATTTGAGAGCGCTTTGTTGGTCATTTCCGTCGTTGCGCACACGATCTTGAACACGTGTGTGCGGCTTCTGAATTTGATGAGGTCATTAATTTTGAGGTTTTGATTTTCGTTCTCAATCTCCGTGGTCAATTCTTCTGGCGTGTGGGCTCCTACGTATTCGTCCACTTTTCTACAGATTATTGACCGGTTTGCCAGGAGTTGCGGCGGTAATTTGGGGGTTAGACCTATTTTGTTTAGGGCCGTTGTTTCTTTCGGGAAAACCAACTTTCCACATCCTCCTGTTTGTGACAGAGAGCCACATAACCATTGGGGACGTCGAACAGCCTTGTTACGGCTACTTTTAGGTCGATGTAGAGGGTTCTGATGAGATCTTTTCTCTCCGGCTTCTGTCTTCCTTGTTCTACCCTAAGTGGTAGGCTTTTATATTCCTCCATTTTTTTGGTGGTGGGGGTCCCTCCCCTCTTAAAAGAGGGGTGAGGGAGGGGGGTTAGGCGATCATTGAGGATGATGCGCCTGTATAAAAATTAATATTATAACTCTCTTTTAGGTACCTCCGCAATGGGAGGATTTTGGTGTGGTAGGGAAAAGGGTGCAATAGAAAAAATATGAAAGGAAAGGAAATGAAATCCTCTTCTTGTATTTGGGCAGACTCTTCTTCGGTTAAGAATGATCTGAAGTATTGGCGGTCGTATGCTTTACCAAGCTTGACTTGCGTGGTGTATCAGCGATCCGAACGGTGAATTCATAAACACCTCTACTACTATATTCTTCCCTTATATATGTCCAATGTCCGATAAATATTACAAAATTGGCCAATCATGGCGCGAGAAATTTGTAAGGGAAAATTTGTCGCTTCGATCTAGATCTCTGGCAAAAGAGGCAACGGAAAATGTAGGTTGGAAAACGTGCTTCTCTCAACACGGTCAACTCGGAAACGTCGGGAGTATGGTTTCCGGCTGAAGTTGCACGTTAATTGCCGGTTTTTTCATTGGAATAATGAGGGCTTCGGTCATCCACAATCTTCTGTGGTTTTGGAGTCTCAGGATAATTGAGGTGTCCTTATTCAGCTTTTCACGGGTTATGGTAGTGCCATAAGAGTAGGCGTGTTTTTTAATCGCGCCATCTTGAAGGTGAGCTGTCAGTCGCCTTGGCAGGGTTGTGGAGGTTACGCCGATGTACTTTGAAGAGCGGGGTTCGCAGTCACCGACTTTGCACGAATATTTGTACACGACGTTAGTTTCCAGGAGTTCGCTCGTCGGAGGGAGACAGCTGTTCTTCATGATGCAACTACTTGTTTTCTTGGCCTTGTAGTATATAACCAGATTTATGTCCGTATTAGGGTCGGTTGGGGCAACATTACGATGGAGAATGGCTTTAAGAGCCTTTTCGTCTTCACAATAGCCGGTGTTCATATTGACCATGTAATAAAGGTCGGTATTATTCTTCTTCGTAGTAGACCTGACGTCAGGACCAGCAGCCAAGTTCATGTTCTCTTTCATGATGGCGTCGATTGATTCTTGCGGGTAGCCGTTGTTAACGAGAACTCGGGAAACCCTCTTAAGTTCGAGATCAACAGCCGCCAACGAGGATGAATGAGACGGCTGTTGATCTCGAACTTAAGAGGGTTTCCCAAGTGCCTGCTGGGTTGGTCAACGTGTAATCTGAGGCAGCGCTCCTCGCATTGAGGTCGCCGGCAAAAAGAACTGTTCTGTTGTGACCACCAAGTTGCACGAAGTTGTGAAGGTGCAAGTACCCTCTCCTTGGGGGCTAGTACCCTGTTGCCAGGACCAGGGGGCCTACTGCCGTACGGACCTCAACAGCGAGGTATGACTCATCGACTCCACTTATTGAACTGAAGTCAAGACATCTTTTCACAGCTATCGCGCATCCGTCGAAACATTCTGCACTGTGATTTTTGGTTACGACTTCGTAGGGGAAAATTTTGATCTTGTCTGTGTCATTCATCCCGTGTTCTGATATAAACATAAGGTCTGGGTCACATTGTCGTATTACGTTACCGGAGAGTATCTTTTTGTTCATCCAACCGTCTGAGTTAAAATTTAATATTTTTAATGTCTCCATTGTCTTGTTCACTAAAGCTTCCTGTGTGTGGTCGTGTTGTTTTTGGACTTATTCTCTTATGAGCTTAGGTCTTTGTGGAGTGTTTCGTAGCGCTCTTGTTTTTCTTGTACGTTTTGTTTTCTGTATTCGCCGTCCGTTAGAATAATAAAAGTTTTGGATGCCAGTTTAATTAAGCCTTGGAGTAAAGCCTCCTCGATTTGTTTTTCGCTGCAGTCGTCCGAGATGAATTCCCATTTGTATCATCCGGATATTACTCCTTCTGATACATCAAGGAAATCCATCTCCTTTGGGAAAGGGGACCTTTGACGGCATAGACCTTCAAGTTACTTTTTCTCGAATGTTAAGCGTGCCTAGATTCCATCTTACAAGAAGAGGACGACCTCAGACGTCTCTGAGGCTGTGAGGTTTTCCGTGAGCGGGGCGAGCGTGCCCTACCACTCAGGTCTCGCTGTCTCAGTCACTGTAACCTCATTATCCATCTGTGTGTGTGTGAGATTAAGTTTGTTTGTTGTGAAATTTGTGTGTAGTTCTGCTTCTCAGTGCGTGTTTTTGCCTCCTTTGCTGCCTGAGCTTGGATCCTAGGATCCCTGGAGAGAGCTGGGGCGCTGGTGAGGATGGGGAGCTTCTGGCAACTAGTTTTACACTAGGGTTTGAGAGTAACCTAAAGAATCTCCTCCGATCGTGGGTTTTGGGGAAACCACATCTTCTCCATTCCATTATGCGTCAACATTCTATTTAGTTCATCGGCAAAGCACCCCGGTGAGGAGATATTTGTAATGTGAGCATAATAGATGCAACACATAATTTTTGTCGAGTTTTCGTCCTCAACGTGGAGGTATGTTGGATTTCCCCGAGACTCCACAGCAACAGCTTTAGCAACCTTGGCGTAGGTACTGTTCACCTTGTTTTCTTCTTCGTGTTTCTTTTGACCAGCTTTTCTCTTCAAGGGTTCTTTTTTGACCGAGCAAGCCCGGGAGAGCGTCATATATTCTCTTGCACAGTTCAGGCACTTCATAGAGATGCTATTACAGCTTCTCCAAGAATGTGCATCTGACGAGTAAATAAAGCACAAAAGAACGTTTCCCTTGGGGCAGGTGGCCGTAGTGTGCTCCTCGTAGTTATAGCATTTGAAACTCATCTGGAGGTCGATAAACTCCTCACGTTCGATCTGCTCAGGGCAGAAACGGACGTTAAAGAGGAGCATACCTCCCTCCGTAGCCTTAACCGCCATTGCCGTATCACAAAATACTATTTTGAATACGTGTGTGTATTCTTTAAATTTTATAATTTTAGCTACCTTAGCCCAGGTGTGTTTTTTTTCACCTCCGCATGAATCTCTTCAATGGTATGCTCCCCCAATTACAATTTGATGTAAGAGTGTAGGTGTGGGTAGGGTATAAAGAAAGGGTGTGAGGACAGATAGCGGAAAATAGACAAGTAGTGAAAAGAGAAAGAAGTGTGTTATGGGGCAAAGATATGCTAAAAGCCTGGCGATCATGTTTATCGGTTTTAAATATTTTTTGTTTTGTGGTTCTTTTGTTGTTTTTGAGTTAGTTTATATAATATGGCGTTCAAGCCATTTGTCTTAAAAAAAATTAATGTTCTTGTGTATGATATGCGCATTTACTGTTGTGGTAATAAATTACTTTAATTATTTTAGTGTTGTGCTTAGTGTCTTTGTTGTTTTTTTTATTATGTAGTGAGTGTAAATCGATCGTGTCTTTTGTTTTTTTTTGGATGTCTTTTTCGGTATTTTAGGGTCTTCATTGGTGATTTTTTGCAGAAATCAGTTAGATTTCATAATTGAGTAATCTTTTTCTTGGTCGTTTTTGGGGGGTCTGGGTAAAAACATTCCTATTTTCATGCATAGAACGGCACTTCTGCTCCGCCAGCTAAAAGCCCAGCGGAGCTCGGAAATCTGGCGCGACTTATGCCTCCTCCAATTTTCGATTAACCAGTTCCTGCATATTCCTTGTCCGTTCTCCTATGGCAACATTAATGGGATTTATCCCCGCCTCCCGGTGCAGCTCTTCCTGGCGTCTTTTCTCTCGCCTGTATGTACCTGTAATTTGGTACATGCATTTATTCTGCACCACTTGTAGTTTCCTCTTTTGTGTCTTCGAGACACATGAGAGGGTGGAAGCGGGGTATAGCAGCGTCGATCTTACAAGTGCATTGTAGACCTTTTTCTTATTGCTTTCACAAAGATTTCTGAACATGTATAGAGTTTTGACTGCAGCAGTGGCCTTGGTGATTCTCTATTGAACGTGCTTCTTGTACCCGTTTGAAGTAATCTTCATTCCGAGTACATTGCACTCCATGGTGTAAGGATAACGTCTATTCCCCAACCTGACGTCGTAAAGTGCCCCCCAATCTGAGCCTTCCAATTTTATATGTTTCTTGTAGCGCTTAGTTTCCCCTTAAAAAGTTCCCGCGCCATGATTGGCCAATTTTTGTAAAACTTATGTTCACGTAGAAAGACTATATATAATGTAGCAATTTGTGTCTGTATGAGGAACATAGGTGCTAAAAGTGTGAGGAAGGAAGAAAGAATGATGAGTAAATGCATGACGGTGGTTCGGAATCCACGTTAATAAGCAGGTCCCCCTTGTCCTTCGAGCAAGGGAATTCCACCCTTTCCACCTTTGACTACCGAGGTTGCTCAATCTGCCTCCTCACCAATCTGTCCTCTTTTAACTCAAAACTTTCCGTCTCCCACAGCTATAAACCCTCTTCTAAAGCTTGTTCTGGACTTCGCATTAAGCACTTCATTATCGGTTCACTTGAACTGAGAGTCAGAAGTGTGGGGAATTTCTCCAGGAGCAAGTCGGCCGCGGGCCTCCTCCTCTTCTGCCCCCTCCCCCCGATCGTGGGAAGGGTACATAGAGGAGAAGTAACTGTGAGCCGTACCTTTTCTCCCCCTAAAAAATAATAATAATTTCATTTCTGTTCATTCCCTGAAGATGACCTAACACGGTCGAAAGACGTCTAGGAATAAAGAATGTCATTCGCGGATGTTTTTTCTCGCCTCGAAGACACCGGTAAAAAACTTGTAAGAAATATTAAGAAAATACAAGTTAAAATTAATAAAGCTTCCACATCAGTGGATTTCAATAGTACATATATATATATATATATATATATATATATATATATATATATATATATATATATATATATATATATATATATATATATATATATATATATATATATATATATATATACATATATACATATATATATATATATATATATATATATATATATATATATATATATATATATATATATATATATATATATATATATATATATGAGGAATTAAACCACATTCTCCGAAGACAATTTAATTCAGAACAGTTTCGGTGTATCTCACACCCTTTTTCAACTGACACTGGATAGAAAATATAAGAAAAGTGCATACAAACATAACACAAGGTCAGGTCGTGAAAGATCCCCTCTTTTTCCCCCAATCCCCTACTTGTGGCTAATCTGAGGGGGGGGGGGTCAGGCCTAAACATATTGAAGGGCTGACATTTTACTATTTTGTTTATTTGCTTTCTTATTACAGGATTAAAAGAAAATTGACTCTCAGATAGATTTAAATTAGGAAAACATTCTATGGTAATAAAAATGTATAACATTGCCATTTAATAATTAATTAAAGAGTTTAAAGGACATATTTGGAAAAGCGGGTTTAATCTAGCCTTTAAATATAATAATTCCTTACACCAATTGATGATTGCCAGGAAACCCAAAGAACATCATAACATAGGAGTATATGCAATACCATGCAACGATTGCCATAAAGTTTATATAGGGAGAAACGGGGAGAAATCTAGACAAGGGATTGTATGAACACAAAAGAGATATTAGAGTGGGCAGCGAAAGCAGTGGAATATTTTGCCATGTTAGAGACAAGAATCATACGATCGATTTCAATGGAAGTAAAATGTTATTTAAATCGGCTAACTATGTTAAGAGAAGAATCGTAGAGTCGAGCTTGATATCGTCAGTTCCTAATTTAAATCTATCTGAGGATCAATTTTCTTTTAATCCTGTAATAAGAAAGCAAATAAACAAAATAGTAAAATGTCAGCCCTTCAATATGTTTAGGCCTGACCCCCCCCCCCTCAGATTAGCCACAAGTAGGGGATTGGGGGAAAAAAAGAGGGGATCTTTCACGACCTGACCTTGTGTTATGTTTGTATACACTTTTCTTATATTTTCTATCCAGTGTCAATTAAAAAAGGGTGTGAGATACACCGAAACTGTTCTGAATTAAATTGTCTTCGGAGAATGTGGTTTAATTCCTCATCTTTTCTTGCGACATTGCATTAATTTTCATCATATATATATATATATATATATATATATATATATATATATATATATATATATATATATATATATATATATATATATACATATATACAGTGGGCTGCAAAAGTTTGCAAGTTTACAGCACTATTATTACAAATGCAAATTTACATACATTTTGGTTAACGCAGGTTACTGAAATTTACAACGTACGTGGAACTATTTAATACATACAATGCAAAGATTTGAAAAGCAAAAGGGTGAACAGGACAAACTTTACAATGCTAATAGTGAAATGTGACAACGCAAAAGCTTATAACATTCGTATGAATACATATAAATAGGCTACATCTGCAAAAAGACTTAATAAAAGAAATCATTTGTTTCCAAATATCTCGAATATTCTAAAGTAAATGCGAGGCTTTTTTCGTCATCGTTTAAGGCTACTGCGTCATTCCCTACAAGATAGTTGTACTGTCAACATCTTCATCATTTGGAAAAACAAACACAAATCAGTCAAGACCTTCGTGAACGCATTATAGCTCTCCAACAGAATAGCCTTGGGTATAGAAAGCTCTATGTACTGCTTGAAGTACCTCTAAATTCAGTTGATACCATAATATTCAACTGGAAGTCTCGTAATTCAATTCATCCTTTCCATGGTTTAGGTCGCCCTTGGATGTTAACGGAACGTAGAGCTCGAAAATTTGCTAAAATAGTATGTGATAAACCTCGACTACTATCATAGAGCTACAGGAAGATCTGTAAACAAGTGTGGTTGAAGTTAGCAAGGATACAGTAAGTAGAACGTTGCGGTGTCTTTATCATCTCTTTTTCTCGTACTCCAATATAGACCCCCATCCCCCACTTTAAGAAAAGCTCGCTTGGCGTCTGCAAATGAACATTTAAATAAACTGGTAACATTTTGGGAACAAATCCTTTGATCAGATGAAACGAAAATAGAAATTTTCGGTCGAAATTCAATCAGCAGCGTTGTGGGAAAAAAGTGCGAAGCTTAAATGCCAAAGATCCCTACAGTCAAATTTAATTCGGTGGTGGGTGAATCACGGTATGGGGGTTGTTTTTGCACATCAGGGATTGGAAGAATGGATGTAATCAAAGGAAAGGGTGAACGGCGAAATGTACAGGGGAATTTGGGAAAGAAATTTGTTATCTGACGTTGGCTACTTGAACTTGAAACCAGGGTGGGCATTTCAACAAGCCAATGAGACCAAGCATAAAGCAAAACAAACTAAGAATTGGTTGAATACAGGTAGAATTAATGTTTTGGAATGGCCAATTCAATCTCCTGACCTGAATCCCATCGAAAATATGTGGAGCGAATTGAAACTCATGGTCCAGAAACGAGATCCGAGGAACTTATCTGATTTGAAGAAAATATATTTGAGAGAATGGAACAAAATCATCCCACTCAAAGCGCTTGCTAGCTGTAAGTGAGAACAAGGGTTATGCAACTAAGTATTATTGAACCATGTTTATATTAACGTGTTGTAAAGTTTTGCGCTGTCAAATTTCACTATTATCCTTATAAGGTTTATGCTGTTGACCATTTTGCTTCTCTGATCGTTATATTGTATTACGTAAAGTTCCACGTACGTTGTAAATTTCATTAGCCTGCGTTAACTAAAAGTATGTAAATTTTCATTTGTAATAGTGTGTTGTAAACTTTGCGGCCCCATGTAGAGAGCACAAATTAACAACCAACACTGACTCGAGCTCCCTGGGGGACGAGCAAATTCATCGCAGGGTAGATTAGGTTCAAAGGGCTTTTCTAACAATCACAAAACGAAATTTATCATAACATTCTATTTCATTATTAACAGAGAGAGAGAGAGAGAGAGAGAGAGAGAGAGAGAGAGAGAGAGAGAGAGAGTAACAACAAGGAAATAAAGTAGAAGACCTCACGGTCCATTCAATGAGGGTACCTTTCGACTAGCAGTCGAGCGGAAACATCTCTGCTCAAATGCTTTACAACCTTAAACGGCCACTTTTCAAGACCCTGTCTAGTCTTGACTTAAACTGATCAACAGATTCACTGTTGACAACTTCCACTGGAAGTGCGTTCCAACTACCGCAGATACTATACGTGAAAAACTTTCCACACATATCGTGGTTGTAACGCTTCAATTCAGGTTTAAAGCCGTGATTTCTTGTTCTGCTCTCAGCAAGCGTGAAAATATCCCTGTAGTCAACATTGTCGAACCCTCGAAGTAGATTGAAAAGTTTGATGATCTGACCACGCAGTCTATGGGTTTCCAACGAGAAAAGATCTAATTCCCTTAATCTATCTTCATAACTTTTATGTCTGATAGAGGGAATCAGTTTGGTTGCCCTGGCTTGTACGCGTTCCAATCTCGCGATGTCCTTTCGAAATGAAGGACTCCAAAATTGTACGGCATACTCCAGGTGCGGTCGGACAAGTGAGTTGTACAAACACAGTACAATCTCCTTGTTCCGATATCCAAACTGGCGCTTTATGTAGCCTAGCATCCTTTGGGCCCTTTTCTCCGCCTCAATGCACTGTTTCGAGAACTTGAGGTCACTAGTGATTGTTACACCCAAGTCCTTCTCAGTGTCGGTGGATTCAAGAGCAGTGCCCTTAAGGGCAAACTGAGATTGAGGGTTTCGGTGGTTGATATGCATTACTTTGCATTTGTTCACGTTAAAAGGCATTTGCCACTTGTCCGACCACTCCTCAATCTTCCCAAGATCTTCCTGCAGGCGGGCAGTATTTCTATCTTTTGCAACGTTCATACCAAGCTTGGTATCGTCGGCAAATTTAGAAATCTTGGCAACCATGTCACCGTCCATGTCGTTGACGTAGATGATGAATAGTAGTGATCCCAGGACATAACCTTGAGGCACCCCGCTAGTAATGGGCACCCACTCAGAAGCCTGTCCATTCACCACCACCCGTTGCCGTCTGACACTTAGCCAGTTCTCTATCCAACCGGCTACTTTTCCGTCTATGCCCAACGCTCGCACTTTCCGGAGAAGGCGGCGGTGTGGTACCTTTTCAAAGGCTTTCTGAAAGTCTAAGTACACCACATCCACCGCTTTGTCCCGATCGTGCTCACTGAAGACGAAGTGGAAGAATTCCACAAGGTTCGTCAGGCATGACCGTTGCTATCGGAAGCCATGCTGGGAACTCCTCAGTAGCAGGTTTGACTCTAAATGCGACGTCATTTTGTCCACCATGATGCTTTTCATGAGTTTACTGACTATCGAAGTCAGACCGATAGGTCAGTAGTTCGACGGTTGGCTACGGTCTCCTTTCTTGAAGATAGGAGTCACCTCCGCTTCACGCCAGTCTCTAGAAACGCATCCGGTCCGGATTGACATGTTGAAGATTGCGCTCAGGTGTCGTGACACTTGATCGCGCACTTCTTTCAACACTTTAGGGTAGAAACCCATCCAGGCCAGGTGACTTATTCGTCATTAGGTCAGTGATCTTCTTTTTTATTTCTCCTTCGGTGAAGTCCATATCCTTCAGCTTTTTCCCAAAGTAGGAATCCGTTGGCTGGGGGATGGGACCACACTCTTCAGTAAACACTGAAGCGAAGTAGTCGTTGAGGAGGTTAGCATTTTCTGCAGCTGAGTGCCTCAATGTCCCCTCCTCATTCCTCAAAGGGTCAATCGTTCGACGGATTTGTTTACAGCTGTTTACATATCCAAATAACACCTTGGGATTCTCTTTACAAAGTTTCGCCACTCGGAGTTCCTCAGACCGTTTAGCCGCCCTTATGCTGAACTTCACTCTCCTGGATAGCCTCCAGTATTCGTCAAAGTTACCCGAGATCTTCGATTGCCGGTACACATTTCTCTTCTCCCTAAGCAGTTGGCCGATTTTTCGATTAAACCACTTTGGTTGAACAGAAGAGCGACGGGGGCATTTCAGAGGGATGAAACGCGATTGAAGACTCATGAATGTGGTTTGGAAACTGTTCCACGAGTCTTCAACAGCCTCGCACACTTCTAGCCTCGCGTCAGTCCGTCCAGCACGAAGACCTGCAAAGTCTGCTCTTCTCAAATCAAGTTTCCTCGGTTTACTAGTTGCAGGCCCTGCCTTCGGGACTTTGACTACAAATCTAATTAGTTGGTGGTCACTACCACCAAGCTCTTCGCCAACAGAGAGGTCCTCACGATGTCATCCTCAAAGGTGAAAACCAAGTCGAGGATATTTTCTCCTCTCGTTGCTTCTCTCACCCATTGAGTCAGGAACCCGTTGTTCGCGAACTCCAGGAGTATGTAGTGCGTTCTCGCCACAGGGTTCTCTGGTTTCCCAGTCAACTTGTGAGTTGAAATCCTCCAAGACGATACACACTCTGTCTTTTACAAGTTCGCCTAACAGCTGGTACAGACTCCTGTCCTGTTCTAAGAGTTGGGCAGGGGGTCTGTAAAGCACCAGGGTCCTGTATCTGGCAGGATCTATCTCTAGGTCAACACCTAGTAGAGAGAGAGAGAGTGTATGTGTGTTTTAGCCTATGAGATGATCTTTCTCACCTTTCCTTCGTTGTGAGTGCGGTCTGTAGTAGTACTTTAAAAAAGGTAAAGTTATAATAATTTCCATGAATCTTTACTGTACATATAGATAAATTAAACATGCAGAAAACTGCTTATCACTAACTGTGTAAAGAAAAAAAATGAATAAAGAATGATATAGGCTATGAATTTACATTTTAACTTTCGAATTCCAGGTTTAGCTGTAGCTTCTCTTTTAATGAATAAAAGGCATTTTAAATGGGTACAGATCAGTAGTATATACCCTAATAATTTCTTTTATACCCACTAAATAATAAATTAGAATGTATGTTAAGATTATTAATGCAACTTTACCTGTAAATTAAAATAAAGACATATAAATTATGTCTTTTTTCTCATAGTTTAATGACGTAGCCGTGAGTGGACTCTCTGATCTGAAGTTCTTCTCTCTTTGATTATTATTATTAAAACTAAGAACCCAAAACCACCACAGACCTCGGCCAAACTGTTTTCGAATGGAATTATAAAGAAGGTGGTGAGGTGGAAGTCCAAGACTTTTTCAGTCAACTTAATTTCGCTACACATTACAGTGTACCTGGATGTGGAATATTTGTGGTTTTCACAAGTGATTAAGTGTTGACGCCGCAAGTGTATGGGCACCTAGGACCGGGCCTATGTCTCAGCTAGTGTGCTCGGTAGTGTTTTTCACCTTTACTGGCTTCGATGAAGGCTGGTGAAAGGGGAAATAAGAGAAAATACGAAGAAGAATGACCGATTATCCGACTTCTCCATGCGGCCAACGGAAGGTAACGCAGTTGACAAACAGTTTTTTTTGGGGGGGGGGACACTCGTCTTTCCATTTTCACCCACCCTTTTTCTATCAAATTAAAGACGGTTCCCAAGTATATACATTCCCCATCCCAAATACGCTCACACAGCAGCGTGATTTTTCGACGCCTCAACCCCTGGTTTGGAGTCCACACGATGGAAGAGATCGCGAAAAAGATTTTCAGGAATCACACGTGGGCAAAACTAGCCGAAGTGATTAAGTTTAAAGGCTACACCCACGTGATCAAAGTGGTTTATCTGAAACCTCAATGGCGATCAAAAGAAAACGGACTCCTCCTTTACAACTTGCGCGTCTCTCGCGAGCAGATTTGGCGTGAAGAATTCGTTAAGTTGGAAGGGTGTCTTAAATGCTACAGGTACAACGAACACATAGCCGCCACTTGCCACAATGCGAACACCCAGGTGTGTTCTGTCTGCGGCCTACAAGGGCACATCTGGCGTGATTGTAAAAGCGATTCCCAGAAGTGTCTGAATTGTGGTGGCCCACACAGAAGCAATGTCGATGAGATCTCGAGTTAAAAAAGACATTATTCGCAAAACAAAAAAACAGGGGAGGGGGGGAGAAAAGAGCTAATGCCATTTATGCGAAGGTTGCCAAGTCAGCGGCCGCGAAAAGCGGAATTGCGCCCAAACAAACAGTGCTACAAATCGGAAAAAAATTATGTGCCCGCATATATTATGCACACATTGCCAAACTCACCCGACCCGGCACCTTCTCTAAGAAAATGAACACCATGCTTGTGACAAACGGCATGGAAGAAGTGTTGTTTCCGGAGAACCCTCCCTCTGACCAAATTCTTCACATCAACCTCCAATCCCAGAGCGAGAAGAGCTGCCAAAATGTCCCGGCCCCGAGCCATTCCCTATCACGGGATTCTCGAGTCAAGGCTATGGCAGACAAGTCAATAAAACACTCACAAACAATCACCAAAACAATACCCACTGAGCCACGAGTTAAACAAATGGAGGCCCCTGCTGTGAGACCTAAAAAGGTGGAGGATACGCTCTGCTTCCAGAAGGCGTCTCAGTCACGTCGCTTGAGTAGATTCTCCTCCCCATGTAAGCGAGCGATTAAGTACATGTACTATTCAAGGATGATAAGCCTCAAAATATATGCTACTGAAGGGACCCTGTTTTCTGACGATGGGGGATCAAAATAAGTTGTCAACGGTATAAAGGCCAAACAATTCAAGTGGAACTACTCAGATGACATGCCGGTAAAACTAGTAGAAGACTTCTATGCACTCATTAAACTATCCACCGATTGTTTCATCCAATATACGTAAGAATAGATCCGGCAAGGGGAGAACACCCCCACCCCCCCGTCTACCCTAAAGATAAAAATAGAACGAGAATAAATACACACAAACACCTATGCTACATAGCGAGGGTAGTGTAAAAATGTTGACCGTATCTTAATAAATACCATTTACCCATATAAGTAACCTAACCTAACATTACAAAATTCTCAATATTGAAATTGCAATCCACATCATGATAACCAACTATGACCTACCGTAGTGGCGGAAATACCCCGCTGCTACAACGGCTTGAATGCTACTTACTGAAAAGTCAAAAACACGAATATGACATACATTATATAAAAAAAATTACATACACGCCAGGGAACTATCTATCTATCTCTTACTCAAATTTTAATCTTCAACATTCAATGCCAGAGATACCCTTTTACCAGGGAACCTTGTAACTTTGACTTAAAAAAACCCAATGAAATCGTACAGAGGTACCCTTTCACCAGGAAACACAATTTTTTTTTCAAACTATCTAAATTCTCTCTTTCCTATCTTTTCACCAATTTTCACACTATACCCAATCTCACTATATAATCTCTTCTACTATCCATTTTCACACCTTAATATATCCTATGTGAAAGTTAAAATGCGTGGAAAGTACATGGCACGAGTAGGAACCTTGTGTACTAGTGTCCGGAAAGGGTCGTAGATCTCAAGAATACCAATAACCTACTATAATATAGCTATATGTTGCGTTGGTAGTCCTGTTACTTGACCTTTTGTGCACTTCTCCAAAAGGACCGAGTCAACAGGGGGTACACAAAACTACCAGGAATAACCAGTGACCGAGGGCTGCATTAGAACTGTAGTGGTGGAGCTTAAAAGGGGAATTAACTGGACTACCAACACGGCATAGAAGTAGATTATGATAGTCGGTCGTGGTCTGTCGAGAGGGAGGGAAAGAGAAGAAAGTGGTATTGAATGGCTCTCGTCAGCTTAGCCTAACGCGTGCCCGTGACGAGGGAAAATGGTTTGCCGGCATTTATGTTGCCGCTTCGTTATTTGGGAGTACAGAATTGCTGTTTTCCAAAAATACCGGCAGTGTTCAAGCAGAGTAAATACCCGTGAAAAAGTAGGCTCATTTTGCCTGACGTGGTTTATGGGACTGAGAATAAACGAGGATATAACAAATTATAATTATTTTAATGATCCCAATTATTATATCTATTTTTATTTATTTCAGTATCCGAAGAAACATGGCTTTAGGGAATTTACTAAAAAATATCCTGTCTTCTATCGCGAGTATAATTTCTGGATGCTAAGAAATGCTTGTTTGTAGATAGTAAAAATCAACGAGGGCATCATCCCCAAAAGTTGTGCGTAGGAGTTCTAAAAGAAATGGGGGAAGTTAGGGGAAGTGAAAAGGCGTGAAAGGTATACACAGTATCGTTCTAAGAGATCAGAAGACAATCTTTACGTTCGCGCATCCGCAGTCAAGCCATTGATCAGTCTGAAGAGCAAAATTGCTCGTCTGCCACTCGCCACTGAGCGCCAAGTTCTCTTCAGTGACGATTCTAAGTTTAATTTATTCAGATCCAATGAGAGGAGATTTGTTCGTTGCTCAGTAGGTGAAAGATGGTGTGTCAATTGCACCAAGAGTGTGAAGTTTGGTGGAGGAAAAGTTATGGTACAGGGCGAGATTTTGGTAAAAGGCACTGGGCCACTTTTGCATGTACGGGACACAAGAAATGCACAATTGTACAATGAATCGCTGCGACAACATGATTTGCGACTTCTCTGAGTCCACCCTACACTTTCCATGCAGGATAACGCCCCTGCCACACACCTAAGTGGGTGAAGACCTTCCTGGAGGACAAGGTCACCACTGCTATGAAGTGGCAGGATCAGATATGTTATTTAAATCCCAATTGAAAATGTTTGGAAAAGACTCAGAGAGAAGTCTAAAGCGAGGAATCCGAAAGTGGTTCAAGAACTCTTTTGAAATTCTTCAAGATCAATGAAGCTGGATTACTGCGCAACAGTGTCAGCAGTTGGTTCGTTCCTGCGACACATGTCAAAGCATCCTAGAGAATAAAGGTCTTCACACTAAATACTTATTAATTATAACTTGTACACAGGTTTTCTACTGCTAATTTAATCGTCATATTCAAATCGAAATTTGCTTATCTGCTGATAACTCGTTTTATTCATCCAAGTTTGTCTAACCTTTACCCGTACAGATTTTATACCTGTAGGTTATCGTGCACGATTTTTGGAAACTTTAGATTTTTTATGTTAAAAGTTACGGTTGTTGTGATAGAAATACAGGCGTTCTGGTCTTTTTGGACGGTACTGTAGCCTAGTTTCCTAAAAAAAAGAATCTACTTGGGGCCGAGAAGACGCGCAACTCTCTACAACATTCGCACTCTGCACTTTGAAGTCAGACGATTCGAATCATCGCGCTTAAAACATATATGAATGGCGGTCGGCTTTTGTCTTATCAGCCATTGGCTGAAAAATGGCCACTACTCAAATACACTCGCCGAAAAGGTTCACATTTTCGATACATCAATATTATTGTGAATCCCTACTTTCATATTTTTGCCAAAAATACAGATAAAAAATGAACTAAAAATCATAAATATACTAGCACAAAAAAGAAGAGGTTTGGGCGCAATAGACTGTAACGTATCCAGGGGTTCCTAAGAACCATGTCAGCGAAACTTCTCGTGAGAGAGAAGTTACGATTCTAAGAGAACCGAATGAAGATGGGCAAACAAATCTATGACAAAGGTGATCGATCGTGAAATCTGTATTTAATCTGTATTTAATCTGTAAGGAAAAGAGACGCCAAGAAGAATACCCTCTTCATTTGATTCTTGAATTCCTTCCCTTCCTATGTCTCCTAAGTATAACTATACGTGGAGTAAGCTCTGTATCCAAACCCCCCCAAAAAATAAAAGAAGAAAGAATTTGAATATCCGTCAGCGCCTCACAGGTGTAGTTAAGTTGGGCGCTAAAAGCTTTCACCTCGCTGATGAAACGCTAATCTCCGTATGCGGGAAAATGATAGCCGAAAGTTTTCCACCCACATCGTTGGAGACAATTAAGACCTGTGCCGGGCGACAAAAGCTAATCCCTCTAAGCGCCGGAAGCCTTCTCACAGACATCTGTGCCTTCCAGAGATTAAGCATAAAAAAATGGCCGTCATATAAATACCCTGGGTTTTTCGAAGATCGGCAGATTGAGTTTGAGATTTCGTCGCCTATGGTTCAGATCGTGTGTCTGTTTCCCCAAGTCCGTGGTATTCGCGTATACCATCGAGGCTGGATCTCAACAAGAGATCCATCTCTTTTGTGAAGGCTTACTCTGTTCAGAGCAAGCCTCGACTCGTTTCATCCCCGAATGACTAGCCGGGATTTTTCTCGTCTCATCTGGAACTCCCCCCTCCCCTCCAGGATTCCCAGTTTCCCATGTGAGATTTCGCGCCGAGCCGCGTCAGAGTCTCAATTTTTGGAGGTTGCGCTTCTCTGGAACAGAGGTGCCATCGTCCGTCTTCAAGGAGGATCGTGAACTCGTCTTCTGGTCCCCCCACCCTTTCATCCTCGGCACCATCAGGATATTCGGCTGAGAATTACGACCATTTTCCCTCTCCATTTCCCCGCGCCGACCTGCTAAAGGATTTCCCTTCCTTGACGTGACCTCCATTAAGATAAAACAACCCTTGATTGTATTTCCCGTTAATCGACCCGCTTTCCGACTTTTAAATTTCCTTCTGAATAACTGATTTATAGTATCCCCTTTAAAAGCTAATTAACAAGTAATTAACGTTACCCGATTGCCAATTGTCTATATTTACATTTCCCGTATATATATATATATATATATATATATATATATATATATATATATATATATGTGTGTGTGTGTGTGTGTGTGTGTGTGTTAACTAGTGACTTATTAAAATTATATTTTTGGTTTTCACTCTTTAAATACATCCTTGAACTGCAACTTGGTAAACTCATTAAACGTTATCGGCCCCTGTATTAAAATCGCACTCTTATACCTCGTAATCAACGGATTACTTTTAAAAAGAGATCGTCCCTGTACGTAGCGAAGGACGCGTACGTGCATTAGAGGATATATGTGTATATAACTGTATATATACATGTTCTCGTGGCTTTTATCTCTTTCCTCACAACCAATAGATACATATATGTATATATAGACGTATTGTCTGGGGAGGTGACCTATTCCTCGACACTATCGACTCTCGATTCGAGGAAGAGAGCTCCCTCAACACACAGATGCAGCAGAGATAGCAATGTATCTCCTACTATAAATACGCGACTTTACTGCTCTTCAAGCGCATTCACTTCATACAAGTGAATCAACCTGACGTCTCTTTGTCAGCGTTCCTCCGGGTGATGGGCAGTAACCTACGATAGGTCGCCACGTAGCGTGCGGTAGAACTCCACCCTTCAATTTGGTCTTGTAACTTTCATCAGGAAGGCGACTTTACTCCCACAACACGGCCTCGTCTTCTTATTCCTACAAGCTGAAGCAACTGTACACTCAAAGCGAGTACTTATCGATGACTTGAGCTAATACTCGTCACTCAATCACACAAGCTCCGGCATAACTTCGCTTGCACTTATTTCAAGTCAATTGCCCTCTTCAAGTTATTGCTCATGACTTGAAGTAATTAAGAAACTCCCCAGAATCTAAACGCGATACTTCGCCACACTTAAGCACCTTTGAGCGACCCATCGGAACGGCAGCAATCTAACAATTTCCAACTCTTTAGGATTAGAATCTTCTTAAATCATTTCAATTATTATTACTCTGTAACTCCCTCTCAGTCCTTTATTAGCCTTTATTATTTCCCAATGAATTTCCATTTTTTTAAAGATGGCACAATATGACAAAGTTCTGAACTCCTCCATCATCCATTAACATAGGACCCGAAGTGTCATTCTGAGACCCCTATCAAAGTGCTTTGGAGAAAACTATTCTAAACCAGTCCCCTTTTCAGGAGGAAAGATGTCTACAGCGGCAACTACAAGCGCAGGAAGTGAGCCTTCTCGAGGACACTGTTTCTCATCTAAAGCAGCGCTTGCGAGAGTCAGACGAGAAAATCTTCTCGCTTACGTCTAAGATCAAAGCATTGACGTCAAATTACGTGGCATTCTCCTCAATTTTAGGTAAGCGACGACCAACGCCGAGACTGCAATGACGAGTAAATATCGCTCAATTGGAAACACCACAAAAGGGGTAACCTTTAATTTTAATTATATGTGCACTAAAAAGAATTAAGAATTTGGAACATCAGGATCAATATATCCATTAAGGGGATATTATTAAGTTTGTGGTCAACTTCTTCAAATAGCCATCCAGGTAATTTTCCGGTGCCCTTTAGTGTTGTTGATAATACCCTTTCTGGGAAACCGTCGGTTTCGACTCGGTTTGTTAAGTTGGAGCCCATTGCTGGGTCTGTTGTTCGTTTTCCGTACAGTTTTCCAACATAATATGGTTGCAACTTTTTCAATTTTCAAAAAAGACTAGATTAGTTTCCTTTCTCAGTCGTCTTGTTTTAATGCTTGCAATTTTAATTCTTTAAGAATCTCTTCAAAGGACTTGTGTTTTAAACTCTCTGTCCAGTATAATAACATCTTTCCTCGAGTATGGAGACCAGAATTGAACTCCATACGTTAGATGAGGACGAATTAGAGACTTATAGAGAAGCACAATTATGTCCTTCGAGTTATACCTCAAGTTTCTGTTAATAAATCAAACACTTCTTTCACTATCTTTGAATCTTCTACACTTCTTGGGAACCCTATTTTTTTACTCTTACTAGAGTTATAATATTTGTAGACGATTATTACACAAAGAACGAATAAAATACGTTTGCTGAAACTCTAGATTGCGTCATTTAGGTTTACAGAATCGTCCATCTGGACATACAAAGAAAGGTTTGGCAAAAATGACAACTTGAGGCTTGTGCATGAAATCATATGGATGAAAACACAGCTAGTGGGAAAAGGATTAAACTATTATACATTAATCCTTCTTAGTTAATCTTTTCTTCCATAAGAATCCGGACATATAATTATATTATTTTAGTAATGAGTAACAAACTCGCACAACAAAACTTGATAACAAATAAAACTGAGCAGGAATTAAAGAAAGTTACGTTCCAACCATTTCCTATCTATTCACCAGGACGTTTAGTGCCATCTTTCAACGTTGACATTTTGAGAGATAAACTTTGTTGCTCAGACCAGGGCGTGTAGAAATCCTCTCCACGTTAAGTGAACTTAAAGCTACACTGGATATGGTTAGCTGGACACTACGATCTGTGTTGATTTTGCGTGGATGAGGACTTTGTTAGTTTTCGTGTCATACGAGGGGCGATCAATAAGTTTTGCAAATCGGTAGGGCAAAACAGAGGAAGGGGGATGGCTGTTTGTGGGGGTGTTAGGACAAGTCAGAACCTGCAGCAGCACGCTCCTGCCTCGTCTATTTAAGAAGCAGTAGCTGATCGCAGATCGTCAGTCATAAATTTTTCAACAATGGAGAAGGTCGAGCACCGCGCAGTGATCAAATTTTTGACTAAGGAAGGCAAGAATGCAAAAGAGATTCATGAACGCATGGTTGCAGTGTATACCGACACTGCCCCTTCCTATTCAACCATTGCTCGCTGGAATAGGGAGTTCCGCCATGGTCGTGAGTCCCTTGAAGATGACCCCCGCCCAGGACGCCCGTCAGACGTGACCAACGAGGATAATGTGGCCCGTGTGGAGAGGATCATCCTCGAAAATCGACGGGTGAAGGTCGAAGAAATCGAGCGAGAACTTGGAATATCACATGAAAGTATTATCAACATCATCCACGCCAATTTGTCCATGACCAAGGTCTCTGCCTGTTGGGTCCCTGGAAACCTCACGCCCCATGATCGACTTCAACGTCGTCAAAGTTCGGAGGAGCTGCTGCTCCTGTACAACCAAGACCCGGCGGGATTCGAGTCACACATAGTTACAGGTGATGAAACGTAGGTCCATCACTGGGATCCCGAGAACAAGCTCAAAAGCATGGCCTGGAAGCACAGGGGTTCTCCGACCCCCATCAAGTTCCAGACCCAACCCTCAGCCCGGAAGATCATGGCCACCATCTTCTGGGATTCTGAGGGAGTGTTGATGATGGACTATGCGCCTCATGGAAGGACCACCACAGGCCAATATTACGCCGAGGAACTGGCTGGGTTGAAGAAGTGCATCCGTCAGAAGCGGCGCGGCAAGTTGACACGCGGTGTTCTGCTCCTCCACGACAATACCTCTGTCCACAAGGCCAGAGTTACACAAGCTGCCCTGCGCGAGTGCGGATTCGAGGATCTCAACCATCCCCCCCCCTACAGTGCAGATCTGGCCCCTAGCGACTACATTTTATTCCGCCAGCTCAAGGCTGCACTGCGTGGACGCCAGTTTGGGGACGATGAAGATGTCCAGCTCGCCGTCTAGGAGTGGCTTGAACAGCAGTCGGGATATTTCTGGTTGTCGGGAATTCGAATCTCAGGGACAAGTGGCACAAGTGCATTGAAGTCGAGGGTAGTTATATTGAAAAATAATAAAACACTTTTCCTCATATCCGAATTGCAAAACTTATTGACCGCTCCTCGTAGATTTAGGTTAATAATAACTCCGTGCTTAGGAAGAGGAAGGGAAGACAGAAAGAATGAGTAAAGAATAACGAATAGTGATAAAAGGATCTGCTTTAGCAAACGCCACAATATACTATTTTCTATTTTCCCAATATAGAAATCAAGAATCATCTCAGTGAAGAAGTTTCCAAGCTTCGAACTCAACTTGAGGAAGAAGAAGAGGTATGAATAAACACCATTATTTTCATTGATGTTAGCTTAATCGCTGTTTTCCATATCTCCCCTCTCCCGTCCCGATTAGTTCTCCTAACATCTTTGAAGTTGTTCTTGTTTCCTTGGCTCTGAAAACCCCTCAAATTTGTGGTTATTTACCGGCCACCTGGTCAACCACCAGATGGTTTGTTTGACGATGGGTGAATTTCTATACCGGACCTTTTCTACCTCAACTTTGCTCATCCTTAATGATTTCAACATTCCTCATCATACCCATCATGTCTTCTACTTCCGAACATATTCGAGCTTTAATCCACCTCACAACTTGCACCACACCCCCTACGTCAAAATATAGGGTGATTTCGTCTCCTCCGTCTAAGTTAATAAGCTTCACCATAAGTAGCCACTCGACGGAAATTTATGACCAGTTCCATACCCAGTTGTTTCACTCTTTCTCTCGTACCCAACCGTGGCTTAACCTCTGACAATCCGTCTCATCATGGTCGGTTCTCCACCATCGAGCAGAAACAAATGACCCTGGATATTTCTTCCCTTCCTCCTCCATCTCATACATGTGATCTCAGTGACTCATTTTGTTCTCTTTAAGGATACTCCTCTCCTTCCTTGATGTCTATACGACCTTCCTTCCCCTTCACTATCGTCGTCTGCATTCCCTTGATTCTATGTTTTCGGAGAGCAAAGCAGGACATGCACGCGGGGGCTTAGGACTGCTTGTGCTCGCTGTACTGAGGGGGTTACTACCTCCCTCGCCTGAACTATCCAAACTTTTGCCTAGTGCGTCTTTCTGAAATATACCTATAAAGGCCCCGCCCGCCACATCCGATCTGACCCCGTAAGGGGCGCGGCGATTTGCCATCCTGGCGGCCGTGCTGATGGGACTCAGCACCCCGTCTGACCCCAGCTTAGCCTCTTCTCCTTCCTTCAAAACACTTGTTTCCTCGCTTTTCATAAAACCTCTCCCACAACTTTCAATGGTCAGCCTCTAATTTCACAGGGTAGATGCTGACCTTTTCTCAAGCCAACCGTTCCGGATCGGGGCTGAGGGGGGGGAGGGGACAATGTTCCCTAACCCCTGAGCTCCGGTTCTGGATGTTTTTTTTTTAACAACCTGCTACATCCCCACCCATACCTTCCTCACATCCCTTTTCCTCTCCTCTTCACATTCTATCCATTTTTACGCCGTGTTCAAGGTGGAGCTGCCATGCCGATGGACTGCCAGGCCACCAGGCGGGAGGGGTGGTCCGAAATGGCGGCGCCTGGCTCTGCCAGGCCTGTATGCACCTCTTGCAATGTGGGCAACTTCCATAGGCGATGAGCTATTGCGTCCCGTAGAACAAATAGGGTCACCATGCCCAATGATGAAAATCAAGAAAAAACCCAACCCCCAACTTCCCCAAGAACATCAACGGAGCCGCCCTCGGGCAGCTCCACCGAGAAAATGGAAGTCCTTCCCCCTTGTGCTTGCGCAAGGGACCCTCCATACTTCTTTAACCGGAGAGGAGGCTTACTCCTCTCCTACGCCTACGGGTGTAGGCGACTCCCCCTCACCCCCTTCTCTGGAGGTGCTTTCGGGCACCTCCCTATCTCCAGCGGCAGTCCCTCCTTTGCTTTCTAAGGGGACTGCCAAGAAAGCCAGCAGGCAGCCCATTGCCGACCGCCCCTCGTGTAAGCGGCTTGGTAGGGCAAACCCCCTTAGGGGGAAGAGGGAAGCCAGGCCCCTTCGGTCGCTTCCCTCAAAAGACCTGCTGGCAAGAATATTAAACCTTGCCGGGGTCAAGGCCTGTGCCTCCCCACTAAAGACTTATGACGCTGCCAAGGGGACCTGCGATGTCCTGGGAGGGGATGGCCAACTTGAGGCCCCTCCTGTGATAGACATGGCCCTTGAGGAAAACCAGCCTCAGACGGTAGGGCCTTCCATGGGAAGGAATCCGGGCTCGGCGCCAAGCACCGAACCCGAATCCGCCCCTATGCATGGTCCTTCTCAAACGGCTGGGGATTCTCAGGCAGTACAAGGAAGGGAGAGATGTCCTCCGGATGATGCCCCTGCGACCACAAGGACCTTCTCCATTTCGGAGAAGGAACTGGCTGAGGCTGGTCCATCTGGCCTGGAGGCTTCTACCGGCGGGGGTAAGAAGCGGGTTCATTCTCCGCCCTCCTCTCCAAAAAGAAAAAGACCAAGACCAAAAAGACGAAGAAGACTCGGGGCTCCTCTCCATCCGCGGGGGCTGCGGGGACGGATGGGTGTTCTGCCACTTTGGTAGGCGACCAAGCCAAGATCAGCACATCCGCCCCTCTGCCCCCCGGTTGCGGAGCCCTTGACCAAGACCAAAAATGCAGAGGGCGGAGCCTCGATGACATTGGGGCCCCTCATTCAGAGGTTACCTGGCGTTTACGAGCCCGCTGGCTTCAAACGCTTCCTCGTTATTCACTTCACTGATGGCACCATGTTGGCCAAAGGCAACATGATCCATCAGAGGAGAGCATTAGCTAGTGCAATTGGTAGAGAGCCGAAGGTAACCCGTCTTTCGGACGGTAGCCTTCTGGCAAATGCAGAGAATCCCGCCGAGGCGGCCAAGATAAGTGCTCTTCGGACACTTCATGGCACCCCGGTGAGTGTGACGCCACACTCTACCATGAACTTTGTGAAAGAAGTAGTTTATGCGAGGGAACTCGTTGACTACTCCATTGAGGACATCACCCTAGAGCTGGCCGACCATCGGGCGGTCAAGGTCGAACGTGTGATGAAAAAAACAGGGAGGGGCCTCGAGACCCACCCCTACACTCTTCGGCACGTTCGACTGTGACAAGCTCCCTGAGTCGGTGCGTGCCGGTTGGTACCACTACCGCGTGAAGGCATTCGTGCCACTGCCGCGGCGGTGCTATTACTGTCACCGCTTCGGCCATACGAATCGCTCATGTAGACGTGCAAAGTCGGGGTCACCCGAAGTCTGTGTAAATTGCTCCAAGGTTGCACACGATAAGTCCAAATCGTGTGTGGCCAAGTGTGTCAATTGCGGAGAGCCACATCTGCTTCTTCGAAGCAATGTGGTGCATATCTCCTTGAGAAAGAAATCCTGGCCGTTCAGGCCCAGGATCAACTCTCATTCTGCGAGGCTGAGGACTTGGTCCTGGCGTGCCCGGCTCTGCCTGGGACGTCATATGCCTCAATAGTTAGAAAGGCACCCTCTGCTCGTGGCCCATCCAGGCCAACGAGCATGGTTGTTTCCGCGCCCATTCGGAGCTCTTCTGCGGGCTCTACCCAACCGGGGCGATCCCCTGGTAAAGCTGGCGGCAAAAAGGGTTCATACCCAGCCCCGGCTAAAACCAGGCCCCCCCTCTTCCCCCAGCGTGACCGTTTACCGTAAGGCGAAACGGCCACGCGCCTCCACCGAGTCGTTAGACTTAGAGGAGGCAACACCCCCGAAGATGGTCGCTAGGCCATCTCCGGGGTTCCTAAAGCTGTCCCCCGAAAGAAGGACTGCAACAAAGGAGCTTCGGCTCCTTCGCCCACGCCCCGAGGTGTGGCGAGTGGCTCTGAGACGGTGGTTCCTCGAAAAGAGGGCCCGCCGCCTCCGAAGCCGCAACGCCCGCCTAAGGTTTCGAGGCGGAGGGAGGAAAAGACTCGCATGGCGAGCCCAACCTCCCCCAATAAGTCCTCGAAGGCGACAGCGCCTTCAGCGCTTTGTCCGGCCAACAGCGCCCGGGGTTCTGCTTCCAAGAAGCGTACGGCCATTCCCGTGAGGGTTTTCAGTTCGAGGAGGGCCCCCGCGTCTCCTCCGAGCTAGGCCTGGAGGGCATATTCCTTCAATGGAATTGCCGTGGACTCCGGGCCAACTGGGAGGAGCTGTGGAGGCTCGTCTCGTCCCGTTCCCCGTTAGCTATCTTTTTCAGGAGACCATGCTAGGCGCGTGCCCCCTGGCCGCCCTCCCGATGTATAAGGGTCTTGTTACCCCACCACCGCGGGATGGCTAGGCTGGGGGATGCGCGGTTTACACCCGGCATGATGTCTCCGTTCTTCCTTTCTCTTTAGATACCCCCTTCTAGGCAGTGGCTGTGCAGCTGCACCTGGATAGGAGGTATACTATCATTTCTGCGTACATTCCACCGTCAGCTGACTTCAACGCGGGGGACTTCCGCCGCGTCGTGGCACGGTTGCCGAGGCCCTATCTCTTGCTTAGGGATCTGAACGGCAGGCATCCTCTCTGGGGAGATTACTCCATAAATCCAAGGGGACAAGTCCTTGCCGATCTGATCGAAGAGCTTGAGATGGATGTTCTGAACGTGGATGAGTTTACCCATCACTGTCCGAGAACCGCTTCATTTTCTTGCCTTGACCTATCTTTGTGCTCTTCGGATGCACAGCCTGATTTTGATTGGGGGATGGTCGATGAC
The DNA here is from genome assembly GCA_963969495.1 of Ceratothoa steindachneri. NCBI lineage: Eukaryota > Metazoa > Arthropoda > Malacostraca > Isopoda > Cymothoidae > Ceratothoa > Ceratothoa steindachneri. The sequence goes on from OZ018331.1 coordinate 120,684,640, forward strand.
CTCCATAGTAGTGATCACTTTCCCATTTAAATATCATTTCCAGGGCGACTGCCGCCTGAGAGCCCACCTCGGTGGTGCTTGGCGCGGGCGCGGTGGCCTGCATTTCAGGAAATGACTGAATTCTCTATCTCAGTCGAGGAGTTTAGGTCGGTAGATGAGGCCGTTGAGTTCTTCTCCGGCAACCTCATCGCCGTGGGCCTGACTACTATTTCTAGGACGTCTGGCCGTTTTGCACGCCAACCACTCCCATGGTGGTCAGCCGAGGGTGAGAGGGCCCTCAAACAGAAGCGTTGTGCCTACATGGGCTATAAGCGCCGCCCGAACGATTTCACTGTCGCTGAATTTCGTCGGGCTAGGCTAGGTTCCGGTATATTTCGAAGCACGCCCGCCGCTCTTCTTGGCGGGCATACGTGTCTTCACTTAACGGGAAGACCTCTTTAGCTGAGGTGTGGAAGCGAGTCAAAAGGATTCGGGGCAAGTTCTCGCAGGACCCCCCTCCCGTTCTCCAGGAGAATGGGACCGCAATCTCGGACCCCGCGTCCGTGGTGGAATCCTGAGCGACCGCTTTTTCCGCATTCTCTCGCCGTGATGCTGCTCCGCCAGCATTCAATGCATGTCGTGATGTCGCGGAAGGCCGCCGGCTGGACTTTACCTCCAGAGGCGGAAAACCCTTCAACGACATGTTTACTGTGAGTGAGTTAAGTTCCACTCTCGCTTTGTGCGCGGGCACCGCCCATGGTCCGGACGATGTCCCGTACGCCATGCTTCGACACCTGGGTGAGCGAGGCATGGCCTTTCTCTTAGATTCGTTTAACAGGATCTCGGTGGAAGGTCTTCTCCCAGACTCCTGGCGAATCGCTACTGTGCTCGCCTTTTGCAAACCGGGGAGAGATCACTCTACTCCGACTGGTTTCCGCCCAATCTCTCTAACCTCTTGCGTGTGCAAGTTGATGGAGAAATTGGTAAATGTTAGAATAGCCTTTTTCCTGGACAGCGGAGGCCATCAGTCTTGCGCACAGTGCGGCTTCCGCAAGTTCCACTCCACGTCGGATGCTCTGCTCCGAATGGAAAATGTCGTCAGCGAGGCTTTCCTTCGTAGACAGCACTACGCCATGGTCTTTTTCGATCTGGAGAAGGCCTATGATACCGCATGGCGATACGGTATCATGGAGACTCTCCACACGATGGGGGCGAGGGGACGCCTTCCAATGTTTATATCTGAATTTTTGCAAGATCGTCGATTCCGCGTACGGGTGGGGGGAGCCCTCTCCGGACCAAAGGAGCAGGAAGAGGGTGTCCCGCAGGGAAGTGTCCTCAGTGTCAAACTGTTTGCCCTGAGCATCAATGGAATCACCTCGGTGCTGCCGTAAGATGTTCTCGCTACGCTCTACGTGGACGACCTTTCGATCTCTTTTGGCGGTGCCCAGATGCCAACTCTGGAGCGTCGACTCCAACAGGAATTGAACCGCGTCTCTCGCTATGCCGAAGCGCACAGGTCTCGGTTTTCTTTGGCCAAGACTAAGGTGGTGCACTTCTGCCGCCATCCACGGCTTCACCCCGACCCAGATTTGTTTCTTAATGGGGTGCGCCTGGATGTGGTTGAGTCGCCCCGTTTCCTTGGTCTTGTATTCGACCGACGCCTCACCTGGGAGGCTCATATTCGCAGCCTTAGGGTCTTTTGTATCCGCGCCATGGACATTCTCCGTTCCGTGACGTTCAGTGCTTGGGGCGCTGATAGGGCTACTGCCTTACTTTTTTATCGATCCTTTGTTCGCTCGAAGCTCGACTACGGATGCGAGTTTTATGTATCCGCAGCCGAGCGTTTATTGCGGAAGGTGGATTCGATCCACCACACCGGCCTTCGCTTTGTGACCGGTGCCTACCGCACTTCCCCCATTGAGAGCCTGTTGGTCGATGCTGGGGAGATGGCACTCGCTCTGCGCCGCGTGCAGTGCATCAATCGCCTGTACGCGCGAGACCGGCGCCTCCCTCAGTCGCCAACAGCTCTCACGGCATCCGCAGCTGATCTCGATGCTGCCTATACCGCCGAGAGACGCCAGTCATAACCTAAACCCCCCCACCCTTTGGGTTTAGGGCCAGGAAACTCCTTCGAGAGGTAGATATAGCTCTCGGGTCGGTGGCGCCCCTGGTTTTGCCCAGGACGCCACCCTGGAGGGTACCACATTTGGCCTTTTGTCGCTACGCCTCTGCTCCCAAAGCTTGTACGGCGCTGGGAGTATTGCGTTCGACCTTTTTGGAGCACACATCGTGTCACGCTGGAACCGTGCCAGTGTATACGGATGGCTCCAAGTCCCAAGAGGGGACCGGCTTCCACGCCGTATCCCCTCTGTTTGAAGTCAGCGGGGCTCTACCAGGCGCTGCGTCTGTCTTCACGGCCGAGCTGGTGGCAATACACCACTCGGTACGGGAGATTACGTGACATGCCCGGTTCGTAGACCGGATTGTGATGTCTAGCGACTCACAAAGCGCCCTGAGTGCTCTCGGGGCATTGGAATCTCCGCATCCCCTGGTTCGCGATATCCGTGACGCCACGGTTTTGGCGAGCCGGGTGGATGTCGAGATTATCTTCTGCAGAGTTCCTGGACATGTTGGAATTGCGGGGAATGAGCGCGCCGATGAGGGCGCCAAAGAGTCCACGAGGACTCTGCGACCGGACCAGCGTTTCGCTCTTTCTCACACCGACTACATGGCAGGAATACGGGCAGCTCTTCGGACTGCTTGGCAAAGAAGATGGGAGACGGTCGAGGGGAACTTAAAGTTGCGTGCCATTGCGCCGCGACTGTTCCCATGGACCTATCCCCCAATGCCGCGCTGGCTTCAGGTTGCTTTCTGTCGTCTCCGAATCGGACACACTCGTGTGACGCATCGCTATTTGATGGAGCGCTCGCCTGCGCCCTATTGCAACGACTGCGTAGTCCCCCATACTGTTCGGCACATTCTCGTCGAATGTCTGGGTGATCTTCGCGCACGATACCTGTCCCGGTACCGGGTGTGCGGGATCGCTACCGCCTGTTCCTTGTACTCGGGACGAGTGCGTACACTTTGACTGGTAGACTTGTTGACTTTTGGGGGGGAGGCCGGCCTTCTCCCTTTCATTTAACCAGGTTTAATTGTTGTTTTTGTTATTGTTTTTGTTATTGTTATTGTTATTTCTTTTTATTGTTGTTTCCTTTTCATTTTTCAAAGTAGCCTATAACTAGGCTTTTTGTTTACGGCGACTTATGCCTAAGTCGGCAGTCGTTAGATAGCCCCTTAAATAAAAAAAAAATAAAAAAAAGAAGCATCCGTTCTGATAACAAAAACACTCCCCCAACACTGTTTAAGCTGCTCACGAATCTTCTTTCTTTCTGACACTCAGGTTCTTACCAACTGACAATTTTTTGCATAATTCTGTGATGAGGTTATTCATACTCAGTTGGTATTTTCTTTGTCGATAAACCTTGATATACAGTACTTCCCCCTACCCCGATTCATCTCTCTCATGCCTGTGTATCAGGTCGGAAGTAACCTACCTCCTTTTATCTAAAAAAAAAGACATGTTCCCCTTTATAATCTTTACCTATATGTCTCTATCGTTAGTTCTAGTCTGCCTTCAAGGTTGATTACAACAAGGAATCTGCTCGCCTAAATGTTGAGCCAATCTCTCGACAGTCTTTGATACTATCAATCGTACAATTCTTCATCTTCATGAATTTCTGGGAGTTTCTAGAACCGTACTTGACTGATTCCCATCCTAAATTTCATCTCGCACTCAATTTGTTCATATCAGGAGTGAAGTATCTACGACGGCAGGGATGTGATTTGGTGTTTCACAAGGCTCGGTTCTTGGTCCTCCTTTTCGAATCTATTTTCTGCCCCTTGACATTTTTATACGTCGGCTGTTTAGCATTTCAGTTTTCTCTCTATCTCTCGGCTGTATTCCTTACTGTCGATCACAATTGTCTTCATCGTCTGTGTTGAATTTTTGTGTGTCTTTGGATATACAAAATAAACATGAATAGAAGAAAGTAAATTATGTAAATGAATAAATAAAAAAATATCAAATAGAGGGATTATAAATGTTGATTGTACCGTTTGACATGGTATTACTGGCTGAGAGTAAAGGATTATGAATGTTGATCGGAGTGTTTGACATGGTATTACTGGCTGAAAGTATGATGGATTATGAATGTTGATCGAAGTGTTTGAGATGGTATTACTGGCTAAGAGTAAGGGATATGAATGTTGATCGGAGTGTTTGACATGGTATTACTGGCTGAGAATAAGGGATTATGAATGTTGGTCGGAGTGTTTGACATGATATTACTCGCTGAGATTAAGAGGGATTATGAATGTTGATTGGAGCGTTTGACATGGCATTACTAGCTGAGAGCAAGAGGGATGATGAATGTTGTTTTTAGTTACAAGTAAAGAGAGTACCCTAGGAGACCTTACGGTCCATTCAAAGAGGGTACCTTTAGGCTAGCAATCGAGCGGGCACATGGCTGCTCAATTGTTTTGCGTCCCTAAACGGACACTTTTCAAGACTTTGTCTAGTCTTGACTTGAACTGGTCAACAGATTCACTGTTGACAACTTCTAATGGAATTGCGTTCCAACTACCGCAGATACTGTACGTGAAAAACTTTCCACACATATCGCGGTTGTAACGCTTCAGTTCAAGTTTAAACACGTGATTTCTTGTTCTGCTCTCAACAAGTGTGAAAATATCCCCGTAGTCAACATTGTCGAACCCTCGAAGTATTTTGAAAACTTCGATGAGCTGACCACGCAGTCTACGGGTTTCCAACGAGAACAGATCCAATTTCCTTAATCTATCTTCATAACTTTTATGTCTGATAGAGAGAATCAGTTTGGTTGCCCTGGCTTGTACGCGTTCCAATCTCGCGATGTCCTTTTGAAATGAAGGACTCCAAAATTGTACGGCATACTCCAGGTGCGGTCGGACAAGTGAGTTGTACAAACACAGTACAATCTCCTTGTTCCGAAATCCAAACTGGCGCTTTATATAGCCTAGCATCTTCTGGGTCTTTTTCTCCGCCTTAATGCACTGTTTCGAGAACTTGAGGTCACTAGTGATTGTTACACCCAAGTCCTTCTCAGTGTCGGTGGATTCAATAGCAGTGCCCTTAAGGATATACTGAGATTGGGGGTTTCTGTGGCCGATATGCATCACTTTGCATTTGTTCACGTTAAAAGGCATTTGCCACGTGTCCGACCACTCCCCAATCTTCCCAAGATCTTCCTGCAGGCGGGCAGTATTTCCATCCTTTGCAGCGTTCATACCAAGCTTGGTATCGTCGGCAAATTTAGAAATCTTGGCAACCATGTCACCTTCAATGTCGTTGACGTAGATGATGAATAGTAGTGGTCCCAGGACAGAACCGCTAGTAACGGGCACCCACTCAGAGGCCTATCCATTCACCACCACCCGTTGCCGTCTGCCACTTAGCCAGTTCTCGATCCAGCCGGCTACTTTTCCGTCTATGCCCAGCGCTCGCACTTTCCGGAGAAGGCGGCGGTGTGGTACCTTATCAAAGGCTTTCTGAAAGTCTAAGTACACCACATCCACCGCCTTGTCACGATCGTGCTCACTGAAGACGAAGTGGAAGAATTCCACAAGGTTCGTCAGGCATGACCGTTGCCTTCGGAAGCCGTGCTGAGAACTCCTCAGTAGCAGGTTTGACTCTAAATACGACGCATTTTGTCCACCATGATGCTTTCCATGAGTTTACCGACTATCGAAGCCAGTGTTTTGCATGGTATTACTGGCTGAGAGCAAGAACGATGATGAATGTTGATTAGAGTGCTTGACATGGTATTACTGGATGAGAGTATGAGGGATGATGAATGTTGTTTGTAGTGTGTGACATGGTATTACTGGCTGAGAGTGGATTATGAATGTTGTTTGTAGTGTTTGACATGGTATTACTGGCTAAGAGTAAGAGGGATGATGGATGTTGTTTGTAGTGTTTGACATGGTATTATTGGCTGAGAGTAAGGGATTATGAATGTTGATCAGAGTGTTTGACATGGTATTACTGGCTGAGAGTAAGAGGGATTATAAATGTTGATTGCACCGTTTGACATGGTATTATTGGCAGAGTAAGGGATTATGAATGTTGATCGGAGTGTTTGACATGGTATTACTGGCTGAGAGTAAGAGGGATTATAAATGTTGATTGTACCGTTTGACATGGTATTACTGGCTGAGAGTAAGGGATTATGAATGTTGATCGGAGTGTTTGGCATGGTATTACTGGCTTTGAGTAAGGGATTATGAATGTTGATCGCAGTGTTTGACATGGTATTACTGGCTGAAAGTAAGATGGATTATGAATGTTGATCGAAGTGTTTGACATGGTATTATTGGCTGAGAGTAAGGGATTATGAATAACGATCGGAGTGTTGACATGGTATTACTGGCTGAGAGTAAGAGAGTTGATCAATGTTGTTTGTAGTGTTTGACATGGTATTACTGGCTGAGAGTAAGATGGATTATGAATGTTGATCGGAGTGTTTGACATGGTATTACTGGCTGAGAGTAAGGGATTATGAATGTTGATCGGACTGTTTGACATGGTCTTACTGACTGAGAGTAAGGGATTCTAAATGTTGTTTGTAGTGTTTGGCATGGTATTACTGGCTGAGAGTAAGGGATTATGGATGTTGATCGAAGTGTTTGACATGGTATTACTGGCTGAGAGTAAGGGATTATGAATGTTGATTGGAGCGTTTGACATGGTATTACTGGCTGAGAGTAATAAGGATGATGAATGTTGTTTGTAGTGTTTGACATGGCATTTATTTGTTAAGAGGGGCCTAAAATTCAATGACCAAAAAATGAGGCGATGGTGTTTGGTCGTTATTATATGGTGTGGTGCGGTATTAGACTCCAGTTTTTGCTCTTTAAACAAGTTCAATCTTCTAGTATCTAGGATATATATATATATATATATATATATATATATATATATATATATATATATATATATATATATATATATAGGGAATGATAGTGGTAAGGATGATCCGGATTGCAACCACGATGTTTTAAATGGTAATAAACTATCTGGGTCGATTACTGCATGAATGAATGCTAAGGGTTTGAGTGTGGAATGTGCTTTAAAACTAGACGAGAGAGAGAGAGAGAGTATATTGGTGCCAATTCTGCTGTAAGTGAGTGCTACTGTGGTTTGGAAGGTGAATGAAATTGTGAGAGTGAGACCTTTGTAATTTAAGAAGGGTATGGGCAAGGTGGGGAGAATGGAGTACGAATATGACAAGTATCGGGAGACAGCCAAAAACATCCCCTTTTTTTGTAATTCTGTAATTTGTTCACCATTAAAGCTTGACGGTAGAAATAAGTACCATTACTTAAAACAATATTTGAAATTTTATTAACTAGCTTAGGGATCCTAGGCTTGCGGTGGATAGTTTATCCTAGCCTAGGATATCCTATCTATGCAGATATTAAACAGTTCTGTTTTAGGCTCTCAAAAATGCCACAATTAACTCTTGAAAAGCGCATGTTTGTGGTGGAATTAATGATTCGACATGGCTTCATAATCAAATCAATTCGTCATTTGCAAGCAAGATATGGTATACGATTAGACAAAAGAAAACAATTCAAAGAAATTACGCCAAGTGGAATGCACACAGCACGATTCGTAATTTAAATAACGGAAATTCCGGTCGTAAGAAAAGTGTGAGGACGAAAACGAATATTGGCAAGGTACGGACTTTAATTGATGCTGATGAAACAAAATTGGCCCCTGAGACACATTTCAATAGAAAAGCTGTGCGAACGATTCTCAAAAAAGATCTTAATTTAAAGCCATGCAATGGTCAATGTCAACTAGCTTATGGATCCTAGGCTTGCGGTGGATAGTTTATCCTAGCCTACGATATCCTATCTATGCAGATATTAAACAGTTCTGTTTTAGGCTCTCAAAAATGCCACAATTAACTCTTGAAAAGCGCATGTTTGTGGTGGAATTAATGATTCGACATGGCTTCATAATCAAATCAATTCGTCATTTGCAAGCAAGATATGGTATACGATTAGACAAAAGAAAACAATTCAAAGAAATTACGCCAAGTGGAATGCACACAGCACGATTCGTAATTTAAATAACGGAAATTCCGGTCGTAAGAAAAGTGTGAGGACGAAAACGAATATTGGCAAGGTACGGACTTTAATTGATGCTGATGAAACAAAGTCAGTGAGAAAATTGGCCCCTGAGACACATTTCAATAGAAAAGCTGTGCGAACGATTCTCAAAAAAGATCTTAATTTAAAACCATGCAAAGGTCAATGTCAAGAAATCTCAATCCAGGATAAGCAACTAAGGTTATCATTTTGCTTCAGGGTTAAAGAAATGTGGGATGATAAATAACAAGCATTGAATAACATAATTTTCAGTGATGAATGCCATATTTACCTGAAAAGGCATGCCAAATAAACAGTGTAGAATTCTAAGTACATCCATGCATTAGTGCATACATAAATACACCGACACAGCTGCGTGTCCCCCCCCCCCCATCTTATTTTAAATTCGCCTTTTCGCATCGAATCTCCTTCACTCCTTTTCACGCCGTCATAAACCCGCAGGTGGAGAGGAGGAAAGCTCGGATGGCAGCGAGGCGTAAATATTTCGCTTGTCTTGGGGGCAGACAAAAGGTCTTTCGCGAGATGATAAGGATTTTATACAATCCGGTGCTCTCTCTCGATTTTAGCTCTTGAGGGAAATAAAAAGGAAAATTCTCCCTGGAGTCAGGCAGAAGATTTTGGACCTACGTTGTGTGTGGAGCTAGTCCCACAAAGGAAAAAGTTCGCCCGTTGCCATGAAGAAACTTCGGGGAATTTGTTGTTGCCGTCACGGTACTTGCAGGTACCAAACTTCTCGCCCCTCCCCCTTCGGAGTCAGAGGTTACACAGGACCTCCCTCTGCGGATTACCCTAGACGCAGCTAGGTAATCATTTTGGCTACCCACTCCAGGTGCCAATAATCGGAACGAACACTTCAAGGAGAAGAATTCCGATTTGAGTCACCGTTTGATCGCCTTCGCGATCCGGCCTAGGATCATTATATCAGGACAGCGGTCTAGAATTACCCCCACATTCGGTAACCTCGGACGACCGGGCTAAGTGCGAACATCGTCAGAAGAAGAAGACATTCACCGTCATCCTCCAAATACTTACGAACTCTAAGGCATCGTTAAAGTGAATTATCCCCTCCCCTAACTTCACCAGTTTAATCGTTAACTAGAATTTCCATCCGAGCTCATAACCTCGATTATTACAAGTGATTAATTCAGTGCTTAATTCCATAATATTATTCAATTCATTCTGTCGGACGCAATTAAGACGCAAGCATCCTAGTACGTAGATTTCAATTGTAATTCCCACGACATTATATAGACTTACCTATTCAGTGCAAAGACTAATCCTATTTATACCTATATATGCTATTTCATATTTCTAATTCATGTATATTAAAGATTATTTTTGTATTTGTGTGTTTTAACTATTCTGGACGATCCTTTGGCAATAGAAAAGCAAGTTACTCGGCTTAATTCTTTTTATTACATAAGTCCACCCATGACTGGCTTTTACTGAGTGAGAACACACTCAGGGGATCACTATCTTAATTTTGACCAAAAGGGAAGCACCGGGGTTATCCTTATTCACCGGAAGTGGCTACGGTAGGTGTATTGGCTGCACTTCACCCCTACTTTACCTTGCCTCGAAATTATAATATATGCCAAGGAAGTGGGACGGGGATTACCCACTCACTAACCCTCGACAAACAGAATTATCGGAAATGATCACTAACTATGCCAAATAATCACTTTCAAAAACCTGTGGACTAAGTGAAAATAAGATTTATGGGCTCTATTTCTTTGATGACCATGAAACAGGCCAAGCTCAGACAATTAAAGTTGCCAGATATCATGAGATGCTCAAAAGCATTTTCGCTAATAGCACATATCCCAACGAATGGTTTCTGCAAGATGGCGCTACAACCCATAATGCATGTGCCACCATGGCATTGTTGAAGGCTTGATTTCCTCAGCGACTAATGCTGCATAGGACACATTTCCCCTGGCAGGCGGGGTCACCTTTAGACTACTTTCTATGGAGTTTTGTAATGGAAAGAGTATTTCGAGCTGCACCATTTAATATCGCAGAACTGCAGAATGAGTTGCTAGAAATCATTGCATCCATCAATGTCAATATTTTGCAGAATGCCATAAAAGTTTTGCTAATCATTTTGATAATTGCAGTGTCCGGTGGTGGTCATATCGAAGGTCAAAAAGCTACATTAATATAATTTCAAATATTGGTTTTGCAATGATACTTATTTCTACCTTCAAGCTTTAATGGTTAATAAATTGCACCATTATAAAAAAAAGGGACATTTTGGGCTGTCACCCGGTATAAAAGATCTGAGATCAAATGAGAAAGGGGGTTGTGAACTTGTGACTCTGAGAATGTTCTGAAGCGGTGTAGTATGGTCACGTAAGAAGAGTGAGTGTCAGGGTGTGCAAAGGTTAGAATACAGCGTGAAAGGTTGATTGGTTATATGAAAGAGACTTTGAGAGATAAACGACTCACCGAGGATGAAGTTTATGATATCGTGTATGATCGGTGTACATCGATGTGTGTATGTGTGTGTGTGAGGGGCGTGTCTGGGCCATTTTGTTCAGGGATGAACCCTCGCTGTATTCAGTGCCCCATCGCTATGAAGGGCCAATTTGGCACAAGGAGGTCGGAGGTGGAAAGTAGTGTTTCGTGGCATTGATGCGCGCCAACCTCACGTTGCGAGAAGACGGGTAGAGGTAAAATTCGAGGAGTATTTGAGAAATGAAAAGGCAAAATCAGTGCTGAATATTGCCAAGGCAACACAATTGTTATCGGGGACGATAACAGAGGGGCCACCTGCGCAGGGTTTGCAGGTCCCCTTCGCGACCGACCCGGATTCTGGTGACCTACCCTCCTTTTTGCGACGACAAGGGGTCTCGAACTTGTTCCTTTACTTTCGCTGGAGGGGGGTTGACGCAATCCTTCACTCTTACTCTCCCCCCCCCCAAGGGATTGTGAGATGTAGCATGGGTATTCATGTCCTACTCAAGTGTGGAAACCTGATTATCTTCCCACCACTCTTTTTGACACGTCCAAGGTTCAGTTCCATCACCAACCAACCACCCAAATGGTCCAGGTGCTTCCCTATACACTCTCTTTCTCATCCCTCTCTTTCTCCTCCTCCTCCTCCTCCTCTCTCTCTCCTGCTGCTGCTCCTACTCCTCTTCCTCTCTCTCCTGCTCCTCTTCCTCTCTCTCATGTTGCTGATCCTCCTTCTCCTCCTCCTCCTCCTCTTCTTCCTCCCGTTCCTCCTTCTCTTTCTCCTCCTCTTCTTCCTATCTTTCGGTAATCCCTCGTTTCTCTTCAAAAGAGACGAAAAGAGGAAATACAAAAACTCCAGAATGAACTCTATAAAAAGGAAAACAAATGGGAGAAGATCTTGGATGAATCGAAGAAGGAAAATGAACAAAAGAGTGAGTATAATATTACGAAGGGGAGGGGGGGAGGTATTCCATCGACCAAGTAGCCCTAATTAGTCATGTCACACTTTACGCTGAATTTCGTTCAGAGAGTGACAATGCAATTATAAGAGATTTGATAAGAGATGGAGTGTTTGGGGTATATTTAGTTAAAAATAAACTTGTCGGGACATTTACCAATAAAAATAAATGCAATGTAGTCACTCTATGTACGTTACGTTATTACAGTATTGTAAGCATCACTGTCGAAACATTTTGACACGGTTTTGTTTCAAAACAGTTCTGCCAAATTTCTCCCAATTTTTCCTTTTTCCAGCGAATATATTTATTCAATTTTTGAATTATCGATATCACACACATATTCTCATTTGGCTATTATTTTTTCCCTGATAATTCATTTTCTAACCTAACGTCTTATGAAAAATATTATTACTTGACAACACAGCACAGCATAACCAAGCGGCAGTCATTCAAAATTATTCGAGGTTTTATAAAACATATAAATAATTATATCGGTCATCCTACAGATTAACGATCAAGGTTTTGACAGAAAATTTACTTTCAATATAGTTTCTAAGCTAATTTGAATTGCCTGTTGCTATTTATTCAGTGCAGAAAGCTCTATTTTCCGATATATTAGCACTTAAATGCGCCATCGTACTATTATTTGCCGCTGCTACCCATATCGGCATGACGTCATTATCCTCGGGTCGAAAAGGGGGATTAGTCGCAAGAAATACTCATTCTACGATGATGGTTAGCATCGCATTTATGTAGGACGCTAATTTAACTACGATGTAGAAGGTTAGTGGTATTAAGTTATTTAAACATGTTTTGTTCCGCTAATTCTACAGATTAACGACTAACGTTCACGCCAGAACGCAAGCACCATTGTATGACAGCCTTCAAAAAGATCAGCCACGGCAAGTTCACTAGAATAGGCTTCTTGTTTGGTTCTTTTCCTTACTTAAAAACAAACCAAACGAACCCACAAAACCTAAGCAGACCTACATAACCCAACCATTATATATTTAGTTCGAAACAAGCTACGAGTATCAGGGACAACACGCAGTAAATCACGTGCTGGTGTATCTTTAGAGAACAAACGTTGCTCTTAAGTCACAAAAAAGGTAGCAAAATCAATTTGGTCCCCAAACAGCACTAAACTCTCTTCCTCATATCGAGTAGCATGAGTGTGTAGTTAAGAGGAAATCCCTTTTAATTAAGACACTTTTATAAAAGGAATGATGTTTAGGTTAAAGAGAGGGACTATAAGACTAGCTTTTAGCGGAGCTTAATTTTTCTTGAGGAGATTGTTAGGTTTGGGAGAGCTGTTTGGAACGATAATCATCCTTGTTTGACTTCGTTACATCCCTAAAAATACATTTCAACCTTTGAAGGACGACATGTGGCATTATTCCGAAGTTATTGAATGAAAAAGACATTTGTTTATTCATTGAAAAAATAGCTTTATGCCATCACAGAGAGTAGGAGCAATATGATATGGTTGGCCAAAAAGTCCTGACTCGCTTAGGAAGCGGAAGCTTGCTTACAGTTTTTTCATTCAAAGCTGACTGGTATCTGGGACAGATTCGGATGCTGGCTGATCGCTGGAAGAAGATCGTAGAGAATGATGGACTTTATTTTGAAGAATAAATGTTGGTGTTGATCCATAATTTTTTTTTTTGAGAGTCAGGACTCCTGGCCAACCTAATTGTTTAAGCGAGTTCTGTAGCTTAGTCAAACCCTTAAAATGACCCTCGTATAAACTTGTTGAGAATTCCTGATTTGACATAAAAGCTAGAGCCCTCGCTAGCCTAGTGAATAAGGCTTTGGACTTCTAGCGTCGAGGCACGGGTACGAGCAAAACTTTCAGTGGCGTCACGAGCTGACCGACCATTGAGTGGATACGCTAATGCACCCCTCCCCCTCCGCGGGAGTAAGTAGCTCCCATGCATCATCACCTGCATAACCAATCACAACACCGCTCTCTTTCCTTTCTCGTCTTCACATCACAACTGTCCCGGAACCCTGCCAAAGGAGTACTAGTATCCCTCACGAAGGGTTCTATGATCACTGGTTTGTGGTAAAACACAATACTACCGGACCACCTACCCACCTAACGAGGACCGGCCACTGTTTCTTTCGGGCTTGCCAGCGATTATCCTTCTGATCTTTATGTGCATTTCATTATACGGTCGGGAGATCTCGACCACGTTGGAAAGATCGAATGGTGCAATTTTTAACTACTACCCATAACGCCCTTCCGCCACCCTGAACCATCAGCATGGTAGGAAAAGGTGAATCTTCTATGCTAAAAGTAGTCAAACACATCTCCGACTACATTTTCAGAGTTCATCAATTCAATACCTTAGACGGATTGATGAGCTTAAAATCACCGAAGGAAAGAGTCAAATATTAATGGACTAATTTTGATCGTTTAAAACTTCGGATTAATAGAAAACGGGTCCAGCAAAAGCCCCCGGGGCCCATTTCTTATCCATTCGTAAACTTGATGCAGCAAAATCCGATGAATTTACATACTTCTGTGCACGTCTCTGCACAATGTACTAGCGATTTTTTGCTAAATTTTTTCCTTTAGGAAAATTAACATTCTTCAACCACTATCCAATTTAACAGCTCGATTAGGATTATTCACCAATGGACAGTAGTAAACTATTCGTGCATCAAAAGATGCAAAAGTTGCCGTCAATCTTTTTGCACATAAGTACATCCCACTGAAGAGTAGTAGATGAAATTATCGGTGGACCAAATACAGCTAAATTCGTAGTCAATGTTTGTGCGATATTTGAAAATACAATATGAGTAAATTCGATGACACACTCCGTCTACTACATGTAGTCTATTACGTAGTCAATGCGTTTGAATTAAATTCATTGTTTTTAGTGGCATGCACGCGACTCTTATAAGTTGCTGTCGGTTCGTAGGTGGGTCGGTCGAGTGGTAACTATTTTACTTTTCAATGAGTTGTCGAAAGTTTTGAAGGTTGTAAGGTCAAATGATATGTTTGTTAATTGATAATAAGTTTTGTAATTATTTGAAAAAAATCTTGAAATAATTGAGAGCCCGTGACTTGGTCTGTTGGCCTTGTTCTATATTAAAAATCACTTGCAAAGCGAAAAATATGAGTTTGGTTTGAACCTTTCTTTTATTCTAAAAGTGGAAGCTCTGGAATCTACAAGTCGCCGAAACATAAAGGAAGAGGAAGAGAGAGCGAAGGCATTGAGTGAGAAATTGCTAAAAAACAAGAAACAGCACGTTGAAGCCATTGATGTGCTGAGGAGACAGGTCAGAATTACCCTTTGTACACTTTTACGTAAGCAATATTTCACTCTACAACTCAAAGGTACTTCCCTTCTTCTTTCAATCATACCAGCTTCAAAGGCAGACACTTAGACATTTAATGGACAACTGCTACCTAAAAACCTTTAAAGGAACCGCTTTAAGTGGGCAGTTTTGCCGTTGCTCTTGCCTTCATCATAACCTAATCCCAGCCAAATACAATCCATATTCCTGGTGATGGGTTATATTTTGGATAAGGGAAAATATTTTCCTCACCCAGTGTCATCTATTTTCATTACAGTTCTGGTTTATAATTTTTTCCAGCACCATGAGGAAGTAGAAAAGTTGCGAGCGGAGATTACACGTCTTCAGAGAACACGTTCATCCTCTTCTGCCTTTCCCAGTATGGAGGTGTTTGCCAATGTGAGTTCAACGTATGTTAGATTCTCAAACCTGAATTATTAACATTGCTCAATTGATATTAATGGGAAGGGGTTGACGGCCAATTGACGCAGATGCGCCCCACTCAGCGAAAGGCTAGAATTAGGGAAAAGAAAAGAAGATTAAGGACACAAGTGAGACTATATCAGAAAAAGGAAGGGAAAGATTATTTGCTTAGAACCGGGGCCCGTCGGTCAGGATCAGACGTAAATGTTTCGATTGGGGGTACCAATATAAGGAAAGGAAAAAGGCGGCCACGGGGGATTATGTACAGGAGCCACCAGGTAAGTACATACGTGGGATACAGTGAGTCTGATGCGGCAGGGGTTGTAGGTAGGAAATGGGGAGGGGAAGAGCGGTGAGATCATGGACATAAGGTAACTGTGTGTTACCGTAGTATGATCCAGACGGAGGCAGGCCAGCACCACCTCTTTATGATAGGAGCGGTGGAAGGATGAGACACAGTAGCCAAGATGTGGCTTAATACAGTTGAGTTTGATGAAAGGTGGAGTTTTCCGAACAACAAGCCATTGTGGATTAAGGATCTTTTCGTGTGGAAGAAGATCGTTAAAAGTTAGGGGAAGTGGGGGTGCCGGAGTGGAGGCTGGTCAGGCAGCTTGGTCAGCTCGTTCATTGTCAGGCGCCACAACGTAGGATGGCACCCTGTAGAAGGTAACAATTTCATATAAGGATCTGAAGGTAAGGGTGAGAGTAGTGGGATATGACAGAGATCGTACCTCTGGAATCCGTGAATAAAACAAATTCGACGGAAGGGAGTAGGAATGCGATACGGATGGCCTAAAACTCTTCCGAGAATGAACGAGGAGGAGTAACCTGGCGCCGTCTCAACCACAATGGTAGCAGACGTGCTGTGGAGGGATCGGTACTGGTTACCTGGCTAAGGAATTCTGACGTGAGAGACTTAACTGGCTTTAGGGACTTGCGAGTTGTTAGGAGGTGGTTTCAGACTCTTGCGGGGGTCACTATACACGAATGTGTACCCACGAAAGAGATATGGTAAACAGGGGCCCATACTGAACTAGAGTAGGGAGAAGAATGATGCCACCGTCCCTGGGAGGTGTCAGTGGTCCTTAGTGGAGGGGACAACGGAAACCAAGGAGAATATTCGTGACGTGGGCATCCGGTGGAAGCGGAGGAATCTTTGCGGGCAGGAAGACACGCTTAATCGCCTCGGGAGGGACAGTACACTCGGCGCGAATGTTCGTCATCGGGGAGGATCAGAAAGCACTTGAGGCCAGACGAAGATCCAAGTTTAAAATTAACTCAGGGCGACGGAGTGTCGATGAAGATGCCGAAGCATCATACGCTGCACAACCAAATTCCAGTCTGGACTGGATCAGCGCAGTGTAGAGGCGGAGTAAATTGCGACGGTCGGCGCTAATAGTAGTGTGGGACAAATTTCTAAGGACATTGAGAGCGGACACGCTGGAGGCAACGACATAGGGGACGTGAGGCTTGCACGAAAGTTCTCGTCGAAGATAAGATCAAGAATCCTCACCAACTGCTTCGTGAGTATTGGGATTCCAGACATAGAGAACGATGGGCAGTCGAGATATCAGTAGCGACGGGAGCGGAATAAGACACGGGAAGATTTGTTAAGGGAAAAAGGGAATCACTTCGATGGGCCCATTCAACGGCAACAGTGATAGCAACTTGGACTTTCCTGGTCACCATGGAGAGAGATCTACAGCAGTATTAGATCACCAGGTCGTCAGCGTGGAATGGGCTGATAATGGAACGTGTGGGGGAGAAGAGGAGCACACTTAGGACTGAGCTCTGTGGGAAACCCTCCTCATGCAAAAGGAGCCTTAGATAGGAGGAACCTACTGGAACCTGAAAGGAACGGTCGCGAGGGAATTGCGAGATGAAGGTGGGCAAAAATCCGCGGTCTTACAGAATGTAGGCTGGAGGGGATAACGGTGCGGCGGATATTGAAAGTGAGGACTAGTGGATCCTAAGTCACTAGCTAGCCTGGGATTACGGAGAAAGGGGACGACGGGTGGTTGTGACAGGGATGAGTGAGGAGATGAGAGTGGGATAGAGTCAAGAGATGAGGGAAGCGGGAGGGAGGGGGGCGAAAGGTGATAAATAATGGAAATTTGTTGGGGAGACGTAAGGGGAGAGTCTGGGGAAGGGGTGAGAGGGGTAGGATTTGGGGAGTTATGGAGATAGTTTTGAGGAACTGGCCTGGGGAGAAGGGGGGAGGGGTGGAAGACCTGGGTAGTTGTTTTTTAAGGACCTTGGGAATATGGATTGGGAGGGCGAGGCTTTACGGATGGTCCGAGGTCTAGGGGGTTGATGGAGATACAGAGAAAAGGGAGTGGTGATGCTCCGAAGTGGTTCCTCATTGCCTCTCCAATTGAGAGGGGTGAGGTCTGGAAGGGCGAGCCATGTGATGCATCTACCTCTGTCACGGTTACGCCGTCCATGGGCGTCGGGGGTGGTTATGAAGATATGAAAACCTTAGAGAGGGGCGACATGGGAGATTTATTTTGGGCGTAACATTTAACTCGGTAGGCTGGGAGGATGGCATCTATATCTAAGGGAAGGCGCAGAGCTTCCGCCGGCGATAGGGTTTACGACGGGGTGTGCAGCTGGATTCGAGACTTTTTTAAGTCCTGTTTGAAGTCATCTTAAAAGTAACAATGGACATGTTTTTACACTTTAAAAGTAATTGCTGATAGCGGTATAGAGTGGGATGTTCAATGCTTAGGTTCTTCAAAATGAACGAGTAAAAGTTTATAAATAATTTGCCTGGTGACCGGTCATTTCTTGCAACTTTTGTCTCGCGGGTTGTTTTAGGTTTTTCTAATATGGGACTATGTTGTTTCTGTTGTTGGGAAATTTATTCTTTCTGTTACTTGGGCTTGATTTTCACTCCTTTTTAATGTTCTTTATTTCAGTGTTCTTAGGCATAGATTGGTTCTGGGAGTTCTTATGTTAGCAATTTCCTGCTACGGAGGTTTCCCTTCTGTTTTTGCTTTGTTCGTCTAGACCAGGGGTCGCCAAACTTTTTTCACAGTGGGCCAGATAACTGAGAGGATGATGAACGCGGGCCGCATAACCACTTTGTTCAATACAATATATTGAATACACAAAAAATAAAGACAACAAACATATTTATTTAAAAAAGATTACCAAAAAAGGCGTCGTTAGCAATAAAATAGTATTATCAAACCCAGTGCGCACATATCCGAGTCTCACAAACTAAGCAGCAAAAAAGGTTAGTAAGATTTGTGAAACTGGCGTTTTAGCTTTTAAGATATCACCAATATTTGCTTTGTAATTTCTGCATCCACACTGCAGCGGTGGGCCGGATGAACTGACCTCGCGGGCCAGATCTGGCTTGCGGGCCGTAGTTTGGAAACCCCTGGTCTAGACTCTAGGTGAACGGATTTTTATTTTTTCGTCATCCAATATTTCGTTTTGTCTGTTCCAGTTGCCACGTACTTGTTTGTACAGTACCTGGCTTATTGGATTTGATTTTATATGTTAATGGAATGTATACTGACTCACTCTATGCCTTCTTCTGTTCTTAGTTACTTGTAGCACTCTTTTGTTCTGTATTGTCTTTAGTCTTTGCGTCCCGCTCTTTTTTATACTGTTGGGTGCAACTGCCTGATACAAAGACCACTGATCTGACTAGCATATTGTATAAATTTCTTTTGCACTTTCAATTGGGGATTCTTAATATAAAAGAGAGCTCACGGAATATACAAGTTAACGGGTAGGCTTCAAAGGTGCAGAAAGTGCCTGTTTTGCCGGTGCTGATAGAAACGAGAGACCCTTACAATTTTTACCATTTGCTGTCGGAGACCATTCTCAGTTCCGACAATCAACATCAGATGAGCACCAAGTCATTAATCGTTAAATAACGAAGTTAACCTTTTCGTGAATGATTTAACTTTTAAGTTAACTTTGAAAATCATTAACAATCTAATTAACTTTTGTTGCATTTACCTTCCGTTAACTCATATCCGTTAAGATAAAAAATAATTTCAAGTACATCCATATCTCATTCCAGTTTCAACGTGCAAATTTTCCATAACCGTGCCAAATGCACAGGAATGACAGAGCGGGGCTTTCAGTTTGTGTCTGGCAATAAGGAGGAAAGGTTGTGTGTGAAGGTGCAGCAGTGTTAGACTTTTTCTAAATGAAAACAGAAAAATACATGTAATCTAGTGCGTCGTTTTAAATTATTATAATACAATAAAGTTTCATGTTATTTGTGGCAAAAAGTTTTAGAAATAACACATTTCAGATTTTTGTAAGTAATCTATTAATGATGGCATCTGTAGAACTTGAATGTGTCGAAATTGTTGATGTTGAAACTGATAGTACCGCTGTATCTCAACGCGAAGATGCTCAGAACCCCTGGCTCCACTTGTACAGCTACTTTATGTTCAATTCAAGGGAAGTAGATAAATTGTTTTTGAATTGCCCGCTGTGTCTGCCCAAGGCTGTATTGATCAATGGGCACAATACAAGTTTTAATAATCTCATGCAGCACATAAAAAGGAGCCAGCCAGCTAAGTTCATACAGTTTGAGTTGAACGTCAAGCCAGGTTCATCTCGTATAAAAGCGGCAAAACAGAATCAGAGATTTTCCTTTGATTCCAGCTTCAATAGTAATCTGTTGTCACCTCCTGGCGTCAAGAAATCACCCGCGCCAGCTATGCATTGACGAGTCGTTTGGCATCACTGCTTCTAGAAGTGGCGTACTTCAGTCTGTTGTAGACCAAAAGTCTGTAGATATATTTGTAGCCAACATACTACCACTCAGCGCTGTAGAGTCTTACACGTTCGAGAAGCTGATCAAGACGATGAATCCTAGCAAGAGTTCCATCTCGAGGAGGACGCTAGGCAGGCAAATCGTTAAATCGGATAGTAACTTAAAGCAGTACTTGATCAGGTAAGTCTCATATTTTTTTCTAACTTTTATCTCCGACACTAATAATGACATTTTCATATTGCTTCTACTCCTAGACGCTCCATCCAATTTCAAGAAATTTAATATTGATGTGAAAAATAATTACTAATAGTCCAATATATATAAAACCATTGAGCATTTCATTTGATTATTTCGAATTTATTATTGATTTTTTTTTACGATTTACTAAAATGTTTCGTTTATTAGGATGTCTCATTCTTATAGTGATATTTCGATAATTCTGTTATACTGGTCATAATTGAGTGAGGATGTTGCTACCTACATGGAAAGTATCCTATACGGTATATCTACATATACTTGAGTTACCTTATATCCCCAAATTTACATTTCAACTTTAAAAATTAAAATATTAAAACTTAGGATTTCCTTTTTAATTTCAGATTGCTTGACGATGTTCCCTTGTGTGACTACCAGAGCTGACTGTTGGCCTGCCTACAAAAAAGCTTACCTCGGAATGACTGTCTAATGCCCCCCCCTTCCTACCACACACACACACATCAGGCAGAGACTGCATGGAGTATTTGCGCGCATTAGGCTGACAAGCCAGCCATCATACATATGATTTCCTTGCACGGGCTATTATAGTCAACGTCCACTGTGAATACTACATTCAGAACAATTTCATTCTATTAATTAGTTCTATTTACTAATTTTATAAACAACTTAGAATGTATTTTTATTTCAGGGTAACAACAGAAAATGGCAGTAATTTTGTGATGGCATTTGTCCAGTTTAGAGCAGATGCTGACACACTGCCAGACCTGTCATTGGCTCAGGATGTGGACGACAATCTTGAGAGCGATGCTGCTGCTGTAGCTGCCCTGGTTTCTGGATTTGTCGAAAGCTCGAGCAGGAATTTGACTATGTCTCACTGAAAGTCTACCTTACCGTGGAATTAGGAGGCCAGAAAGTGGCGCTGGTGAAGTGCTAGAAATTCTCCGTCAACCACTTTTGAATCTTTCCGGAAGTATGGCTTTGCAGCAGCGACCCTCTTGAACCAGGGCTTGACCACAGTCTCCAGGAACCCCACATAACCATCTGAATTGTACTTAAGACCCTGCTCAAAGATGTGGGGGAGAATGAAGTCACCCTGACTGGAGACACGCCCAAAGGCCAACAGAGATGGGGGGGTGGGGACTTGGTCTTCGTGAAACCTGGAACGCCGCATGGATTGTATGCAAGCCACCTGTTTTCTTGGTGTTGTGAAACTGTTCCTGGGAAAAGTTCTTTTCGTCTGAGAAGACCCAGACCGTCACTTGCTCAACATGATGATTCGGCTTGTTCATGAGCTTCTATAACTTCGTCAAACAGTTTTCCTTGGCCTTGGATGTCAGAATTCGTCATTTGCGCATCTTGTACGAGTGGTAGTGAATGTCCTCATTCAAGGCCAGTTTCATGGTGAATGAACTAAACTGAAACACCCAATGAAAAAGAGGAAAGTTTTTCGAGCGCCGTCGTTTACATTAACAAAGGAAAGGGAAAAAGAGACGCATCAACCCACCTCCGAAACACCCATGTAGAAGGGACTAAATTGAATCCAGAAGTCTTCGTCTGAGACTCCACGTGAGCATTTTTAGACTAACGTGATGGATAAGGCCTGAGACTTTCAAGCCCAGGTACGGGTTCGAGTCCCAGTAAGAGTTGATACAAAATTTGTGCGTTCGCATAAGTCAGCTGCCCCTGAGATGATGGGTAAAGTCCTAGGTGCTGACAGCTTCGGCCGCGTACGTCATCGTAAACTAACCAATCATATCGTTTCCTTTTACTTTTGCACCCCCAACACATCACTCTCCTGGTCGGGAACCGCCGATTGGCGCATACGTGTCCCACTCAGCCTAACTAATCCTTTTCACGGGATGTGCATTGGGGAGAGTTGCATGCCCCTCATCAAATGATGTACTTCCACACATTTTTCTTTCTTTTCAAAATGTTGGGAGAAATACCCTCGTCAGTTTAATTTTTAACGTTATCTACATCCGAGCAGTGTGTGTGATTCGGGAGAGTTGCGTACTCTTCCAATCTCTAGTGCCAGTTATAAATGCGATGTACATCCCTAAAAAAAAATCTAACCTAGATTCCCTCGTTGGTTTTCTCCCGCAGAAACTTCAAAGCGCCAAGGCTGACTTCGAACGAAGTCTCCTTGAGAAGGACGACTTGATTGCAGATTTGAAGGGAAAACTAAAGATCTCGGAAGATACCGTCCGCCACATGAAGCTCCTCTCCATCATCCGAAATGTGAAGAAGGCACCTCAATCCCACGGTGGGGTGACGGGCCCCTCTACCCGGGGCAATGAGAATCCCGATGGGCAAAACGATCCTCATTCTGATGGACAGCCCATAGAAGGTGAGACAAAAATGAGTGCGCCAATGCGCTCGGTCATTAGCGCCACAACGCTGCTTTCAAAGGGTGAACCAGGGTTTTCTACCCTTTGAGTCCTTGCACAACTTTCAGCAAAATTATAGAGTAATCATTTGGATTGGTCCAATGCCCATAGATTAGGGACAAGGAACTTGGTAGTTCCAACCTACTTTATGAAGTTTATACATCATGCTTCTCTTCCCTACTCCTTTTGCCCCATTCTTTTGGATTACCATTTATCCTTTCCCAAGAAGGGCTCGAATGTCCCATTGTCAACAACATAAAATATTTAAAATCTTTTATTTTTGTTAATTCAAGGTGTAGATCAAGGTGGTATGAGTAAAGAGGGTGTGGCAGAGCTTATAAACGAGAAGCACGATGAATTGGTTGGCTATGAATGTGTCAGCTCGAAAAATATGTCAGGGGAGTTGAGATTTGCAAGAGTGAAACTCGAGCGATATCGTCACCCGTGAAGGTCTAAGCGAGTTCGACAGCTATCTTTAAACTCATATTACAGCTCTCATTTTGGTACGACTGATATGTCAGCATCACTTATAGCGATGTAACTTATTGGCTACGTCTCACATGAGAAATCAGTATATTTATTTTTTTCAATTCTTATCAAGGTCAAACATGGCATTAAAAAGAGTTGTATTTAATGCTTTTCATCTTTAAAATAAAATGGGTGAAAACGTTGCAGAAATATGTTAAACTATTTATAGTGAAGGTGTAGGTGAATCAACGGTTCGGATGGTTTGCAAAATTCAAACGTGTAGATTTCAGCTTAGAAGAACTTCAGATATGATCGACGCTCTTTTGAAGGTAGATATTGAAGCCAACCCTAAAATCACAACTAGCGGCCTTTCAGAGATTTAGAAGTTCTTAAAAGTATTTTTCATGAACACTCGGTGAAACCTGGGTACATTTCCGCTATGATCTATAAGTCCCGCACAATCTTTCGGAGAAAAATACATGGATTGATATTCTATGTACCTCTTAAAACGCAATTAAATAACCTTTTTTTTAAGCAATTGGTGATTGTAGATGAAAATGGATTGTCTACGATAACAGTGCTGAATGGTCCTGGGGTTTGCTTGAGAATTCACCAAATGAAGTCATAATTAGCCAAAAGGAAATGTGTGTTTTAATAAAACAATCCCAGACCTCCTCATCATGATCTTGGCTAACCGCATAAAGTTGCAAGAGCTTGGGTGAGAGCTTTTACTTCATTCACCGTACTATCCAGATATTGCGCCATTTGACTTTCAATTATTTATATCTCTGCAAAATTATTTGAATGGGAAATCGCTTATTTATTTAGATACAGACATAAACCACCTAGATGACTTCTTTTCCTACAAGACGGCCTAGTGCTACATGGTTGGAATTATGAAGCTGCCAAATAAATGGACTGAAGTCATCAGCAAAAATAGAGTGTACTTTGCTGAATAAAAATTATTGTAATACTAATATTTTTTTTTTATTCACATTCTTCAGAAACCCTCAGAACTTTCCGGATGACCTGAGAGAAGTGAAGCTGTGTAAAAGAAATTCGGGGGGATTTGAGACGAGGTGGATGGAATTAAAAATAGGTATCGGTTAATAGTTGGAGCTATGAATGGACGAAAAGGTGCTGGGACGAGAAATGGGATAACTGGAGCTTTTGGTGCACCCAGAGAGAAGGAAAATAGAGAGGGAGAGAGAGAGAGTTATAGTCATATCCTGAAAGCAATTTGTGTAGAAAACCTTTCAACACAAAATATGGATAAATAGACGTGGGCTGGGTAAAGAAGGGAAATGAGAGTTAAACGGATGATTGAACTGTTCCTAGTAAGAAATAATATGTTGCAGGGTGTATTTGATGTAAAGTCTGTGAGGTATGACTATGGGACTATCTGATTACATGATTTTGTTGTTTAAGGGTAAAATGGATGGGGCATGGGCGAGAAGACGTGCGAGAGGTGTAAAGGAAGAAAATCCAATTGAAAAGTTATTGAATTAGAGAAAGGGGAGAACATGTGATATTGCTTGAAAGTAGAAGAGGAAATAAGTACACTGGAGATAGAGCAAATGTGTGACAAACTTAAAGAAGTGGCAGTAGGTAGTGCAAGAGCTGAGGCAGCATATGCCTAAGAGCTGAAAAGAATAAAAATGCGGAATGACCATGAGAAGTGTGGAATGGAAACAAAACGCATGCGTACTTGCAAATAATTAATACTGAAGATGAGCATGACAGGGATATTAGTGTAGAGGGAGGGGAGTAGGAAAAGGGGCAAAGAGAAATAATAGCGTAGGCGAGTTGCGAACAGATTCCCGCGTCGCTGGACCACTGTTAGTGAGCGGCGAATCCACTCTGTCATCCCGAGTCTCAAAAAAAAGACTCATTCAAGCGAAGCTTTTAAACCACTCGCTTGCACTTCTCGTGGCGCTACAATGATGTTGAGTGCATACAAGATGAAAAGGAAAGTCAAGTAATGATTAAAACGAAGGAAAAAGCAAATGAGGCATTGGAGAAAAATATGAATGAGGATCCCGATGGGAATAGGAAGTTATTCTGGAAGAAAGTGAGAAAGATGAGGAACCATGTTAAAAATAGCTGGGTGAATGACGATTCCGATGGGAACAGGAAGCTATTCTGGAAGGAAGTGAGAAGGATGAGGAAACGGGAGAATAGCTGTGTGAACACCAAGGACAAAGCATTTGTGCGCAATGGAGAGGTCATAAGTAGATAGCGAAAGGAGTTGTAAAATGTGGCTATGGAAAACGAAGCAAATGTAAATATGATTGACTTATTGGGTGTAAATTTTGTGGTCTATCGAGGTATAGAAGAGATGAACATGCAAGAGGTTGTTAGTACTGCGCGGTGTGAAAAATGTAACGGCAGCCGTATGCTAAAAACGGTTGTGGTGATTGTGTATGAAATGTGTCTTGTGGCTGTGTTGCGAGGCAGTTGAAAGAGGAAGAGTGCCTGAGGGAATTTTTTGATTGGGCTTTTAAGAAGGATAACTGAGGGTTTGATAGGGAATGAACGAGGGGGTAGGGTGTGTGTCTATGTTGTATAAATATTTGGACTGAGGGATAGCTGGGAGAGGAAGGGAGAAGAGATGACAAGTGTGTGAAGGGTTCATGTATCTCGTGAAAACTTATGGTGCTGTAGATAAAGAAGCGTTATGGTGTTAAGAATGGAGGGAATGGTAAACTATTGGGGTGTGTGGAGAGTATTTATGTGTTAGAGTCCTATACGTGACGGGAAGTAAGATAAAGTGGTGTGATGTGGCCATGGCCGTTTAATATTTTTATGTGTGGAGAACAGAGAAGTAGGTATGGAAATGAGGGAACGGGATTGTGAGATTGATGAGTCTTATTTATGCTGGTATATTTATATCATCTGGTGTTGGTGGCTGCGAGTGAAAGGGATTTTGAAATAGTGATCGAGACTGTTGACAAAAAGAGTGATCTAAAAGTGGATGCAGTAGAGAGCAATGTTATTTGGGTGAGAGAATGAGGTTGGGGTACGATATCCAAGTCCGTGATATCACCCATAACAAATGCGGAGTTTTAGAATCTAGAATGTTGGGTATGTGTACAAGTGAGACATATTGCGACCACGTTTTAAATGGTACGAAAGTCTTGGGCTTGAATGTGTAATATGCCATGATGCTGCATGAGGGTATGCTGGTGCCAACAATAGTATGATAGTGAGCTATGGTATGGAATAAGAAGCAGCAAAGATCGAGTGAAGGAAATCTAAACGGAAATTTTCAGAGGGATGTTTGGTGTACAAAAAATGGGTAGAATGAGGAACAACTGGGCAAAAGATGTTTATGGTGTGAGTGAGTTTGGGACAGTGTTCCGATGTGGTATGGTTAATGGACGGAAATTGACTTGAGAGAATATATTAGTGAAGGTCCGGTCGGAAACCCACGTAAAAGATGGGTTATGTGCATATGTGTTAGAGAAAAAAAATGCTGACCTCTGAATAAGATGATAAGTGTGGACGGAGGTTTGCGAAAGAAGGTCTGACCAGAGGTGAGCCATAACTGAACGAGATGCTACAGCACATAACAGCTCATCGCTATGAAGAGTCTTTGGTGTGGGCAACATGATGGGTGGCCTTGTGCTTAACCTTAAAAGCGCCACGCTAAAAAAATGGAGGACCGCATCAGTACTGGAGAAAAACTGCCGCTAGGGATACAATGGAATTTTCCAAAGGCCTAAAACCATGAGGACCAATTGGTCCGAGCGGCAGTTGTACGTTCGGGGCCTTTTGGTCCGCACGTCACTTTAGGGTTAATAGGACATAAAGGGGGTAGTTTTCTTGGCGTGGCGTTGAAGAACGCCGATCCTACCTTGTGGCAAAACGGCTAAATGATGACGATTCCAGATGCTATAGATCGTGACACTGGTCTTCATGATTATGTACAATCTGTAGAAAGAACAATTTTCTAAACGTTTGAGGCTGTAAGCTCACAATTACCCCTCCCCTGATCTAGCCAAAGAAATAGAGTCACCACCGTGATTCCGAACATGGCTCAGTGGTAATCCATGTTTTTCTTAAACTAAGCGTTTGTAGGATCGAATCACTCTCGAAATCTGTCTTCGATTGCTGAAGTTTCCGTAACCATTTCGCCCCATCCACATCTGAATTTTATCAAAAGGTGTTGTCTGTTCAAACGAATTAAGGGACTACGGCCTCACCCGTCTCCTGAGCAATCTTAGTACCCAACGCATCACACATGTACACAAGGTGACTGCAACTGTAGGCTCTACTAGAGCCCCAACTGCCACATTGATTTTAACGTTCGGACGTCAGGAACTGCCGCAGTTTATTAAAGCTGGATACCTTCGTGTCCCGGTAAGCCCCTACGTTGCTTCTATTGTAATCAATTTGGCCATGTTGATCATGCCTGTCGGCACTCCCATTCGTGTGTGAATTGTCCTTCTGATTACCATGGATGCACCAAAACACCGTGCTGTGCCAACTGCGGTGGTGCCCACAGTGTTGCGTCAAAAATCTGCCCAATATTCCTTTATGAAAAGGAGGTCCTCGCTTTGCACGACTCTCTGCGTCTGGATGTGAGCGAGGCTCACCGACGTGCTCGAACACAAACTTCACTTCTTGGCCGTCTCTTCTCAGGCGTTTTGCATGACGCTGGACGAAACCGACCATCACGTTCGAGTTCCGACACACCTGAAGCATCTCATCGCCCATCTACTTAGTGTCAGAAGCATCGCTCTCACACCGAGATACCTAATGTTGCTCCCCTCTCTCCGGTAGCTCTAGCTGGGACCGACACTCAGAAGACACACTTGAAGACACCAGACGTTATCTGAAAGATCTTCTATATCGACCAGTGAAGGTTACTCTACCCGGCCCCGGGACCCAAAGCACCATGGTAAAAGGAAAGAATCCTCACCTGGCTTATCGGCCATCAATAAGTGTGCAGCCTCTAGAGCCGAGTCTTAAGAATCTTCAATGGACGCTTCTCCTGTTGCTGAATATTTTCTACCCTCAAGTCCACCCCGGCCTTCACAGGACGTAGGTCCCTTAACGGTAGCAGAAATCCACCCAATGCCTCGTGCTTTGCCCAGATTGCCTGCTCCATCCACTCACGATCCGATGATATTCAACATCGCCAGCCGCAGTTGCTGGATCAACTCCTCAGGC
Source organism: Ceratothoa steindachneri (assembly GCA_963969495.1). Classification (NCBI taxonomy): domain Eukaryota; kingdom Metazoa; phylum Arthropoda; class Malacostraca; order Isopoda; family Cymothoidae; genus Ceratothoa; species Ceratothoa steindachneri. Next base: position 120,712,971 of record OZ018331.1, read on the forward strand.
ATCGACAGCGACCTTGTCCCATGATTCCGGATCAACCCTCCTAGAATCTCTTCTCACCTTCCGTTTCCGCCGGATTATCCGCTCCAGTTACAGGTAGGGGCCTCGGCGAGTTCCTCAAAAATATCCCCCGTCACTGATCTTTCTAGAATCTCTTTCCCTGCTACAGCAGGCTCTTCGTGCCCAAAGTTATTTGGGAGGCACTTCAAACTTAAACTCAGCCACAAAGGAGAAAAGATATACACTGTCTTATCTAACCGTCCCACATAATATCCTCCCTTTAACAAAGGAATTGTCAATAGAGTTTTTCCCAAGTGGGAAGAACTCAAAATTCTTTTGACGACTCCACCCCGATGTTATTTGTCTTCAGGAGGACAAACTGGGTACACAGCCTTTTCCGGCGGTACCCGGTTTTCGTATTTTCAACTCTATTGGTGCTATCCGGAGCTCGTCTCGTGGTGGGGTGTCAGTTACGGTTTCGTCATCCACCAAGTATCTCCCCTCTCCCTTCACACTACCCTCCAAGCTGTTGCCGTAATTTTTCTTACAGGGCTTTTTACTGTTTGCTCTATTTACCTACCTCCTTCTTTACCATTGTCAAGACCCGATGCCTTCCCCGTTTTTATTACTGGATTTTAATGCTCTTTATCTATATTGGGGCGATATCACTCGGTATGCTAAAGGCAGTGCTTTAGAGTCTCTTTTATTATCTAACTTTCTTTGCGTGTTAAACACCGTGTAGACGGATTCTTTTAGTTGTGTTGACCTGTCTCTGTTCTTCGGATTGCCCAACTGATTTTCGATGGCCAGCCCTTGATGACCTCCATGGGAGTGACTATTTCCCTATTGTCTTGTCGGCCGTTCATCCTAGCCCTCATACAACCATGCCTCTCAAGTGGAACTTAGGCCATGCCGAGTGGGAATACTTCCGAGAGGAGTCTTTCACAACTGCCTCCTTGGGAACCTTCAATGGTGTGGACGCGGCAATGGCGTATTTCACATCGATTAACACTGTGTAATACAATTTTTGTTACAGAGCAGAAAATAGGTGATTTTAGATAATTTTTAGGCGCTGATTACAGATGTCTTTAGAATTTGCATATCACCTCTAGTTTTTGTGTAATTTGAATTTTCGTTTTCAAGCCATTTCACACTTTTGCTCAATATTGTACCAATATTGAAGCTCAAATATCATTGAATTTTAATTACTGCTTTTTCAGATTAATACATACTTATTTGTGGTAACTTTTCTGCTACTGATAACTAGTAAAGAAGATAACACGTTTATCAAAATTTTGCTCTGATAAGAACCTTATGATAAGGATCTCACATTGGGTATCATTTGCTTGCTCAAGTTAGTATTTGGAATCTTGTCATGGCTTCAAGTTCTAGACGCGGATGTGTAAACAGCCCCAACATATTTTGTTATGTTTGTGAGTAATTCACACCAGTGACACAACGGAGAAAAATAGAAACAGCAGTAACGATGAAGCAAGCCTACAGATACTATTTTGGATGCAAAGTAGGGAACCAGGATAAAGATTGGGCCCCTCATATTTGCTGCACGCAGTGTAACACAATGTTGACAGCTTGGTTAAATGGGAAGAGGAAGGCAATGCCATTTGCTGTTCCCATGATATGGCGTGAGCCCTCAAATCATTTTGATGATTGTTATTTCTGCCTAACAAATGTGGCTGGATTTTCAAAGAAAAACAAATCTAAAATTGTTTATCCAAATTGTCCATCACTTCTTCTTGGGTTACAGTTGAAATAGACAAAGTACATGTGCTTTTTATGTCTATGGGATAGCAGAGATGATAAAAATCACTATAAAAAGCGAGAATGGCCAGCCAGAAAAGAACACATTGTTGGCAAAATATAATGTTAAGCATGATGCTCTAGTAGATCCCCCCCAAAAAGTTAATCTTCCACCTCTTCACATTAAATAAGGGTTAATGAAATATTTTGTAAAGGGTTTGGATCAAAGAAGTGAAGGCTTTCAATATTTGAAAACAAATTCAAAGGATCATTAACTGATGCAAAAATAGTAGCTGGAGTTTTCACTGGACCACAAATTCGCAGAGTTGTTTCTGATGATTCCATCACTGTGTGTCTCAATGAAAAGGAACGCAAAGCATGGACGGACATCCTTTGTGGAAGTCACTGAAAACTTTCTCGGCAATTTTAATCTCCAAATTGCCAAGAAATAGTAAACAATATGCTGGAAGCCTATGGAAAGATGGGATGTAGAATGTCACTGCATTCTCATCTCCCTTTTTTTTCCTGAAACTCTGGAAGCGGTTAGTGATGAACGTTTTCATCAACAAATTTAGGTTATGGAGACAAGGTACCAAGGAAAATTTAATCCAAATATGATGGAGGATTATTGCTGGTCTTTATAAAAACAAACTTTGATGTCTCACAAAAGAAAAACGAGAAGGCTACAGCAAAGTTTCTCTAAATTTTAAGTGCATAACAAACTTAATAAATACAATAAAATCTTCATAACTTGGGAGGGAGGAGGGGGGGGGGATTCGCCAGTGATGTACACTGTCTGTCCTAAGCCAGAATAAAGAAGGAAAGTCCCCCACTTTTAAAATATTTTTGCTCAAAAATTAAGATTTTTTTTATTTATTAATCAGAACAAATAGCGAAAGGGGGTGGGGGTCATTACTCAATATCTAGACGTGACAGACAATTTTGTTTTTCAAATTCGGATTCAGCACCCTCGAATTAATTAGAAACACTTATTCACAGTCTGTAACAAACAAAAAGTTAAAATTTGTTGCTTAGTGTTATCTACAACGCGGCCACACACAACATTCCAGGGAGGCAACCCGTAACGGGTCGCTAAACCGTGCTCTGGTGCGACAGCCGTCAAAAACTATAAGTTAGCTCATTCTTTGGCGAAGTCTTCTTCGCCAAAGAAGACTTCGTCAGGCTCGACGAACTTCATGGCACCGCTAGGTTTCATCAATTTCCTCTAGGACCCTTACTGCAAAGATCTGGAGGATCATCATCATCCAGTGTTGTTATGCCGGACATAATGCCCAGCCCCCTTCTCAATTTGCAGGGATCCTTAGTGAATGACTAAAGAACCGTATAATGCCCTATTCTCCATCCACGAGTTACGTGCTGCATTGTCCCTTAGTAGATCTACTTCTCCTGGCATTGACGGGATCCATTTTGACATGATTTGGCACCTCCACCCATATTGTCAATTTCTTACTCGACTTGTACAACCTTATATGTGTAAAGGGGATTTTACCCATCATCATGGCGCGTTGGGATTGTCCTTCCCTCTGTCAAACCGGGAAGGAACAGGTTGGACGAAGATCACTACCGCCCTATAGATCTTGCCAGCTGTCTGAGTAAGTGATAGAGAAGATGGTATTGGTGCGCCTGAACTGGTTCCTAAAAACCAATGGCTCGTCTCCATTTCAGTGAGGTTTTCGCAAGGGTCATAGTACCCTTTATCTCAGTACGTTTTAAGGGATCGGTCTGTAAAGCTTTCTCGTTAAAGCGCAGTCTTTGTAATTGAGAAAGCCTACGATACAACATGGAGATACGGAGTCCTAAAGTAGCTATATATTTGGGGTATGAGAAGTCTTTTATTCATAGTTTCTTTGCATCTCAATCTTTTATAGTGAGTGTTGGATACACCTACTCTGACCAGCAACCCCCCCAAGAAGAGGGATTTCCTCAGGGCACCATTTTGTTTTGATTTGCAATTGGGATTGCCTTCCATTAGCAGCCCGTCGGCTGCAACTGGCGGTCGATGCAGTTTCGAAAAGTGCAAAACTTAGGGGATTCCGCTTTTCCACGAGCAAAACTAAGGCAATGTATTTCCACCAGGGTAGAGGGGCTCTTGTTCCGCCACCTATCACCCTCCTAAATGTAGAGATAAGAGCTCGTCTCTTGAGTTTCGATTCAGGGCGTAACTCTTGATCCGAAGCTATCCTGGTTACCACTCCTACACCATCTTCGAAATGGCTGTCTGCGGGCTCTAGAGATTTTGAAAGTCCTCTCCCACAAGTCGTAAGGCAGTGATCGTCAAACACTGTAAACTATATACACTACATTCCTGTACCGAACGGTGTATTGCAACCAGCTCGGCCGTTAAGACATACGCAGAGCCTGGCAGATCACCGCTGAATTCAAACAGAGGAGATACGCCGTGGAAACTGACCCACTCTTGAGACTTGTAGCCATCCTTATGCACTGGCAAAGTTACAGCGTGACAAGGAGTGTGCTTCAAAAAGGCCGAAAGCAGTACTCCCGGCGCTGTATAAGCTTTGGGAGCAGAGGCGTGGCGACAAATAGTATAGGTGGTACCCTCTAGCGTGACGTCCTGGGCAGAACCAGGGGCGCCACCGGCCTGAGAGCTATACCGAGCTCTCGAAGGCGTTTCCTAGCCCTAAACCCAAAGGGCTTATGGTATGACTGAAGTCTCTCGGTGGCATAGGAACCGTCGAGATAAGCTGCGGATGCAGTGAGATCTGTTGGCGGCTTTGGAAGGCACCTGGTTCGCGCGTACAGGCGAATAATGCAATGTGCACGCGCGGACTGAGTGCCATCTCCCCAGCATCGACACGTAGGGTCACAATGGGGGGCGTGCGGAAAGCACCGGTCGCCAGGCGAAGGCCGGTGTAGTGGATCGAGGCTACTTTCTGCAATACACGCTCGGCTGCTGATGCATAAAACTCGCATCCGTAGTCGAGCTTCGAACAAAGGATCGATCTAAAAGTAAGGCAGTAGCTTTATCAGCTCTGAACATTATAGAGCGAAGAATATCCATGGCTCGGGTACAAGAGACCCTAAGCCTGCAAATATGAGCCTTCCAGGCGAGGCGTCGGTCAAATTCAAGACCAAGGAAGCGCTGCGAGTCCACCACTTCCAGGCAAAGCCTATTTAGAAACAAGTCTGGGTCAGGGTGGAACCGGCAGAAGTACACCACCTGTCTTGGCCAAGTAAAACCGAAGCCTGTGCGCTTCGGCGTCATAGGGAGAGACGCGGTTCAATGCCTTTTGGAGTCAACGCTTTAGAGTTGGCATCTAGGCCGCAGCAAAGATACGTAGTGAGAACATCTTCCGGAAACAGAGGTAATGCCGTTGATCCTGCGGGCAGTGTGACAATGAGGACACCCTCCTCTTGATCCATTGGACCTGAGAGGGTTCCCCCCACCCGTACGCGGAATCTACGATCTCGCAAAAATTCAGATATAAAGACTAGGCGGCGTCCCCTCGCCCCCATCTTGCGGAGTCTCCATGATACTGTATCACCATGCGGTGTCATTGGGCTTCTCCAGATTGAAAAAACAAGATGGTATGGTGCTGTCTACGCAGACATTTTCTAGTCGGAGCAGAGCACCTGACGTGGAGTGGAATTTGCGGAATCTGCACTGTGCAGAAGAGAGATGGCTTCCCCAAGGGAGAGGAGCCCCGAGTCTCTTTCTTTTTAGAAGGGAAGGGCGGGGAATAAACCCGCTTCTCCCCTCCGCTGGCAGGAATCCCTAGGCCAGATGGACCGGCCTCCGCAAGATCCTTCTCCAAAATGGAGTACAGGGGCACTAGCTGGGGGAGATCCTTCCTCTCCTTGTGAGACCTCGGGGGCCCGAGCAGTCTGAGTAGCAGCTTGCCCTGGCGCGGACTCGGGTTCTGTGCTGGGCACCTAGGCTGGGTTCGTACTCATGCAAGATCCTACGGTGTGGGGCTGGCTCAAAGACCATGTCCATCTCAGAGGAGTGGGGGACGCTCCATGTGCTCATTCCAGCCCCTGCAAGACATTACGGATCACATTCGAAGAACTCTTTGTCGTTTTGACTAGGGGCGGAGAACCGGTATCCGTCGGGGAAGAGAGAGGGGCACATACAGTGACCCCCTGTAAGTTCAATACACATACCAGCAGGACTTTCGAGGGCACGGGACGACGGGCCCTGTCACCCCTTGCCTCCCTAACGAGGTTTGCCCTATCAAGCCGGGAGCGGTCAATTATGTGCCGCTGGCGTGCTTTCTTGGCATTCCCCTGGGAAAGTAAAGGGGCGGGAATGCCAATGTAAAGAGAGAGTCGTCCAAGGGCGAGGGTGAGCCCCCTGCACCCGTAGGCATAGAAGAGTAAGCCTCCTCTCCGGTCGATGAATTTTGGAGGGCCCCATGCGAAAGCACATGGGGGAAGGGGCTACATTTTTTCAGTGGAGCTCCCCGGCGATGGTAGAGGAGAAGTATTAAAATTTTCATATATGGGCATGGTGACCCTATTTTTAACAGGGGATGCATACGCTAATCACCCTACGCAGTACTCCACTCTGCGAGTGATGAACACGAGGCCCGCAAAACCAGCTGCGCAGCCGCCGCCATTTGAGGCCACTCCTCCCGCCTACTGGCCTGGCGGCTCTAACTTAGGCTCGGCGTAGAGTCGATAGACAATGAAAGGAGAAAGAAATGAGATGTGAAGGTGAGGATGAAGCAGCTTGTTAAAAATCCACCACCCTAAACCGGAGTTGAGGGATGAGGGGTCGTTGTTCCCTCCATCCTCAGCCCCGATCCGGGATAGTTAGGCGAGAGAAAGCTGGTCGGCGTCCACCCTGTGGAATTAGAGGTCGACCAGAGAAAGTTGTGGAAGAGGTTGTAGCGAAAGCGCTGAGGTATGGTAAGAAAACGGGGTGTCAGAAAGAGGCTAAGCTGCAGCCGGACGAGGCGCCGAATCCATCAAATCAATCTGGTGGTTGATAAACAGAATCCATCCAATTGCGGGGCCTATTGAGCACAAATGGATCAATATCAGTCAAGGCAACATTACAAATTTAGTCTCCAGCATACCGAAACGAATTGCAGCAGCCCTAGAGTGAAACATTGAAAAATATTTGCCTGCGTCGATTAATTGACGATATTTCTTAAAAAAAAATTGGTTTGGGGCTGTAAAGTTTCATAATTTTCTTATGAAAAAAATATAGGCTCAAACCTTTGGACCCTAACTATCGTTGCAGAGGCACCTGCTGGCGGTGGTAAGGGTACGATCTTTGGGTTTTCAGTTGCAACATGGTTCTCCCATCTCCACCTGAAACACCATTGCGAGGGGAAATATCTTGGTTGGTTAAAGATCTTTGGATATTAGAGAGGCAACGGTTCTGCAAAACTAACACGCGCTGTCAAGTAGTGATTGTAAGCAGTACTGAAATGACAATAGAAATGTTAGGAAGAACTAAGTTGGTTAGTAATTTTAGGACGCTAGTTGTAGCAATGCTCTTCACGCAGTAACCAATAACTGCAGGGATACGACCCGAGTTCGTTTAATGCATTTAGGTGATTATTAGACGAGAAAGCGCGGTCCAGCTTCTCCAACTCATTACATGTGTTGGGTCACATTTAGTTGTCTACCACAGTGGTAGCATTAATCATGAAACTCGCCCCTCTCAAAGAAATCAATTGAGATGATTTAAGAGAATTTCCATTATTTTCATTGTTGCAGTCGAGGAAAGCTCCGACGGGGCAGAGGACGTCCTACAAACCAGCGATGATCATGCGGGTCAAACGACATTATATGCACCAACGAGAACAACAGGCAACAAGAAAGGTCCTCGTAAGCGAAAACTCTTCTCTGGAGAGTCTTTCCTTATCTAATTCTTCGACGTGGGAAATACACCAATTAGTTGCTCAATTTCCTCACCCAAAGAAGATACGCGAGTTCGTTAACGCACCAAGCCAGCGGATAAATCGATACTATCGTTTGATTTTGGATTCTATAATTTGTACTCTGGTGCCCGAAGGACATTTTATTTCCGGAAGGGTCTCGCTACACCAATCTCCGGAATCAACAAAATTCTTCTAGCATTTTTTTTTGTCTTGCATCTGATATGGCTTGATCAATCTTTTATAGTTTTGTCCCTTTTAAATTCGTAACCCTATTATCTTCCTATAAATTATAATATTTTCACCTTGAATGTTTACTTATCTATTAGCTCGTGTCATTTTGGTAGGCCTGTAAAATTAAGGAATCCTCATTTGAACTTGTTTCCTTGACAATAATAGCTGACAGAATTTTAGGTGGTTTGTACTTAAGGTCCCTGTCTCATTTGTAAAACCTTGACGTTTTGAGATAGCTTCTTTATCCTATTAAAACATCTTGGGCTGAGGAACACTCCAAGTTGACTTTCCTTCTTGTGGAAAATGGTGACGAGAGCAGATTGGCGGGGGGAGTTTAAGGGAAGACCATTAGTTTAACTGTATAAAGGAGTAAAAGTAGGTGGAAACGAAGAAATTATCTACTGAGGTCCGGTGATCTTCAGTTAGGTTCTGACAAATGCTCTGAATGGGGACAGTAAAAGAGGAAACCAAAGCAAAAGAAACAGCGGCAATGAACCAAGCCTAGAATAATGGAGAGATTCAACAACCATGTCGTGTAACGATGAGTATAGTACACGATGTAATTTACAGACGGAGATGGGCCGGGATTATTGGACATAAGGTGTCCACGAGATATTCTACCATGAGATAAGCAAAAGGTGAACCAGACCGCCCCTGCCTTTGGTCCAAAGTGTAAAAAAAAACACGTAGTCAAGGGAGGCGGGTTATGTTGTTCTCGATATATCCCACAGAGAAGAGGGCTTCACAAAAGACATCAGGCAAAGGCTAAGAATTCCTCTGATCTCTGGAAAGGGATGAGCCTCAGGCTGATAATGCCCTGCTTGCTTGGATCCCGATTCTCCACCCCCTCTCTACTTACCTTACTGTGTGCTGGTTGCATCTAGTGCATGTTGGTGATGGGGTAAGGTTTATTCTGTTTGTACTGTTGGAGTAATGTGGAGTGACCTGACCTTACTTTGGGCGAGGATGGTGTGGATGCATTTTATTAGGTCGTAGTTTGGTGGTGGGAGGTTGCAGAAGAGGTGTTGGAAGTAAAGTGTTGGGGCTTTTTTTGTATAGGTGGTGGGGGTGGGATGGCTCTGCTGAGGTGTTGGTTCCTACCATGTTCACCAAGTGAACATTGAGTAGGAGTATTTTTGTTGAGCATGTACCTGTTAGATTGGTGTGGTTCGAGTGCATCACAACATTATTCTGAGTGGTGGGATTTAGCGAAGGTTGGGTGCCATGCTGGTGCTGCGTAGTTGAGGGTGGCGCGGATGAATTGATTGTATAGTGTGGTGTCTTCCCTTGTGTTATCCGAATGTGATTTTTGATAGTGTTTTGAGGGTGTTGGTTCTTTATGGCCTTGCTTGCCACGTTGGTAACGTGTTTTAAAATGCTGTGTGGGTGTCGAGTGCGATTCCAAGGAGAATGCGAGTTTTGTTCATGGAAAGGTGTTGGCCATTTATTCAGATTTAGGGGGTGTCTTTGAAGAGTGTGATAGCCAATTTGAGGGCCAAAGCTGTCACAAGGTTTTGTGTGAGCCAGTGTGTTTATGTATAGTTGGAGTGCTCTGCTTGCTATGTGAACTGCTGGTTGTGGCGAAGTGATTGAGATGTTTGTGAATAGGTTGCAAAGTAGGGGGAAGACGCCATTGTGAAGGGGATGGATGCGTGAGTTCAGTGTATCACTTGGCCTTTGTCTGTTGAAAATGATATTCGTTAGCCATTTTTTGTCATTAGTGGCGAGGGTAGGGTTCAGGATCTTTTGTGCGAGTGTGTTTTGGTAGTCGAAGGCTTTGTTTATGTCTATGGCAGGGACGAGATTTGTGTTGTATGAGGTTGGTCTTTGCGGAAACAGAATTGTTTGTAATAATTGGACATTCGTGTATTAGTTTTGCAAATCCTATTGGATAGTGTGCAGAGTAGGAAGATGGGATGGCGAGTTGTGTTTTTTGAGGGTTTCCTGGTTTGAGTATCGGTATGACAGGCTTTTTCCAGATTGGGGGGGGGGGGATTGTGTGGTTTGGCCAAGAGTGGTTGAATATTTGCATGATGGCAGAGATTGTAGAGTTACGCTGGTGTAATTTGGAAACGCTACCCAGCCCAGCAGCTTTCAAGTTTTAGAGAGATTTAATGCGTAAAATACAGCATCTGTAGTGAATGGGACTGGTTGTTCTCTTGTTCAATTCCTGTAAATTTGTCTGTGTATGGGGAGGAAGCTAATGCTGGAAGTGTTTCATGAGGATGTTGTAGCGTTGCAATTTGGTTGTTAGGGGTCACTAGTGACGTGTGGGAACCGGGGTTGCATGTGATGTGAATTTTTTTTTAGGGTTGTCCAGAGTTGGGTTGAGTTTGTCTTGCGGTTTATTGTCTTTGTGCATTGATTAGTTTTTAGATTGTTTTGAGATTAGGTTAGTGATGTTAGTGTTGAGTTGTTGGATAACTTTTAATTCTTGTGTGGATGCCGTTTTATTTTAGTTTGCTATTTCTTGGCTTTGGGGAATGAATTCTTTGCTTGGTTGGGTGATGTGGTGCAAAGCTTTGTGAAATGTTCGATAGATGTTTATGGAGACGGCCTGTAGTTTATCTCAATGTATGCAACAGTTTTGCCACTTTGCTTCCTTGTAGTTGATTTAGAAGGAAGCTGATCGGGGGTAGATGGTTTGGAATGTTATGATGGGAAGGTGGTATGAAGGGAGGGTTGTGTAGCTGTTATGCTATCTGGGTGCCTCAGTTGTCTGCTGTTTGGGAGGCAAGCCAGGATGGGTGGTGTTCATTAAAGTCACCGCAGATGAAGAGGATGAGAACTTGTGTGAACAGTTTAACACTTGGATTTTGAGCCTTTGATTTTAATCTTGATAAATTACAATGTTGTGTGTGCATCGTTGTTTAGGAGAGTTTAGGTCGTTTGGCATAGGTATAGAGGGTGTTTTGGTCTGGTGTATTGTTTGCAGTAGGTGGCCGGTGTGAGGATGTCTAATTTGTGATGTATTGGTATGTGCTGGAGAGGTCAGAAGGGCGCATGTGTATCGAGTGGCTGCACCTTACGGAGCCCTGACTTCTGTATATTGTGCTTTGGCATGTGCGACACGAGTAGGTGGGGCGAGCGGGATAGAGTCATCTCCAGCGGGTTGGAGGAGGGTGGCTCATCCTTACTCCTTGGAAGATAAAGGGAGGCAAAAATCAAAGTAGTAGTGTGTTGATTGGATAGGAACCTATGGGACCCGATAGGAAGATCGGTGACAGTGGTCAGAGCCTCGACTGATAGGTCGAGAGAGGGTTATAGTGATGCCGTTTACGTCTGTAATGGTACATCGGCGAAGCCATCTCTTATTTCCAATCTGGATAGGTGGCGGCTCTGTTTGGAACACCTTCCTCTGTTCCCACAACGACGGTAGTCCGACCTCGTGCAGGCAGTACTCGTCTCAACCTCGCCTTAGCCACAACAAAATCCTGTCCCCCTCTACAACATACGCTCCACCTGCAACAGAGGGGACTACCACTCAAGCCTCCGCCTTCTGCATCTCGTGCAACAATGCCATCGCTTAGGCACCCACTTATAATTTTTAAAAACAATCAAAGTTAAGAAAATACTAATCCACAAAAATTTCCAACTTATAATGCTTAATCATGATACAAATTATATTCAGAAGTACAATTACATTCCAGGTTATATAATGTAGATCTCATAAGCAGAAGGAATTAAATATATCTTATCTATCAGGGCCATTTATGGAAACTATATACACCTTTACAATGAAGATAACGTTGTATGATAACTTGACACATTTCAGTTTTAGTGCTCCGAATCTTCATAGCCATTGGGAAGAGCATTCATATGGGGATTGTGGAAAAAACTCTTTTGTCCATTTCCCCAAGGAAAACGCTGAAAAAATATTAAATATATCAGCAAAGTCCAAACTTAAGACCAAATCAAGATAATCACCACAAACACTTTTAATCAATGCGAATATAATAACCCAGTTACTTTTATTTCTTTATATGATAAAATGAGTCTAAAGCATGTGTATGCAGGAGGAAAACCTGCCTCTGTTGTAGCATGCGGCCAGGTGAGAATCTTGGGAGAGTTAAAACCCTTCCACAATGTACTCAGTCAATGCATCTTTCACGCAATTTCACTCCCCCAACTTCACCCCTTTTCAGACCCTCTTAAAAACTATTAAGGTAGAGATTCTCTTTTTGTTTCTTTAACTCCTTAAGGAGAAATTGTCAAAAGTAAAAGCAGTGTTTGTTTTTTTTTGCCTTGACTCATTGATTCATGATCTAAATTTAAATTAAATATGGGCATCCTAAATAAGCAACATGTTTTAACTGGCGTGGGTACAGGAGACCCTAAGGCTGCGAATATGAGCCTCCTAGGTGAGGTGTCAGTCCTAACCATGGCATGGTCTATATACCTCTTATATAATCTTTTTGAATCAATAAATAATACATCACTGCCTATATACACCTTATATACCTAGGTACCTACCTTATATAGGTAATCTTGCCAAATCAATGTAACATGAAAAGCAGTCTTTAATTGCCTTTCATTAATCCTTAACTAATTAATGTACGTTTTTCAGATACCAATGGAGGATAAAAAGAGGTAACTTTAGAAAGAAATTTGGGATGATCTGAGTTGTACTTTGGTTGGGGTCAAAGAGTTCACAAAAAGGTCATGTCAAAAATTGTCATAGAAACAACGTTCTTCTACTCATTTTAAAGATATCTTTCTCCTGAACATTTTCGTATTAAAATCGTTCAGTTTGTGTAATTCTGGCCAAAGTTATGATGCCTCAAAGGTTTGGGGTCAATCAGTTTGACCAAAAATTGATCTGGCCATAAATATGACCACAATGACCAGATAGGCCTCATACTTAATATGTGAACTTTATTCATCATAACCAGCAAATGATGTAAATTTCATGCGATTCTGTGACCAAGGTGTCAGGAGGGTGTGTATGTTTCACGTAGAATGCCCTGAGTGGGAAATGAACCCACTTTTCCCCTCCACCAGCAGGAGCCCCCAGGCCAGATGGACCGGCCTCAGAAAAGTCCTGGCTGGAGGAGGTCCCTCCCCTCCTTGTACTAACTTGGAGACCCGAGCCATTTGAGGAGGACCTTGCATGGGGGTGGACTCAAGTTCGGTGCTTGGCACCGAGCCCGGATTTGCCCCCCATGGAAGGCCCTACCATCTGAGGCTGGGTTGCCTCAAAGACCATGTCTATCACATGGGGGCGATCCATTTGCACCCCCCTCCCTGCCAAGACATCACAGGTCCTATTGGCAGCGGTGAGACGAGTCGAGTATGGGGAGGCACAGGCCATGACCCCGGCTAAAGTCAGTATATGAGCCAGCAGGTCTTTGGAGGTAAGCAACCAATGGGCCCTACCTTCTCTCTCCCCCCCTAAGGCTGTTTGCCCTAGCAAGCCACTTCAATGGGGAATGGTCAGTTATGAGCTGCCTGCTGGCTTTCTTGGCAGTCCCGTTGGAAAGTAAAGGGAGGGACTGCTGCTGGAAAGACCACCTCTAGACAACTGGCTGAGGAGGAGTCCCCTACACCCATAGGCAAAGGAGAGGAGTCCTGTGTGAAAGCACAGGGGTGGGAGCTCCTTTTTTCAATGGAGCTGTCCAATTCCGGTTAAGGGGATCTTTTAGTTAGACTCATCATTGGGCATGGTGACCCTTTTTTATTCACAGGATGCAGACGCTGATTACCCCTCACAGTAGCCCACTCTGAAAGTGGTGCGTACGGGGCTGGCAGAGCCAGGTGCCACCATTTAAGTGCTTAATTCAGTAGGTTCTGCTGCGATTTTCTGCATAGAAGTGTGAACTTTTTAGGTTTGTCATCAGCAAGACCAGATGAGTGAGGAGCAACCACCTCATCTGGCTTGTCTGCTGTAGCTCCGGAATAAATAATAGCAAGAGCTGAAGAAGCGTCCAAAACAAAATCCTTAAGACAGCCAGAGAGATCAGTTCAGAAATGAGATTTAAGTTTTTTAAGATTTTCATTGGTGGGCATGGGGACCCTGCCCTGCTAAGTGTGGGACGCAAACGCTAATCACCCCCTGCAGTAGCCCCCTCTGCAAGGGGTGAATGAGAAGACGGCTAAGCCGGCTGCCACCATTCAAAGCCACCCTCCTGCCCAGTGGCCAGGCAGCCCATCACTATGGGGGCTCCATCTTGGGCTCGGCGTAAAATTAATAGGCTACAGAAATTAAGAAAAGGGATGCAAGGAGGATGAAGGTAGGGGAAGAAGCAGGTAGTTAAAACTCACCGCCCCAAACCGGATCTCAGGATTGAGGGGACAACATCCCCTCCCCCCTGATCCGGGATGGTTGAGTGAGAGAAAGCTGGTCAGCATCTACCCTGTGAAATTAGAGGCCAGCCAGAGAAAGTTGTGGGAGAGATTGTAGGGAAAGTGAGGAAGCAGAGTGTCAGAAAGAAGAATAAGAGGCTAAGCTGGGGATGGACAGGGCACTGAGTCCCATCAGCATGGTGACCAGGAAGGCAAATCGCTGTGCCCCTTACGGGGGTTGAAGAGTAGATGCAGAGTTTATTCAAGGTAGAAACAAAGATGAGAAAAGGAGACTCGTGATGATTTGGTATACAGGATGTGAAGTTGGACTTTCCTTAGGCAACTGCTTCTGTTTCATCCATGCAAAGACTTTTCTTTTTTTAAAAGAAAAGTGTAAAATTACACACCAAAGGCAAAGGTTAAAATTTACCAACTATAATTTTGGGGGGGTAAGAATTTAGAATTCTGATTCCAATTTAATCAACACCACCTCCTTAAAATTAATATTTACTGATATTTTTTTTGTCACAGGTAAAGCTCACTTTAAATACCCATACTTAAAAAGTTAAATATATACCAACAACATAGGCTATTGATACCAGTGAAGATGATATAAGATTGGGACCTAAATCCTTGGGCATCAACTAAATTGAGAATGACTCAGTTCAATCACACCTTATTCAAAGCCCAAAGTACCCAAGTTTGCTTAAACACAGTCCCAAGCTAAATCATGCACTATGCCTACACACCTAGAGCAGGTGCCTTCTAAATACCTGTTGCACTTACAAATTAACCATAAATACAGGAGACTGAAAAAATATGTGACAATAGATTAATAATAAAGGAAATAAAATTGGACATGCAGGCAGTTTGCACCCATGTTGATATATCATTGTCGATATTTATAAAAAACAATAACAAAAGAGAATAGTTACAGTGGTACGGAGTCTGAGGTGTTCGTAGGGGATAAATTCGGGTCTTTCAGGCGGAGATTCAATATGTTTCAGGTAACAATTCAGCATACACAGGGCAATACCAGGAAGGCCAACAAATAAGGAGAGCATGCGCCATTGTTTTGCCCGGTTACCTATAAATATACAATATTGAAGAGATTAGAAATGACTAATCACTATGAACTTAAATACATCTTAACTCATTTCATGCAACATTTAAAAATAAAATGCAGCATAAACAATTTATGCAGGTACCATATGTTGAAAATACTACCCATAATGTTTTAATACTTATAGGGAATGGCGCGAACATTGAGAATAGCATATTTTTGCAATTTAAAAATACAAATCAACCTCTAAACCATAACCATATTTGCACAAGCTATTTGAGACACCATATAAACAGTGTACTTAATGTACAAAAGTATTGAATAACTATTAAAATTAGTCAAAATCTTAAGTTTTGTTTTGTTAAAATTTTAGGAGCCCATTTGGGCATAAGTCACAGTACTCACGGCAGCCTACTACTAGGCTAGGTCAAAAAACAACAGCCAAATATAGTGGAAGAGGCTAGCCTCCTACAAAAAGTATAATCGGCAAGTCTGTGTACATGAACCAGTCCAGAGTACAAGGGACAAGCCAGAGTGACCCTGCTCATAACATGTGCAAAGATCACCCGGACTGGGGCATTCAACAAGAATGTGCCAAACAGTCTGCGGCACAATGCAGTCATCAGAATAAGGTGCGGGCGAGCACTTCATTGGGTGGTAGGTCCATGAGAACAGTTCCTATCAGCTGTCTTACATCTTCTTTGCCAAGCAGCCTGTATTCCTGTCATGTAATCAATGTGAGGAAGAGTGAAACACTTGTCTGGTTGCCCAGTCCTCGCTGACTCTTTGGCACCCAGGAACCCAGCAGAAGATAATCCTGAAATCTACCAGGTTCACCAAAACCGTGGCATCACAGATATTGTGAACCAGGGGATGAGGAGATTCCAAAGCACAAAGAGCACTCAGGGTGCTTTGTGAGTCGCTATAAATCAATCCATTCTCTGAACCGGGCACATGGCGTTATCTCCCGTACAGAGCGGTATATTACAACCAGCTTGTCTGTGAAGACACAGCACCTAGCAGAAGCCCGCTGACTTCAAACAGAGGAAAAATGGTGTGGAAATTGACCCCCCTCTTAAGACTTAGAATGACCTGTATACACTGGAATGGTTCCAGCATGACACTAAGTGTGCTCCCAAAAGGTCAAATACAATACTCCCTGCCCTGTAGAAGTTTTGAGAGCAGAGGCCTGGTGACAAATAGTCAATGGTGGTACCCTACAGGGTGGCATCTTGGGCAGAATCAGGGGTGCCACTGGCCCGAGAGCTATACTGAGCTCTTGAGGGATTTTCCTAGCCCTAAACCCAAAGGGCTTAGGGTATGAGATGAGCTGCAGATGCAGTGAGAGCTGTTGGTGACTGAGGGAGGCGCCGGGCTCGCACATAATGCACTGTGCACGGCGCAGAGCGAGTGGAAATCTCTCCAGCATCGACAAGTAAGGTCTCAATGGGGAATGCATGAAAAACACAGGTTGCCAGGCGAAGGCTGGTGTGGTGGATCGAGGCAACCTTCCGCAATACACAATCGGCTACGGATGCATTAAATTTGCATCCGTAGTCGAGCTTCGAATGAACAAATAATCGATAATAAAGTAACAAAGTAGTGCTATCAGCATCCCAGGAGCTAAACACATCCATGGCAGGGGTTTTCAGAGACCCTAAGGCTGCGAATAAGAGACTCCCAGGGGAGGCGTCGGTCAAATACAAGACCAAACCCCATTTAGAAACAGGTCTGGCTCAAGGTGGAGCCATGGATGGCGACATAAGTGCATCACTTTGGTCTTGGCCAAGGAAAACTGAAGCCTGTGTGCTTAGCCATATCAAAATAAGCGGTTTAATGCACATTGGAGTTGATGCTCCAGAGTTGGCAGCTGGGCCTTGCCAAATGAGATTGAAAGGTCATCCACATAGAACATAACAAGAACATCTTTTGGCAGCACTGAGGTGATGCCGTTGATGCTCAGGGCAAAGAGTGAGACACTGAGGACACTTCCCTGTGTGACTCCCTATTCCTGCTCTGTTGGGATGGAAAGGGCTCCCCACACCTGTACACAGAAATGACTATCTCGCAAAAATTCAGATATAAACATTGGGAGGCGTCCCCTTGCTCCCATCGTGTGGAGTCTCAATGATACGGTATCATAGGATTTTGACAGATCGGAAAATAAAAAAACTGGCTTAGTGCTGTCTACGAAGGAAGGGCTCACATAACATTTTCTAGTTGGAGCAGGGTATCTGACACGGAGTGGAACTTGCAGAAGCAGCACTGTGCAGAAGGCAGGTGGCCTCTATTGTCCAGAAAAAAGGCTAATCCAACATTGACCAATTTCTCCATCAATTGCACACACAGGAGGTTAGAGTGACGTCTCCTTGGTTTGAGAAAGGCGAGCACAGTAGCGATTTGCCAGGAATCCTAGAAGAGCCCCTCCACCCAGATCCTGTTGAACAAATCTAACAGAAAGGTGATGCCTCAATTACCCAGGCATCTGGGACATTGTCTGGACCATGGGCGATGTCCACACATGAAGCAAAGGTGGAACGCAACTCACTCAGAGTAAATCTGGTGTTGAAGGGCTCTCCGCCTCTGGAGGTAAAGTCCAGCCAACGGCCTTCCACAACATCACAACATGCATTGAATGCTGGTGGAGCATCATCACGGCTAGAGAATGCGGTGACAAAGGATTCCACAATGGATACGGGGGTCCGAGATTGCCGTCCCATTACCCTGGGGAGGGGGGAGGGTCATGCAAGAACTTGCCTCAAATCCTCTGACTCTCTTCCACACTTCTGCTAGAGGGGCCTTCCTGTTAAGTGAAGACATGTATGCCCGCCAAGAAGAGCGACGGGAGTTCTTTGAAATATACTTGAACCTATCCTTAACCTGATGAAAATCACTGACAGTGAAATACTTCAGGCGGCGCTTATAGCGCATGTAGGCCGTCCCACACTCGGCTGACCACCACAGGAGTGGTCATCTTGCAAAATGGCTAGACCTTCTAGGAATAGTAGTTAGGCATGCGGCGATGAGATTGCCAGAGAACTCAACAGCCTCATCTACCGACCTAAACTTCCTCACTGAGAGAGAATTCAGTCATTTCCTGAAATGCAGACCACCATAGGGGCGGGCTCTCGGGCGGCAGTGGCCCAGAAAATTATATTTGAATGGGAAAGTGATCATTACCATGGAGGTCCATCAACCCCCCCCCCCAATCAAAATCAGGCTGTGCATCCGGAGAGCACAAACATAGATCGAGGCAGGAAAATGAAGCAGTTCTCGGGCAGTGATGCTTAAACTCATCCACATTTAAGACACCCATCTCAAGCTTGTCGATCAGGTTGGCAAGTACTTGACGCTGGATATTAATAGAGTAGTCTCCCCAGAGGGGATGTCTACCATTTAGATATCCGAACAAGAGAAAGGGTCTCGCAACTGTGGCACGATGCTCCGGAAGTCCCCCGCATCAAAGTTGACTGACGGTGGAATGTACGTGGAAATAACCCTATACCTCCTATCAAGGGGCAGCTGCATAGCTACTACCTGAAAGGAGGTATCTAAAGTGAAGATAAGAATGAAGAAATCGTGCCAGGTGTAAATCACACATCCCTCCACCAAGTTCCCATCCCGTGGTGGTGGGGTTGTAAAACCTTATACACCGGGAAGTTGGGCAGGGGACATGTGCTCAGCATGGTCTCCTGCATCTCCTGCAAAAGGATAGGTAAGGGGAAACAGGAGGAGACAAGCTTCCCGGAGGCAAACCCCCGGGTGTTGTTGCCCTCTTTTCAACCAACTTCATGTGTGTTGCCTCGTGTGAGTCTAAAGACTCGGTGGAGGCCCGTGGCTGTCTTGCCTTATGGGAAATGACCACACTGGGGGAAGGGGGGAGCCCTGGTTTTAGCTGGGGCTTGGTGTGGACCCTTTGTGTCACCAGCTTTACAGGGGAGTGCCTGGGGTGGTTAAAACCTGTGGAAGGGTTCCAAATGGGCGCGGAAACAACCATACTCGTAGGCCTGGAGGGGTCTTTTTCAACATTGAGGCATATGATGTCATGGGTAGTGCCAGGCATGCCATGACCAAGTCCTTAGCTGCACGAAATAAGAGATGATCCTGAGCATGAATGGCTAGGAATTTCCTTCTCAAGGAGCTACACACCACATTGCTTCGAAGAAGCGGGATGCGGCTCTCTGGAATTGACACACTTGGCCACACACAATTTGTACTTATCGTATGTAGCCTTGGAGCAACTTACACAGGTTTCAGGTAACCACAACTTTGCACATTGACAGGAGCAATTAGTATGGTCGAAGTGGTGGCAGTAATAGCACCTCCGCAGCAGTGGTTCAAATGCCTTCATGCGGTAGTGATACCAACTGGCACACACCGACTAAGGGAGCTTGTCACAGTCGAATGTGACGAAGGGTGTAGGGAGTGAGTCTCGAGGCTCCTCCATTTTTTCCTCACACTTTCAACCTTGACTGCCCCATGGTCAGCCACCTCTAAGGTGATGTCCTCTATGGAGTAGTCCGCGAGTTCCATCGCATAAGCTACTCCTTTCATGAAGTTCATGGTAGAGTGCAGCGACACACACTCAGGCGTACCATCAAGTGTCCAAAGGGTACTAATCATGGCCGCCTCAGAGGGATTTGACGCATTTGCCAAAAGGCTCCCATCCGAGAAACGGGTCACCCTCGACTCTCTACCAATCACACTAGCTAAAGCTCTCCTTTAATGGATCATGTTGCCCTTAGCCAACATGCTGCCATCAGAGGAGCGAATAACCAGGAAGTGTTTGAAGCCAGCAGGCTTGAAAATTCAGGGTAATCTCTGAATGAGGGCCCTGATGTAATCGAAGCTCCACTCTGCGCACTAGCACTTTTGTTCTTAGTCAGGGGATCTTCCCTCAGGGAGGGGCAGAGTGGGTCAGATATGCCGATCTTGGCTTGGTTGCTCACCGAAGTGGCAGCAGACCCATCCATCCTGACAGCCCCTGCGGATGGAGAGGAGCCCTGAATCTTCTTTTTAGGAGAGGAGGGCAGGGAATTAACCTGCTTCTCCCCCACGCCGGCAGGAGTCCCCCTGCCGGATGGATTGGCCTCAGGAAGGTCCTTTTCCGAAATGGAGAAGGTCCTGGTGGTTGTAGGGTCACTGGCTGGAGGAGGAAATCCCTCTCTTTCTTGTAATGCCTTGGAGACCCGGGCTTTTTGAGGAGGACCTTGCATAGGGGCACTGAGCCTGGATTCACCCCCATGGAAGGCCCTACTGTGTAAGGCTGGGTTGCCTCAAGGACCATGTGTTTCTTGTGGGGGGGGGGGCTCCAGTTGGCCATCGCCCCCCCACCCCCCCAGGACATCACAGGTCCTATTGGCAGCAGTGTCATGAGTAGTCTTGGGAGGCACAGGCCTTGACCCCCATTAAGTTTAATATTTTAGCTAGCAGGTCTTATGAGGGAAGCAACTGATGGAACCTGGCTTCCCTCTGCTCCCTAAGGGGGTTTGCCCTACCGAGCTACTTCAATGGGTAGTGGTCGGCTATGGGCTGCCTGCTGGCTTTCTTGACAGTCCCCTTGGAAAGTAAAGGGGAGACTGTTGCTGTAAAGAGGGAGGTGCCTCAAGGCACCTCCAGATAAGGGGGCAAAGGGGTCCCCTACACCCGTAGGCGAAGGAGAGTAAGCCTCCTCTCCAGTTAGAGAGATTTGGAGGGTCTCCTGTGAGAGCACAGGGGGAAAGGGACCTCCATTTTTTCTGTGGAACTACCCGAAGGTGGCTCCGTTGATCATGAGGGGAAAAGGGGAAGAGTTTTGTTTTGGGGTTTACATCATTGGGCATGGTGACCCTAATTTTTCTACAGGATGCAGATGCTTATCACCCCTTGCAGTAGCCCGCCCTGCAAGGGGTGTGTATGGGTCTGACAGAGCCAGGTGCTGCCATTCAAGGCCCTCCCTCTTGCCTGGTGACCTGGCACCCAGACACCAGACTATCACACCTTTCAGACACATCATTTACACCAGCATCCAGCAAACAAACTCACTCCCCTATGCCTAGCATTACCCTTCCTCCTGTTCTCATTCAAACTACCATTTATTTCACTTTCTACCACAGCCACATCAGACAAATCACTTTCAACCTCTTCCTCTCTCGGGGCATTGAATCTGTTAGGTTCGATGTCCCTCTTACTCACACACCTAAGCTGTGCTAACCTATCTATTCACAAATTAAAAATGCATGGGATATGTGGTAAAGTTTTGAATTGGATCATTGAATGGGGTGAGGTCACAGTGGAGTGATGTAATCAGTGGCATACCTCAGGGATCCATTCTAGGCCCTTTATTATTCATAGTTTATATAAATGATCTTGAGGAGGCTGTAAATAGCAAAGTGTCAATTTTTGCTGATGACACTAAATTGGCAGCTGTAGTCAAAGAAGTTGAGGGTAGCTTTAAAGTGCAGAGTGACTTAAATAAGTTATCAGCTTGGGCTCAGAAGTGGCAGATGACTTTTAACCCTAATAAATGCAAAGTTCTCAACATGGGAAGGGATAATAGGGAATTTAACTGTAACTATGACATGGATGGTATTGACTGAATTCACTTGAGGATGAGAAGGACTTAGGCGTAGTAGTAAATAGGTCACAAGTTTTGAAGCACTGTATAGAGAAAAAAAAATTGAGCATAGGGTGCTAGGATACATTACGAGGAATGTTAGCTAAAAAAGTAAAAAGGTTATCCTTAAACTCTTCAACTCTTATGTCAGGCCACATTTAGAGGGAGAGAGGGTTAACTTTTTTTTTGAGGGGGGGGGATTCTGAACTCATTCCTGTGAGGCATAACATAACATAATTTCACGGATGACAAAAGCCACCAGGGCCTATCAAAGGACATCCGCCTCCGTCAAAACCCACCCACAAAAAGCACCATCGCCAGGGGAAGACAAAATCAAAGTCCCCCACAATATAATATAACAGATGACAAAAGCCACAAGGGCCCATCATAGGTCATCTGAGTCAAACGGCCTCTTTTTAAAGGCACCCAAACTCCCAGGAAAACTACATCCAGAGGATTGCGTCCAGAAACAAGGGTATCGCTAATCAAGGCTTGTCAAGAAATAAATCATGCAGCTATAGATATATACAAACAATATTAATATATACAAAACTTAGGAAGCATCACAACCTTCCCTCCCCATAAACTCATCCAACCTACTACCCTCAGCGGCAATTTGTTCCAGAAATCTACCACTCTATTGGTGAAAAAATATTTTCTCAAATCCAACCTACACCCTTGCTTTTTAATTTTCAAGTGGTGACCTCTAGTCCGATTTCCATCATCTAACTCAAAAAACTTGCTAACATCCAATTTATCTATCCCGGAAAAAATTTTAAAGAGCTCAATCATATCCCCTCTCACACACCTCCTTTCGAACAAGAACATATTTAATACCCTCAGTCTATCTATATATTCAAGGTGCCTCAGGAAAGGAATAATCTTTGTTGCCCTCCGTTGCACTGACTCAAGAAGGTTAATATCGTGTCTAAAATGTGGGGACCATGCCTGTATACAGTACTCTAGATGTGGCCTAACATAAGAGTTATAGAGTTTAAGAATAACCTCCTTACTTTGGTAACTGACATTTCTCTTAATGAAACCCAGCACTCTATTTGCCCTATTTCATGCTTCAATACACTGCTAGAAAACCTTAATGACTTATCTATTACTACTCCTAGATCTTTCTCATCCTCTACTGAGCTCAGCCAATGCCCATCCATTTCATAGTTAAATTCTCTATTATCTTTTCCCATGTTAATAACTTTGCACTTATCAAGGTTGAAAGTCATTTGCCACTTATGTGCCCAGGATAACAATTTATTTAAATCCCCCTGCACTTTAAAATTATCATCAATATCTTTAACTTACGCTACTAATTTGGTATCATCCGCAAAAATTGACACTTTATTATTAACTGCCTCCCCAAGATCGTTTATATAGATGACAAATAATAATGGACCAAGAACTGATCCCTGAGGAACCCCACTGATAACATCCCTCCACTCTGACTTTACACCATTTAGCGCACTACCCTTTGCTTCCTGTCTTTCAGCCACTCAGCTATCCAATTTGAAACCCCCCCCCACATATCCCAATCATTTTTAATTCATGCACTAATCTCTTATGTGGTACCTTATCAAATGCTTTACTAAAATCCAAGTAAATTACATCCGCATTCTCTCCCTTATCTACTTGATTTGTTACAAACTCTAGAAAGTCTAGTAAATTAGTCAAACATGATCTACCTGATCTAAACCCATGCTGAGCATCGCTGATTAACCCCTCCCTCTCTAGATGTTGGCAAATCCCTTTTTAAACTATTTTCTCAAGAATTTTACAGACTACAGGAGTTAGGCTAACCGGTCTAAAGTTATTTGGATCCTCTTTACTACCCTTCTTGAAAATGGGGACTACATTCGCTCTCTTCCAATCATCAGGTATTTCTCCATATTCCAGTGACCTAGTATATAACTTCTCCAGAGCTATTGAGATACTTTCTACCCCTTCTTTAAGTATCCTAGAATGAATATTATCAGGGCCGGAGGCCTTGGTAGTATCTAACTCACCTATTAGTCCTTTTATCGTCCTCCAATCCACACTAATGGTAGTAAACACCTCTTTCCTTGACCCACGAGTACTATACATAAGACTATTTAGTTTCTCCTTTGTAAATACTGATGCAAAATGACCATTTAGTACCTCAACTATTTCCTCATCAGTTTCTCTCACAACCCCTTCATATTTGATAGGTCCTATTTTAACTCTGCCAGACTTGTTATTAATTTTATAGTAACTAAAGAACTTTCTAGGATCTTTGTTGCTATCCTGAGTTAATTTAATTTCTGACACCCTTTTGTTCTTCTTTATAATCTTATTTAACTCATTCCTAGCCATTCTATAATCACTTAAATTTTGAATATTATTTTCTACCTGTAATTTTTTATATTCCACCATAATGGTTTCCTACTTTTGTTCCTAATGGCCTTCATTGGGATACATTGTTCTTGGACTACATTTATTATATGCTTGAAAGTATCCCACATCCCATAAGCATTTTTACCTCTGAATTCTACATCCCAGTCTACAAAATTTAGCAAGCTTCGGAGTTTTACATAATATCCCTTATGGAAATTTGGAACTTTTACAGCATTCTCGGTTATTTTTCCCTTCTCAATTCCCAAGTTAAAACAAACTATCTGATGGTCACTATTTCCCAATGCTTCCCCAACAGTCAATTCTTTAACTAAATGATCACTGTTAGAAAGTACTAAATCTAATATATTGTCCCCCCTCGTTGGCTCATTAACAAATTGATTCAAAGAATTATCCTCAAAGCATTCTATGAACCTGCCACTTGTTCTTTTCTTACCCATCATATTTTCCCAGTCCACAGAGTTTAAGTTGAAGTCCCGAATAATAACTGCATCTGTTTCACATCCCTTACTTATTTCCCTTATCATTAGTTCATCCATATCATCAGTCTGCCCAGGTGGCCTGTAAAAAGCTCCCAAATGCACCATTCTATTTTTACTGAACCTAATATCTATCCAAAGTGACTCAACTCCATCCTGCTTTATTGAAGTATTTAAACTTGAAACAATGTTGTTTTTTATATAGATAATTATTCCTCCACCAATCCTACCTGTCCTTTGACTAATGTACATATTATAGCCCTGTAAATCAAATTCACTTATAGTGTCACTAAATTCTATTTCATTAACCCATGATTCAGTAACGCATAATATATCTATATCTTCATTGCTAATATAACTAAATAGCTCATCCTTCTTGTTTCTAAGACTACGAGCATTTGTATAGAAACAATTTAACCCCCCTATCCCTGAAGCACCTCTTGAAACCTGAATGACCTCACCTCTATCGCCTTGGAACCTATTTCTGTTATCTGCCAAGTCCATTCTACTTTCAGTACTATAATGTCCTCTCATAATTCCCTGACCACTATTAGTATCTAGTTTCCCGCCCGCAAAGACCTAATAACACGATCATACTCCTCCCACAACACATCTACCCCCCTCCTACTCAAATGCAGTCCATCCATCGCATACATTTCTTTCATTCCAACAAACCTATCCCACACATCCACAAACATGACACCTTCCATCTCACACATCCTCCTCACATAATCATTCAGCCCAATCGCACGAGAAATCCATTCTACCCCAACATCCATTCTTGGAAGCACACCTGTCACAACACCTTTCACTCTACTTTCTTTCACCTTTTCAATCAACCTCTTGTACCTCTCATGTAACTCACATGCACCCACTTTCTTCACATCATTCACTCCTACATGTGTAATCACAACCGCATCCCTTGCACAGCCAGACACCAGCTCCTCATACCTATCAGACAGATCTCTCACTCCAGCAACCGGCAAACACACCCTCAAACCATTGAATCTACTTGCATTCAACTTCCTATCTAAATATCTAACTCGCGAATCGCCCATCACAAGCACTTCAGTCAGACCCCTATTCCTAACCCCCACAGACCTAACTCCATCCCCACTCCTATTCTCATTATTCACCTTATGGTGAAAGGCTCAGAAAACTAAATCTACATACATTGGAAAGGAGAAGAGTCAGAGGGGAATTGATTGAAGTCTTCAAATGGGTAAAAGGATATAATAAAGGGGATCTGGGTAAGGTTCTTATACTTAGTGAACATGACAGGACACGTAGCAATGGGTTTAAGCTTGATAAGTATAGGTTTAGGAAGGAGATTGGGAGGAATTGGTTTACAAATCGTGTGGTAGATGAATGGAATAGGCTCACTAGACACGTGATAGAAGCCTCCTCTCTGGGTAGTTTTAAGAATAGATTAGATAAATATATGAATGAAGCTGCTAGATGGGACTGACTTTTTTATGTACATATGTATATATTTTTCTAAGGAGTGGGGAGATTATTTTGCGGTTGCATGAATGGACATAATCCTCTGGATGCATTTTATGTATATTGTAGATTAGATCTGACGAACTCCTGTAAAGGGTGACAATGTTGATGACTTTTCTCTGGCAAGAAATCTTTTGTGTGTTGACTGAAACAGGAGCTGCCAAGTGTAGGCCATGAATGGTCTTTTGCAGTCTCCTTGTTTTCTTATGTTCTTACCTTCACTTCATGAACTAACTCACTTAATCTCTTGCACTCATCATGTAACCGACTCACCTCCTCTACCAAAGCCACATTTTGCACCTGTCACATAACACACCAGGCATTTAGATACATTTGCTATTCTTTTAACACCATCCTGTGTATGGTTCAAATTGTAGATACATGATCTGACACAATCCTATGGTTGCATTTTGTGGGTGGGTTTTGACAGATGCGGATGACCTTTGATAGGCCCTTGTGGCTTATGTCATCCGTGAAATCATGTTATTTTCATGTTACGTTATTTTTACATACACACTGCTTACATCAAAGGCCATACTCACTTCATCCAAAGCAACAGCCATATTGAGAATCTTTTCAAAACAAAAACAAAAGAAAATTAGGCCGCTCGGAAAACATACAGGAGCTTGTTCAAGATTTAATTTAAAATATAATCAAAAATTCCTAACACTCAAAGTTAACTATCTTCCTGAACTTAAATATATTACACCGAAAAATCCCAAATGAAAAAACTGAATAGAGAGCTCGCTGAAAAGACTGAAGCAATGTATGACAATTTTTTTTAAGGAACTAAAAAAATGGGTACCAAATACGAACCCACAGGAAGCAATGATTGATTTTGAAAGAGCACTTTGAAATAGTTAGTCATAACTTTACTGGTGCAAAGAGTGTGGGTTGTCTATTCCATTTTAATCAGACTGTTTATAAGAAAATAAGTCAATGGGATTTAAGGTGCAATTCAGTACCTATGGCAATTTTGCGACACAGACTAAATAGTTTACGTCCCATCATTCACGCCGACGTTCATAATGTTTACCCGTTTTGTTTTTTTTCAAAATCACTTCCTCGCCACTATTTCCGAGCTATAGCCCCCAAAATAAAGTAAGTGAAAAGCATTTTCTACTTTCTTTTTATTTAAGAAAGTTTGTGGTAAATTTCTTGGATCTTTTTTTACAAAAATGGCACCTTATAGATTTGAACTAGGATTCTAATGCACATGAATATGCGCTTTTGAACAAAAACTTCATACCAATAGATTTCGGCTGGAAAACAAACATTGGCAGTTACATCGTCATCTTAAATTACCCCAAACTAAGGTAAATATGTAGATTAACAACTCGAATGATGGGACGTACTATTTCTTATGTGTTCCAAAATGATTCACATTTTTGGAGTATAAGAACATAAGAAAAGAAGGAGACTGCAAAAGACCATTCATGGCCTACACTTGGCAGCTCCTGTTCCAGTCAACACACAAAAGATTTCTTACCAGAGAAAAGTCATCAACATTGTCACCCTTTACAGGAGTTCGTCAGATCTAATCTACAATATACATAAAATGCATCCAGAGGATTATGTCCATTCATGCAACCGCAAAATAATCTCCCCACTCCTTAGAAAAATATATACATATGTACATAAAAAAAGTCAGTCCCATCTAGCAGCTTCATTCATATATTTATCTAATCTATTCTTAAAACTACCCAGAGAGGAGGCTTCTATCATATGTATAGTGAGCCTATTCCATTCATCTACCACACGATTTGTAAACCAATTCCTCCCAATCTCCTTCCTAAACCTATACTTATCAAGCTTAAACCCATTGCTACGTGTCCTGTCATGTTCACTAAGTATAAGAACCTTACCCAGATCCCCTTAATTATATCCTTTTACCCATTTGAAGACTTCAATCAATTCCCCTCTGACTCTTCTCCTTTCCAATGTATGTAGATTTAGTTTTCTGAGCCTTTCACCATAAGGTAAGTTCCTTAGCCCACCAATCATCTTTGTCATCCTTCTCTGCACAGACTCAAGCAAATCAATATCCTTCCTATAATATGGTGACCAAAATTGTACTGCATAGTCTAGATGAGGCCTAACTAGCGCCAGATACAGTTTTAGAATGACTTCAGCACTCTTATTGCTTACACTCTTCCTAATGAATCCCAATATCCTATTAGCTTTATTCTTAGCATTTAGGCATTGCTTTCTAGGACGAAGGTCTGAACTTACCAAAATACCCAAGTCCCTCTCACAATCGGTCCTCCCTAAATTTCTCCCATTTAATTTATAACTATTCAGTGGATTATTTCTACCTATACTAAGTACACTACATTTGTCTATGTTAAACTTCATTTGCCATTTCTCAGCCCAATTGGACAGAATGGTCAATTCCTCCTGCATTACAACAGCATCAGAATCAGCCCTAATGGCCCTACCTAGCTTAGTATCATCAGCAAATTTACTCAGGTCACTACTTATACCTATGTCAAGATCATTAATATAAATTAAGAATAGCAAGGGACCCAAAACAGATCCTTGCGGAACTCCACTGCTAACACACCCCCACTCAGATTTAACTCCATCTATACTAACTCTTTGCTGTCTGTCACCAAGCCATGACTGAATCCACCTAAATATACTGCCATCGATCCCGTGTGCTTTAACTTTGCTCAGAAGCCGTAAGTGTGGCACTCGATCAAAAGCCTTACTAAAGTCCAAGTATAAAATATCATAGTTTTCATCATTATCTGCTGCTTCATACACCTTACTATAAAAAGACAGCAAATTAGTCAGGCAGGATTTACCCTTACTAAAGCCATGCTGTGATTCTTTTATCAACTTATGCTTATCCAAGTGATCCCTAATATACCTTGCTATAATAGATTCCATCATTTTCCCTACCACTGATGTCAAACTTACTGGTCTGTAATTAGACATATTTGATTTATCCCCTTTCTTAAATATAGGTATCACATTGGCTTTCTTCCATGCCACTGGCACAATGCCACTCTCCAATGATTTTCTAAAGATGCATGCTAGGGGCTCACTTAACACATCCTTACATTCTTTCAAAATTCTAGGAAAGACCTCATCAGGACCGGGTGCTTTACTACTTTTGATTTTATCAATTTCCTTTGTCACTATCTCCTTTGTGATCAAGATATCCTTTAATTTCTCTTCATCATTACCCCGAAAGATCATTGACACCTCAGGTATATTTAGAGTATCCTCCTGTGTAAATACTGAGAGAAAAAAGTCATTTACCATTCCAGCCATTGAGTCCCTATCACTCACTAATTCTCCATTGGAATCTATAAGTGGGCCTATTTTATCTCTAACCTTAGTTTTGTATAATTGATAAAAACTTTTAGGATCTTCCTTTGCCCTATTTGCCACTTTAATTTCATAATTTCTCCTTGCTACTCTAACTAACTTTTTAACATCTCTTGCTAGTTCATTATATCTCTGCCTTAAGTGATCCTCTCCATTTTTTATTTTCCTATAAATGCCCTTTTTAATGCCAATATAATGCTTAATTTTATCTGTCATCCATTTTGGGTCATTATTTTTAGTCCTAATCTCCTTATAAGGAATGTTAATCATCTGACCTGTAATTAATTGCTCAATTATTCTTTCATACTCCTCTTCAATTGTAATCTCTTCCTCCTGGTGATTATTGTCTCCACTAACTGATATCATTGAATCTATTCCTGAATTGATTTCATTGCCTGGTTTCTGTACAACTGCCTCCAGGTAAGTCCTGAGCCCATTATAATTTGCTCTTCTAAAGTCAGGAATTTTAACATTGTTCATGCTACTATCAATACCATTCCATTTCATCTTGAATCTAATTTCACAATGGTCACTAATACCCAAATTTCCTCCAATCTCAGTATCCTTAATAACTTCTTCCCTATTTGTCAGAACTAAATCCAGTATATTATTACCTCTAGTGGGTTCGTTAATAATCTGCCTCAGAAAATTATCTTGGACAACATTAAAAAATTCCTCAGCCTCCTGATCACCCACAAGAGCTTCCCAGTCTATATTTCTGTAATTAAAATCGCCCATTATACACACATGCTTACTTCTACATGCCCGTTCAATCTCCTGCCACAGAAGATTTGAAGCTTCCTTACTAAGATTTGGTGGTCTGTATAATAATCCTAAGACAAGCTTGTTTTTACCTTCCTTTACATTTAGCCATAATGACTCTGTGTTATCATCTAATTTAATTATACTGTTTACACAACACTGGAGATTATCTTTAATATAAATAATAACCCCTCCTCCTCTCTTCCTATTCCTATCTGTATGGAACATGTTAAAGCCCTCAATCTCAACCTCAGGTTTAAAGTGATTTCCTGCCAAATCAAGCCATGACTCTGTTATCGCAATTATATCAAAATTCTCTTCACTCGCTAACGCTCTTAAGAGATCTATTTTATTCCTTATACTCCAACCATTTGTGTAGTATATTTTTAAGGTTTTTTTATTATTCCCATCTTCATTGCATCGTGCTTTTCTATTCCTAGTTATCTGCTCATTCACTTGTGCATTAGTCCCCCTATAACACATCAGTATGCCCTCTCCCTTAGCTATTCCTCTATCTCTGTATCCCTTCCATTTCCTACACCTGCCCTCTATTCCTGTTATTCCCTTACCTCTAACAGCTTCTAGTTTCCCACCCGTAAGGACCTAATCACACTATCCAGCTCCCCCCATAGAACCTCAACACCTGCCCGACTAAGATGGAGCCCATCCATCGCATACAACCTCCTATTCCCGTAAAACCCTCCCCAGACATCTACAAACACCAATCCTAACTCCTCACACAGTCCTTTCACAAATTCATTCAAACCAATTGCACGCGACAACCATTCTACCCCCACATCCAATCTCGGAAGCACACCAGAAACAACACCTTTTACCCTGCTTTTACTCATCCTTTCAACTAACCTTTTATACTGCTCACGTAACTCACATGTACCCACCTTCTTTACATCATTCACTCCCACATGCGTAATCACAACTGCATCCCTCTCACACCCAGAAACCAGCCTATCATACCTCTCACAAACATCACTTACACCAGCACCCGGCAGACAAACTCTCATTCCCTTCCACTTGCTATCACTCAACTTCCTATCTAAATACCTAATCTGAGAGTCACCCATCACTAGCACCTCAGTCATTCTCCTATTCTGTCTTGGCCTAACATTACCCTCCCTCCTGCTCTCAGTCACACTACCACCCATCCTGCTTTCATCCACAATCACACCAGGCAAATCACTTTCACACTCTTCCTCTCTCAGGACATTGAATCTGTTAGTCAACCTAACAGGTTCTATGTCCCTCTCATTCACACACCTAACCTGTCCTAACTTATCTATCCTATCCATTTTCACCCACCATTCATCATCACTCACAACTTCCACACTGTTCCCAGTCCTAGCCCTATCTTCCACCCTCTTAGCACTAATCTCACCCTTCAATCGCACACTTGCATCTCTTCTCACCTCAAACACCAAATCATTCAACCTCTTACATTCCCCACTCAACCTCCTAACCTCCCCTTCCAGAAAACACACACGGCATTCAGTTACATTCACTCTCCTTTCAACTCCACATGCATCACACACCACATACACACTACTTTCAAACGGCATGCTCTCACCATCTATACAAACAGCCATACTCTCAGAAATTTACTAAGGAAAAAAGTTAACACTCACCAAAAAAATTCTTGCTCAGGATTGCTGCCAGTTATCTTCCCCAAAAGAAAAACTACACACCCAAATCAGTATTATATCCCAATCTTACAATGAGAATCAAGAGCTTCCTGCAAGACAACCTTCCAGAACAAAGCTTGTGTGGGGATAAACACAATGGGGAGACCACACTACGACAATCTTGTTTCATTAAATTGGGGGAGGGTCTGGGAGGCACAACCCCCAGTATATAATCCTAATTGTTTATAGACTAATGTGCTAACATTTACAGAGGTGAATGATTTAACCAAATCATGTCAGCACCTTTAATTGTTTTGCGAATTATAATGGGGGTGGGGTCTGACGTCAGACAACTCAAACACGCATGAATATTCCGTTAGGGGTGAACGAAAATATTTACCAAAAAAACACTTTTTTAGGCCGAGTCGCTAATCTAAATATTTACCAAAACTAATGCTGTCAAATTTAGGTAAATATGTAGATGAGTGGCCCGTCCGATAAGATGTACTATTTTGTCTGTATTCCAAAATGTTTCACGTTTTTTGAGTACATTTAAGGGGACGGCTCGTGTGGGGGTAAACACGATGCGTGGACCACACTACGATGATCCTGAGTTTCCCTTAAATTGGGGGGGGGGGGGCACAGCCCCCCAGTATATAATGCTAATTGTTATAATGTTCTGAAGTTTACAGAGGTGAATGCTTTAACTACATCATGTAAGCGCCTTTAATCATTTTGCGAATTATAATAGGGGTTGGGGGTGGGGTATGATGTCAGAAATGATTGATTTGAATTTTTTTTTTCCCCTACTTAATAGCTTTTTATCATCCTCCTTTGGAGTCATTTTTATTTGTGAATATATTTTTCCCCATTTTACTATTTTTATTACCTTTTATACATTTAAATCTATTTAGCTGGATCATTTAAAGGAACTACTTTTTTTTTTAGCATAAGAACATAAGAAAAGAAGGAGACTGCAAAAGACCATTCATGGCCTACACTTGGCAGCTCCTGTTCCAGTCAACACACAAAAGATTTCTTACCAGAGAAAAGTCATCAACATTGTCACCCTTTACAGGAGTTCGTCAGATCTAATCTACAATATACATAAAATGCATCCAGAGGATTATGTCCATTCATGCAACCGCAAAATAATCTCCCCACTCCTTAGAAAAATATATACATATGTACATAAAAAAGTCAGTCCCATCTAGCAGCTTCATTCATATATTTATCTAATCTATTCTTAAAACTACCCAGAGAGGAGGCTTCTATCACGTGTCTAGTGAGCCTATTCCATTCATCTACCACACGATTTGTAAACCAATTCCTCCTAATCTCCTTCCTAAACCTATACTTATCAAGCTTAAACCCATTGCTACGTGTCCTGTCATGTTCAATAAGTATAAGAACCTTACCCAGATCCCCTTTATTATATCCTTTTACCCATTTGAAGACTTCAATCAACTCCCCTCTGACTCTTCTCCTTTCCAATGTATGTAGATTTAGTTTTCTGAGCCTTTCACCATAAGGTAAGTTCCTTAGCCCACCAATCATCTTTGTCATCCTTCTCTGCACAGACTCAAGCAAATCAATATCCTTCCTATAATATGGTGACCAAAATTGTACTGCATAGTCTAGATGAGGCCTAACTAGCGCCAGATACAGTTTTAGAATGACTTCAGCACTCTTATTGCTTACACTCCTCCTAATGAATCCCAATTTCCTATTAGCTTTATTCTTAGCATTTAGGCATTGCTTTCTAGGACGAAGGTCTGAACTTACCAAAATACCCAAGTCCCTCTCACAATCGGTCCTCCCTAAATTTCTCCCATTTAATTTATAACTATTCAGTGGATTATTTCTACCTATACTAAGTACACTACATTTGTCTATGTTAAACTTCATTTGCCATTTCTCAGCCCAATTGGACAGAATGGTCAATTCCTCCTGCATTACAACAGCATCAGAATCAGCCCTAATGGCCCTACCTAGCTTAGTATCATCAGCAAATTTACTCAGGTCACTACTTATACCTATGTCAAGATCATTAATATAAATTAAGAATAGCAAGGGACCCAAAACAGATCCTTGCGGAACTCCACTGCTAACACACCCCCACTCAGATTTAACTCCATCTATACTAACTCTTTGCTGTCTGTCACCAAGCCATGACTGAATCCACCTAAATATACTGCCATCGATCCTGTGTGCTTTAACTTTGCTCAGAAGCCGTAAGTGTGGCACTCGATCAAAAGCCTTACTAAAGTCCAAGTATAAAATATCACAGTTTTCATCCTTATCTGCTGCTTCATACACCTTACTATAAAAAGACAGCAAATTAGTCAGGCAGGATTTACCCTTACTAAAGCCATGCTGTGATTCTTTTATCAACTTATGCTTATCCAAGTGATCTCTAATATTCCTTGCTATAATAGATTCCATCATTTTCCCTACCACTGATGTCAAACTTACTGGTCTGTAATTAGACATATTTGTTTTATCCCCTTTCTTAAATATAGGTATCACATTGGCTTTCTTCCATGCCACTGGCACAATGCCACTCTCCAATGATTTTCTAAAGATGCATGCTAGGGGCTCACTTTGTGGTGGGGCGAATGTGAGTGTGTGTAAAAGGGCCATTCTCCCACCCCTTTTCTCAGTACCCTCTCCCTCCCTCTGTAAGAATGTGTATGAATGGGAATGGGTTTGTTTTTTTTTGTTTATTTTATGTACAAAATAATTTACCATGTTTTTTTTCTTTCTTTTCAGGCCTCATATTCTGGAAAGATAGGACTTAGTTTTGTATATCCTTATATTACAAACAAAGCGTTATATCCTGGAAAGCTATATTATCATTAATAAATAAAGGCCATTAGTATAGCTTAATGAAGGAGGGCTTATAATAGCCACGTAAGCTTTTTTTTAAAGTCATTATCTTCCATCAAGCGCAGAGGCGCCACACTTGTAAGTCCTAGGCATTTTGCTCGCTCGAGTGGCAGGTGGCTGGACATCTTCCCATCCTCTTTGTATAAAGTGAGGCCTTGATTGTTGTGTATATATTGACTGTTGTAGTCAGGATTTTTTTTGGTTGTTTGATTTTTTATGTTTATTAGGATAGATTAAATAGTATTCATATATATAGGATTTTCTTTTTGTATTTTTGGCCAAAAAGTAAGATCTCCAATATAATCGCCCCCTCTCTATTGTAGATATTTTGTAAATTTTTTTGTAAGTAAAGGGACTGTATATACAATCTGTTTCATTCTCCTTCGATTTCTCACGTCCGGATAGTGTAGGAAGCGGGTTGGATCGATTGGGGGTTAGTTTAGATTTTCGGCCCGCTACATTTGGCGCCCGAATAGGGACGCGAGACTTCGAAACTGGGAGCGTGACTGGATTGGATTGCAGTCCATACCCAATTAGTGTGACAAGTAGTTTGATTGATTTTTCCCTTCTCCTATCTTTTTTACTAACTTGGGAACAATGGCTGTAGCGGAAACGTTGAATGAAGAAGTAGTGCGATTGAGACTGGAGTTGAGAAAGAAAGAAGAGGAGTGTGAAATGTTACGGGGAATGATGGAGGGAATGGAGAATAAAATAAAAGGGATGAATGAAAAGACTGATAGGATGAAGAAGGAAATGGGAGACCGACAGGATCAGACGGACCGACGGATGCAGGACCTGTATGACATGATGAAGGGGTCAGGACCGGCCCTAGGACCCTCGACCTTGACCCCTGCTCCGACTGAAGGGAATAAGACTAATGAGATCAATGGGAGTGTGTGCGAGTCTAGAGAGGATAGGGTGATTATGAGTGATAGGAAGGACGGAGAATGGAAGAGAGTTGAATGCAAAAGAAGGAAGAGTGGTGCAAAGGGGAAGGATAGGAAGGTAAGAGGCAAGAGTGTGGACTCATTGTACTCGGATGAAGGAGAGAGTGATGGTATGATTGATATGAGTGAGAGTGAAGGCAGCTCAAGTGAGAGTGAAGTGAATGTGGGAAAGGGTATTTTGATAAGGGAAGTGCCAAAGATAGATAGATTTAGGTTACATGGTGGGAAAAGTGTGGAAGAATTCTTCGGGGAATTTGAGCGATATTGTAAGCTCAAGTACCCGGAGAATAAGGGATACTGGATGAATGTTTTGGGGGAATGTTTGGAGGGAAAAGTATTGGAGTTTTTCCGCATGATTACAAGTGTGGGGGAACCAAGGTACGATGTGGTGAGGAAGCGGATGATTGGACAGGTGAAACGAATGAAAGAGAGTGTGAAGTATAAAAGGGTAAATGAATTTGAGAAGGCTCGAATGGGGAAGAGTGAAAGTGTGAATATGTATGCACATAGGCTTGAGAGTATGGCAAGAACGAGGTATGGTGATGATGATGTAAATGAATGTAAACCACTGATGAGGAAGTTTTTGGACACGATCCCACGAAAGGTGAGTGAATGGCTGAGTGGAAAGAGAAAGGAGAGAGTGAGACTGACAGGTGAACGGTTGATGTGGGAGGATGTGTTGGAACTGTTAGAAGATGGACGATTTGATGATGAAAGCGATCTAGAAGAGGATGGATGGTACAGTGTGAATGTTGGGGGTAAGAAGCCCAGGAGCTTTCATCCACCCCAGCAGTTTGTCAGCTACAGGGATGCCCTGAAGGCTGCACCAGCTGGAGTGATGTCAAACTTCCTGGGCCGGCAGAATGGATGGGCAAATGGAGGGTGGTCGAATGGAAGGGGGCAGATGAATTTCAAGCGTGGGAACGGATATATGAGAGAGAAACCGAGGTATGTCCCAGCAAATGAGAGACCGAATGGTGTGAGAAAGATTGTGGAATGTCGTCGGTGTGGAAGGAAAGGTCATATGTTGGCAGAATGTAGGTGGACATCTGGTGCGTGTTTTGGGTGTGGTAAGAAAGGGCATATGATAAAGGATTGCCAGGAAAGTGTGAAAGAGTGCTTCGAGTGTAAAGAAATAGGCCATTTGAAGAAAGATTGTCCGAGGTTGAATGGTGGAGCAACTGCTGGGGAAAGCATGAAATATGCATGTGGTAATTGTGGAAAGGCTGGTCATTATGCAAGGATGTGTCGTGACCAGAGGAATGTATGTAGCTATTGTGCGATGGAAGGACATTCAAGTGAAAAGTGTTGGATTAGACTGAGAGCGCAAGGTGTGAATGGAAAGTCTGAAGCGGGAAACTGAATGGTAAGAGGGTACCTGCTGAAGTATCCTCTGGGTGCATGAGTGTGAGTAATGTGTTGGTAAGTCTGTCTAGTGTGAAAGTGCTGTCTGGTAGGAAGTATGAGTGTCTGAGTGTGAAGGTGGAGTTGAATGGAATTGAGTGTTTGGCTTTAATAGATTCTGGATGCAAGGCGAGCTTGGTGTATAAAGATGTGTATGACAAGTTTAGCGAGAAAGCCCTCCTGTCTGAGTGCAAGGGTAGTTTAGTAGGTATTGGTAATAGGAGAGTGCCTGTGATTGGAATGATAAGGTCACCTGTTCGAATGCATGGTATGATGATGAATGAATGTGAATTTTCTGTGATTGATAAGGTGAGTAGTGAGTATGGTGTGATTTTGGGCTATGATTTTATGAAAATGAATCGTATGGTTGTGCATCCTGCGAGTGATCAGATTGAGAGAAAGATTGGTAAAAATGGGGTGTATAAGTTGTATGTAGGGAAAGATGGTAGCGTTTTGAGGAGTGTGTTTACTGGTATTGAGGTGACTGCTATGGAGAGTGTAAGGCTTGTGAAGGGTGAAAGGGTGTGTGTTAGAGTGAGTTGGAGTAAGGATGTTAGTTTGAATGTGAGTGAGAACACTGTGATATTGGATGGAAAGGATGCATGTTATAAGGTAAGGCGTGTTGCTTGTGTGTTTGATGGCTTGATGAGAATGAATGATCCTTTTGTATGTGTGCAGGCAGACCCCAGTGTGAAAGGGCAGGTGAGGGGAATCCAAGTCGGAGATGTACTGGGCCACCTCTCCACTGTCAATGAGGTAGGTATGGATGATAGTACGGATATCAGGGTGAATGTTGCGAATGAAAAGACATGTGAATGGATGTATAATGAGGTGAAGGACATGGTGAAATTGGATGGATGTTTGACTGAGTATGAAAGGGAGGATGTGTATCGAATGATATTTGAGCGAAAGGGAGCCCTCAGTAAGGGTGATCTGGATTTCGGGGTTGCAAAGCTCCCGGAATTCAAGATTGTCCTGAAGGAGGACTCCCCAATCTATCAGCGGCCGAGGCATTTCCCACGTCCGGTTGCTGAAGAGATTGAGGAGCAGTGTTTGGAATTGGAGCAATTGGGGGTGATTGAGGAGAGTGAGAGTGCATGGAATAGTCCAATTGTACCTGTACGTAAGCCGGATGGAAGATTGCGTCTGTGTGTGGATTATCGAAAGGTGAATGAAAGGACTGTGAAAGAAAGGTTTCCGATGTGTGTGGTATCTGAGTGTGTGTATAGTATGCATGGGATGGAGTGGTTTACGAAGCTGGATCTGGTACGGGGGTATTACCAGATGCCCATTGCTGAGGAGAGCCGGCCAGTAACTGCCTTCTCTTCCTCAAAGAGGCATTACCAGTTCCGGAACCTCAGCTTTGGGTTGGCTAATGCTCCCGGAGCCTTCCAGCGGGCAATGAATGTTGTGTTGAGTAAGTTTGCGAGTAAGAATGTGATTGCGTTTATAGATGATATTTTGATTATGACT
Organism: Ceratothoa steindachneri; assembly: GCA_963969495.1. Classification (NCBI taxonomy): domain Eukaryota; kingdom Metazoa; phylum Arthropoda; class Malacostraca; order Isopoda; family Cymothoidae; genus Ceratothoa; species Ceratothoa steindachneri. Next base: position 120,751,576 of record OZ018331.1, read on the forward strand.
GAGACTTTTGAGGAGCATATGAGATTGGTGAATGATGTGTTGAGAACGTTGGAGAGTGTTGGTGTGAAGGTGAAAGTGGCGAAGTGTGAATGGTTTGCGAAAAAAGTGGAATTCCTTGGGCATATGGTGAGTGAGAATGGATTGCGTAAATCATCGAAGTATGTTGAGAAGGTGCGAATGTTTCCTAAACCGGTGACTGTGAAGCAACTGAAGTCATTTTTGGGTTTGATTGAGTTCCAGCGAAAGTTTATATGTGATTGTTCTGGTGTGAGTAAGCCTCTGACTGAGTGGATGGGCAAGAAAGGTAGTACGGTTGTCAAGTGGAATGATAAGATGAATGAGGCGTATGAGAGACTGAAGGAGGCAGCGGCTGAAGATGTTGAATTAGCTTACCCAGATTATAGTGTAAATGCTAAAATGCTTGAATTGTATACAGATGCGAGTGGGTATTGTATGGGAGGTTTTCTGATGCAAGAGCAGCATTTGAATGGAGAGAATGTCAGGCGAATAATTGGGTATGTATCCAAGGCTATGAATGTTGCAGAACGAAAGTATTCGACTGTGGAACGAGAGCTGGCTGAGATAAGATATTGTTTGAAAGTGTTGCGTCCATTTTTGTATGGTGTGAGGTTTGTGATAAAAACCGATCATCAACCTCTTGTGTATCTGCAGCGTATGAAGTGGGCTGATAGTAGGATTGCAAGGACTTTGGAAGATTTGAGTGACTTTGACTATGTGATTGAGTATGTGCCTGGTGAACGGAATGGAGTGGCTGATTTGATGTCAAGGTATCCTGGTACGAATGATGAAAATGTGTGTGGAGTGAGTGATCCTGAGTATTTGCCGAAAGGAATTATGAATGGAAAAGAGAGTAAGGGTGGTGGTGATTCCTTGTTTGAGAGTGTATGGAATGGTTTGCAAGATTTGAAGAGTGATGGAGTAGATGTGAGAGTGCCCGATAGTGTAGATGATTTAAGGAAGGAGGTAATGAATGAAGTGTGTAGTAAGCCTGAAAGCATTGGTATGGCAAAGGTGTGGAACTTCATGAAAGAATTGAGAGCGATGTGTATGCAAGGGGTCCCGCCATTTCAGGAAGTGTTGATTGTAGTGAGTCGTTTGTATGGAGTGATTGTTTATGTGCACTTTGGTGGTGAGAGGCCGATTGTGTACAAGGATGAGAAGATGAAGGGTTTGAATCCTAATGTGGTACATCTGCAATGTTTGAGCGGTGTGCACTACAATTGGGTAATTGAAAAGTGTTCATATATAAGAGAGAAGAATGATTGTCTGGATGAAGATGAGTGTGTGTTGAGTGATGATATGGGAGTTAATGACAGTGTGGATATCAGTGCTGATGTTGGTGTGCTTGTTCCTTCTGTGTATTGCGAACATGGTGGACCTGATATGATGGAAGCGAGAGTGAAAGTTAGTGAAAGGTTGTTCTGTGGTTTGATTGATACTGGAGCGCAAGTGTCTTTAGTGAATGAGAATATTCTGAGTAAGTATGAAGAGTTTAGATGTTGCGAGCATAAACCTGTGAAGTTACGGATAAGTGGATTAGGGAATGGCATGATAGTGGCATGGGAACAGGTTAGTCTGAAAGTGAGTTTGGGTAATGGTGTGAATGTGAAGCATGACTTTGTGATTCTGAAAGGTGAGCAAATGCCTTGTTGTTTCTTGCTTGGTGTAGACTTTATGAGATTAAATGATTTGTCTTTGGATGCTGATAAGGATTGTCTTATGAAAGGTGAATGTGAGGTGATGAAGTTGAATGAGTGTGCAAAGAATGTTGTCAAGTTTTGCGGTATGATTGAGTTGGTCATGGATGATGAGAATGAGATTTTAAGTGATGATGATATTCTAGAGATGCAAGAGATGTGTCCTTTTGTTAGTGAGTTGAAGAGGTGTGTAATGATGTGTGTTGATTTGAATGAATGGCCAGAGTGTTTAAGTGATTTTAAAAGGTATGCTAAGGATTTTGTTGTTTGTATGGATGTTGTATATTTTGTGAGGCATGTGAAGGGTGGTGATGATATGTATGTACCTGTGATGTCCTTAGTTGGTATGATTGGTCTGGTGAAGGTTGTGCATGATAATTATGGGCATATGGGTAAGTTTAAGCTGTGGGAGTGTATGAAGGAGCATGTGTTCCACCCGTTTCTGAGAACTGTTGTGAATGATGTTGCAACTACGTGTGAAAGGTGTCAGAAGCAAAAGGTGCAAGGTGTGCAAGTGAAACCACCGATGTTGAAAGTTGATGCGAAAGAACCGTTTGAATTGGTAGTGATTGATTGTGTGTCTTTGCCGCGTACGAGTGCTGGGAATGTTGGTATGGTTGTGATGGTTGACCATAAAAGTAAGTTTGTGTATGCAGCGCCTGTGAGAGATAAAAGGAGTGTGACTGTTGCGCGTGTGGTTGAGCAGTTGTTTTTTCCTATGTGTGTATGGAAGCCTAGAAGATGTCTGAGTGATAATGGGCCTGAATTTGTAGGGGTAGTGTTTGAGCAAATGTTGAGAGAGAATGGTGTGGAGCATGTGAGAACAACTCCGTATGTACCGTCTTCAAATGGATTGGCTGAACGGACTATAAGAACCTTGTGTGAGATGTTGAGAATGATGAGTACGACAGTGAATGACTGGGATGTGTGTCTGGGGAGAGTGTTGTGGGTGTATAATTCAACTGTGCATAGTGCAACTGGAATGTCCCCATGTCAGTTTGTGATGAATTTTGAAAGGCGAGTGAAAGATAGGTTTCGTTTGAGTGAAAGTGAGCAGAGTGTATGGCGTGAGGCGCATGAAAGGTTCCGTTCATTTGAATTAGGTACAAAAGTATTGAAGGTGAAAGAAGTGAAGGGTAGGTTGAATGTATCAAAGATGAGTGAGAAGTTTGATGGACCTTATAGAGTTGTGAGGGTTTGGGAAAATGGAGTGACGTATGTTTTGGAGAGTTTGAATGACGGCATGACTGAGAGAGTGCGGGCTCATCAGAGTCAGTTAAGGAGATGGAGAGAACCTCCTGACTACCTGGTGAGCCATCCAGTGTATGGACTGTGTAGAGAGAGAGGTAAAGTGCATGATGATGAGATTGAATGTGATAGTATGGATCTGTCTGGGAAAGAGCTAGTCTTAGTCTCGAGGAGTAGAAAGCGTACAAAGAAGGGTGAAAGGAAGAATGCAAGTATGAATGAAAGTAAGTCTGAGCAGAGTGTTTCTGGTATGGGGGATCTTGAAAGGGAGATTGAGTTTTTGCGTAAACAGGTGAGTGATTTGGCTGGTATAAGTAGACGAGTGAGTGAGCTGCCTGTGCCTGATTTTTCTGGTTTTGGGAACAGTATGAATGATAGTGTGTTTGGGCAGAATGAACCTAGTGTGGCTGATTTTTCGGGTTTTATGAATGGTAATAGTAGGGGTGAGTTTGATGTAGTGAATGATGAAGTGGCTGATTTTTCAGGTTTCTGGTGGGAACCAGTCGAAGGGGTTTCTGGTATGCCTGTTGAGAATACAGGGGATGTGAATGACCTGTCTGTTTCGCAAGAATGTACCTTGAGTTGGATGAGAGCTGTGAGTGAGGAGCTGATGAATGGGGGTATGAAGAGTGAGGGTTCTGAACGGAAGAGTATGAAAGAATTCTGTCGTGAGATGGGAGAACTGGTAATGAGGGCTAAGAGTATGGTTGATGAGATGATAAATAGTGACGATGAGACTGACAGGACGACTGACGAACAACCCCGACTAATTGCTACGCATAGCCAGGGACCAGTAGACGAGTGTGAATGGGTGCAGAAGGGTGCGATTGAGCACAAGTGGTACCGTGAAGAGTGATTGAAAGGGTTTAGTGAGTGGCTGGTCGAATGGCTTAAGGAAGGAGGGGTGTGGTGGGGCGAATGTGAGTGTGTGTAAAAGGGCCATTCTCCCACCCCTTTTCTCAGTACCCTCTCCCTCCCTCTGTAAGAATGTGTATGAATGGGAATGGGTTTGTTTTTTTTTGTTTATTTTATGTACAAAATAATTTACCATGTTTTTTTTCTTTCTTTCCAGGCCTCATATTCTGGAAAGATAGGACTTAGTTTTGTATATCCTTATATTACAAACAAAGCGTTATATCCTGGAAAGCTATATTATCATTAATAAATAAAGGCCATTAGTATAGCTTAATGAAGGAGGGCTTATAATAGCCACGTAAGCTTTTTTTTAAAGTCATTATCTTCCATCAAGCGCAGAGGCGCCACACTTGTAAGTCCTAGGCATTTTGCTCGCTCGAGTGGCAGGTGGCTGGACATCTTCCCATCCTCTTTGTATAAAGTGAGGCCTTGATTGTTGTGTATATATTGACTGTTGTAGTCAGGATTTTTTTTGGTTGTTTGATTTTTTATGTTTATTAGGATAGATTAAATAGTATTCATATATATAGGATTTTCTTTTTGTATTTTTGGCCAAAAAGTAAGATCTCCAATATAATCGCCCCCTCTCTATTGTAGATATTTTGTAAATTTTTTTGTAAGTAAAGGGACTGTATATATAATCCGTTTCATTCTCCTTCGATTTCTCACGTCCGGATAGTGTAGGAAGCGGGTTGGATCGATTGGGGGTTAGTTTAGATTTTCGGCCCGCTACAACTTAACACATCCTTACATTCTTTCAATATTCTAGGAAAGACCTCATCAGGACCAGGTGCTTTACTACTTTTGATTTTATCAATTTCCTTTGTCACTATCTCCTTTGTGATCAAGATATCCTTTAATTTCTCTTCATCATTACCTCGAAAGATCATTGACACCTCAGGTATATTTAGAGTATCCTCCTGTGTAAATACTGAGAGAAAAAAGTCATTTAGCATTCCAGCCATTGAGTCCCTATCACTCACTAATTCTCCATTGGAATCTATAAGTGGGCCTATTTTATCTCTAACCTTAGTTTTGTATAATTGATAAAAACTTTTAGGATCTTCCTTTGCCCTATTTGCCACTTTAATTTCATAATTTCTCCTTGCTACTCTAACTAACTTTTTAACATCTCTTGCTAGTTCATTATATCTCTGCCTTAAGTGATCCTCTCCATTTTTTATTTTCCTATAAATGCCCTTTTTAATGCCAATATAATGCTTAATTTTATCTGTCATCCATTTTGGGTCATTATTTTTAGTCCTAATCTCCTTATAAGGAATGTTAATCATCTGACCTGTAATTAATTGCTCAATTATTCTTTCATACTCCTCTTCAATTGTAATCTCTTCCTCCTGGTGATTATTGTCTCCACTAACTGATATCATTGAATCTATTCCTGAATTGATTTCATTGCCTGGTTTCTGTACAACTGCCTCCAGGTAAGTCCTTAGCCCATTATAATTTGCTCTTCTAAAGTCAGGAATTTTAACATTGTTCATGCTACTATCAATACCATTCCATTTCATCTTGAATCTAATTTCACAATGGTCACTATTACCCAAATTTCCTCCAATCTCAGTTTCCTTAATAACTTCTTCCCTATTTGTCAGAACTAAATCCAGTATATTATTACCTCTAGTGGGTTCGTTAATAATCTGCCTCAGAAAATTATCTTGGACAACATTAAAAAATTCCTCAGCCTCCTGATCACCCACAAGAGCTTCCCAGTCTATATGGTATGTCAAACAGACGCAGTGTGAAAATGGTATCGAATTGTGCACTTTGTCCGTCCTCCATTTCTGAATTATTAACTTGATAAAGATAAATTGTTTACCTTTTTGGATGTTCATAATTTAGCTAAAATTAAAAGCGAATGCGACATTTGTGGCCGGGCATTAGATGTGACCCCTCAGTTTGAATTTAGATGGTCTAAAATAAAACGTGATTCAAGTCAGCTATATTTCGAATAGGACGCAGATGCTAGAAATAAATAGGCTTTCCTCTTCGCTATTTCAGAAGTATAACCACTGCAATAAAGTACATAAACAGCATTTTTCATTTGGTTATTTTCAGGCATTTTGGTAAAAAAAAAGGTAAATATGTAGACGAGCGGCCTGGCCGATAAGACGTACTATTTTCGTCCGTGTTCCAAAATGTTTCACATTTTTTTTAGAATAATGTTCTGATGTTTACATAGGTTAATGCTTTAAATACATCATGTCAGCACCTTTAATCGTTTTGTGAATTATAATAGGGGTTGGGGTAGATGTCAGAAATGCTTGATTTCATTTTTTTCCCACTTAATAGCTTTTTATTATCCTCATTCTGAGTCATTTTTATTTGTCAATATATTTTTCTCCATTTTACTATTTTTATTACCTTTTATACATTTAAATCTAATTAGCTAGCTCGTTTTAAGGAACTACTTATTTTTTTACCCAATTGCGTATCATAGAGATGTTTTATACATAGTTTCAAAATCGTATCGGTTGGTGAAAGTGTGTCCGTCATTTATTTCTGAATTATTAACCTTTTTGGACATTCATAATTTAGTTAAAATTAAAAGCGATTGCGACATTTGTTGCCGAGATTAGATGTGGTAAATATGTAGATTAGTGACTTGAACGGCGGGACGTACTATTTCGTCCGTAGTTCAATCCCTACATACGGAAGAAAAAATGAACAGTTTGATACCTATCTTGCAAGCTATATTTCGAATAGGACTCAAACAGCGTGTTTCGTTTGTTTTTTTCGGGCAATTTTATAAACAAATGGCCTACGTAAACAGCGTTTTCCGTTTGTTTACTTTCAGGCATTTTTTTTCTAAAAAAATTGCGCCAGCTATAATTAAAAAAGGACTCAAACCCGCATTAAGGTAAACATGTAGACAAGCGGCCCAGCCGTAAAAATTTATTTTTGTGTAAATATTATCGTTCACCCATGTTTGAATATTCATACGCGTTTGAGTTTTCTTTGAATGATAGCTGCTACCATTTTTTGTATTCAAAAAATGCCCAAAAGTAAACAGACCGAAAAAGTTGTTTACGTAGGGCATTTTTTTATTACAAAATTGCCTGAAAAAAAAAACGAAACACGCTGTTTCCGTACTAATTGCAGTCTTTAGACTTCCAAAATAGCAAAGAGGAAAGCCTATTTATTTGGCGCGTCTGCGTCCTATTCAAAATCTAGCTGACTTGAATCACGTTTTATTTTAGACCATCTAAATTCAAAGTTAGGGTTCACATCTAATGCTCGGCCACAAATGTCGCATTCGCTTTTAATTTGCACTAAATTATGAACATCCAAAAAGGTGTTTAATTTATCTTTATCAGAAACTAGGGTTAATAATTCTGCAATAGACGACGGACAGAGTTCACAATTCGGTACCATTTTCACACTGCGTAAAATACATCTGATTGATCATTTTCAAACTGCGTAAAAGGGGAATGTTTGACACCTAAACTGCTAAAAAACAAGTAGTTCCTTGAAATGATCTAGCTAATGACATTTAAATTAATAAAAGGTAATAAAAATAGTAAAATGGGGAAAAATATATTGACAAATAAAAATGACTCCAAATGAGGATAATAAAAAGCTATTAATTGGGAACAAAAGTTGAAATCAAGCATTTCTGACGTCATACACCCCCCCCCCCAACCCATATAAACCTCTGTAAAGTCAGAACATTATAACAATTAGGATTATATACTGGGGGACTGTACCCCCCCCAATTTAATGAAACTCAGGATATTCATAGTGTGGTCCCCCCCTTGTGTTTACCCCCACACAAGCTGTCCCCTTAAATGTACTCCAAAAACGTGAAACATTTTGGAACATGGACAAAAATAGTACGTTTTATCGGCCTGGCTGCTCGTCTACATATTTACCGCATGAATATTTTGACACGGGTGACCGATAATATTTATACAAAATATTTTTCCGACCGGGCCACTCGTCTACATGTTTACCCCAAAAAAGGCCTATGGAAACAGCGTTTTCCGTTTGTTTACTTTCAGGCATTTTTTTTTAGAAAAAAAAGGCGACAGCTATAATTCAAAGAAGACTGAAACGCGCATGAATATTCCGACAGATGAACGATAATATTTACACAAAATCATTTTTTTAGGCCAGCCGCTTATCTACATATTTACCCAAATTTAAACTTGTAAATAAGCAACGTATTTATGCAGACTGAATAAAATGTGTTAAGATTCAGGTAAACATGTAGACAAGTGGCCAGGCCGGGAAAAAATATTTTGTGTATATTATCGTTCACCCGTTTCTGAATATTCATGCGCGTTTGAGTCGTCTGACGTCATACCTCACCCCAACCCCTATTATAATTGGCAAAACGATTAAAGGCGCTGACATGATGTAGTTAAAGCATTGGTAATTGTATAGACGATGGGCAGATGCGATTATTTTGAGCGTCGGCTCGTTGTTGGGTACGGCTCGCCGCAGGGATAATATTGCCATGACCCTGAGTTTCAATCCTTTATGGGGGGTCTGGGGGGCACAGCCCCCCAGTATAAAAACGAAAATCGCCATAAAATTCTTTGATTTCATCTCTAAAAAAGTAACAATGAAAAGTAGCCCAAAATAGCCCCCAAAAAGCGGTAATTGTGAAGACTATGGGCAGATGCGACTCTAGTTTATTTTTTGGGCTACTTTTCAGTTTCATAAATGACCAATCAGAAAGCTGTATTTGTTTCAAAGACTTTTTGTGCTTTTTATATTGATCAAAACTTGGTTTTTCTTATACTTTAGATGTTTTTCCCCCTTATTTCTTTTCTATATATCCTACCTACCCTATGCCTGACATTATTTAGTCTTTTTATTTACTTGTTACTTAATTTCCCATTGTTTAATGCTCGATTAAACCATATTTCGGTGTTGTTAATGAAGTCTCACGTCTTAATTCTGACGAAAACAGTACTTTTTCATTTTTTGTTCCGTATTTATTTCTCTTCTTTGATTTTTTTTAACAGGTTTTTACGACCTTTATTTTGATTACTGTTCCAAATGGATGCGTTCAGTATTAGTGTTTTTATTACTATATATGTGTAGTTCAAGAAACAAAGGGTCAATTTCAGTAAAAAAAAAAAAGTCACGAAATTTCCGGGAACAATGCTCTACTTTTCCATCCGCATCTCTCATATTTAAACGACCACCCACGCCATTTCCCGCTCATTTGTCAAAATTTCATTTTCGTGTCAAGTTTGTTTGTTACCTATTCAACGTTTCGGTGCTATTTTAACCGACGAGAAATATGTTGCGTTTCTCGAAGCCCATGGGCCGTGTAGTGGAAGGGCAGTGGGTTTTTGGAGGGTTCGAATGTGAAACAAAGAATTTTCATTGTTTCGGTGGAAAATCAAAATCGAGAAACCCTCCTCGCAGCGATAAAAAAAGTGGATTTTGCCGGGCACGACAATCGTATCTGACGGATGGGCAGCCTATTCAAATTTGTCATCTGAAGGATACGAACATCTTACCGAATTCTGGCTTGCTGCCGGTAAACTCTACCCACCCGTCTGGCATAAGTATTAACGATTATTTTGAGTGTCGGCTCATTGTTGGGTATGGCTCGCTGTGGGGATAACACTGCGATGACCCTGAGTTTCAATTCTTCGATTTCATCTCTAAAAAAGTAACACCGGAAAGTAGCCCAAAATAGCCCCCAAAAACTAGGCCTATGATCTGCCCATAGTCTTCACAATTACCCAAAAAGCTAGGCCTATGATCTGCCCATAGTCTTCACAATTACCCAAAAAGCTAGGCCTAAGATCCGGCCATCGTCTACACAATTACCAAAGCATTCACTATGTAAACATCAGAACATTATAAAAATTAGGATTATATAATGGGGGGCTTTGCCCCCCAGACCCCCCCACTTTAATGAAACTCAGGATCATTGTAGTGTGGTCCACGCAACGTGTTTACCCCCTCCCCCATGAGCCATCCCCTATAAATGTACTCTAAAAAAGTGAAACATTTTGGAACACGGATGAAATAGTACATCTTATCGGCCGGGCCGCTCGTCTAAATATTTACCCAGATTCATTTTGGCTTGGGGACAAAAAACCCAATCATTGTAGAGAAGCTAATCTTAATGATTACCAACATAATTACTCCTTATGATAGTATTACAATAAAACAAATAAGTATGCCATGCTTTACCCCAAGCCACATAAGGTTTAGTCCTTCAATATAAATCAAACTCAAACCCACAAGAGAAATAGGCATACCCTAAACAATCGACTTGAGCGGAGGAGAATCTACTGCAAAGGCAGAAAAGGTTTTGAGGAAATAAAAATTACCATGTCCAGAGGTGGCGGCAGCACTGTTACGAATTGCCGTAGATCCAAAGGAACGAATTATTTGTGAAGAAAGCATAATGATGGGTTAAATTGAATACCATAAACTACTAGCTTACTCTCTATGGCTTAACAGTAAGAGAAAAATATGAGCAGGACCGGATTGAATTTTGTTGGTTGTTAATGGTCAGTTAAACAGGAGGTTCAGGTTGTTATGCCAGCCTTCGTGAGGGGATTGTCGTTATTATAGGAATACAGTGGGGGAGATAATAGCAGTTATAGCTTCAATTTTAGCTTATTCTGTTGCCTACGGTCTATACTATAGCGAGATGTTGTAAAAGAAATGGTTGTTGTTGAAATATGCATTCTAATGATGATAATTTGGTTAAGGAATTGACTGTCAGGGAAGCATTGGGAAATAGTGATCATCAGACGGTTCATTTTAAATTGGGAATAGTGAAAGGTACAACATCAACAAACTCCACAAAACTCCCAATTTTTATAGGGGCGATTACAATAAATTACGCAACTTGCTAAATCAGATTAGATGGGATATAGAATTAAAGGGCACGAATACTTATGAGATATGGGACAATTTTAAGACTATATTAAACATAGTCCAGGAGAAATATATTCCAATGAAGGCTATTGGGAAGAAATGTAGGAAGCCATGGTGGTGGAATCAGGAGATGGCTAGGAAAATTTTTGAGAAGAAAAGGGTGTAGATAGAAGGGAGTAGGAAAAGGGGCCAAGAAAAATAATAGCGTAGGCGGGTTGCGAACAGCTTCCCGCATCGCCATCCTGAGTCTAAAAAAAGACTCATTCAAATAAAGCTTTTAAGCCACTCGCCTGAACTTCTTGTACGCTATACAGCCCCCATCCTAGAAGCGGAGCGTATTTTGATGAAATGAAGAGAGCCCGTTTGGAAATGTTATCCAAGGGATAACGCTCCCCCGCCCGGGTCTTGGCACCATTGTATATATAGGTGAGTAGGAAAAGGGGCAAAGAAAAATAATAGCGTAAGCGAGTGGCGAACAGCTTCCCGGGGCACTGGACCACTGTTAGCCAGCAGCGAATCCACTCGGCCATCCGCATTCTTAAAAAAAGACTCATTCAAACGAAGTAATTAAGCCGCACGCCTGCACTTTTCATACGCTATAAGGGCATACAAAGAGAAAGTACTTCTGACAATTTAAATCATTATAGGTCGAGCAGAAATGAGCTAAATAAGATTATTAAGAAGAGCAAAAGGGTGGCAGAAGAAAGAATCTGATGAGGAAATAGTAGAGGTTGTTAATGATCCTTTTTCTTCAGTATTTACACAAGAGAATCCAGATAGATTAATTGATGATACTTCTCGGTGAAGGGAAGTAGTGTTGAATACCATTAATGTGAACAGGGAAATAATTAAAGGGCTTATATTGGAGTTCAATACTAGTAAGTCTTCTGGCCCAGACAACATTCATTTTAGGTTACTCAAAGAAGGTGTAGATAGTATAGCAATGCCCTCTGGCATTCCTATAAAATATTACATGTATCAATATTCCATTGCATCAATTTAAATATTATATTACCTAAAATCATTTTAGCGTTATGTACCTTGAGCATAAATATTAGAGTACTTTCCTTTTTAAATTCAATGTAAAATTATCCATTTATTTTCCCATTTAATTCCTAGAATTTCTATTAAATCTTATGTAGTCTCAATTTAGTTATGTATAAATAACACTGGGGAACAATGTAGTTAGTGAATTGACAAAAGTATATTTTCCTACCTAAGTCGAGCATACTGAATTCAAATCTGTAATCAGATTCTCTCTAAAGGCTACAGATTTTTCGTAATATCAATAGCTAATATTATACAATAATTTTCATTTTATCACGCCTATCATCATGCCCTGAAGTTATTTTGAATCATCATTTTGCGTTATTTATAGTAAAGCAGGTCTTTTTGCAAAACACATTTTATTGCATATGAGAAGAAACTTAAATTACACATTAGGATTACAAATACTGTAATCAAATAGATGCTAATTTATTAATGACCCTACATCAGGCTGGAGGACCTCTTCTTGATTTCAACCAGGCAAAATTTGCGTTTATAACTCTTTCTCTTGTAAGTCTTCTATGGCTGATCTCTTTTAATCGTCCAGCAGTAGTCCGCCATTATTTTTCTATCCCAGTGACCTTGGTAGCGCTCTTCCATCGTCATCAAATCCTGATGGTAGCGTTCCCCTTGTTCATCGCTCACGGATCCCAGATTCTCTGGGAAATGCAGCTTCACACTCATGTTGCATCCCAGATCACGATATGCTAAAAGCGTATTAGTAACCAGATCCTCGTAGTTATACACTCTCTTGTTTCCCAAGAAGTTACGGACAGGGGCAGAAAATGAGAGCCAGGCTGCCTTCTCTTTTTCATTCATGGTGTTCACGAATCTAGAATCACTCAGAAGTCTCCGGATTTGGGGACCTTCAAATACTCCTTCTTTTATTTTTTCTTATGACAAAGCAGGAAACGCAGATACTATGTACTGAAAACAATAATTGTCAGTGCTCAATGCCTTGGCATACTGCTTCATCAACCCCAGTTTGAAAAGAAGTGGAGGGATAACGATCTTCACTCGACTTACGATTGGCTCATTAATAATGTTTGGCATTCCTGCTTCCAAAGTTTCCCAACTGGCCAATCTTTTGGGGACCAGTGTTTGTTACGGGCTCGACTGTCCCACATACAGATATAGCATGGAAACTTTGTATATACCTTCTGCTGGCCAAGGAGGAAGTTGACCATCTTGGGGTTTACGCATATGATCCAATTGTGTTCATGGTACTTAAGTAAAACCATGACCATTCTTATGTCATCGTGAGTTTCTCGCAGATGGACAGAATAACCGAGAGGAACTGCACCAAAGTCATTGCCATTATGTAAAAGGACACACTTGAGGCTACGCTTGGAGCTATCCATAACACATAACAGTCTCCACTCAGTAGGGCTATAGGTGCCAAGTCCCAACTCGGTAAACAGACCAGAAACATCGTGGCAGTATATAAATTGTTTGTCCTCAGAAAAATACTTAACAAATGTACTCTCCCTTGTTCGGTAATATGATACCCGTACAGACCTGTCAAGCATATTTCTTTCACTCAACCTCGAGACTAAAAGTTCTGTAGCTTTCTTGGAGAGCGTCAAATCACGTATCAAGTCATTCAAATCCTCTTGATTAAAACAGTGAGGAGCTAATGACTCTTTAGCATCTGATGATGAATCTGCAGACTCTGAATCCATTCCATGGACGTCCATATCAGGTACATCATCTTGATTTTCGGAGGAAGCATATCCACTGAAAATCGGAACTGGCCGGATCGCCGAGGGAATTTTGGGGTAGTCGATCTTGTGCCGATCTTTCTTGCCAAACCCTTTCTTTACTATTCACCAGACAGAAATAACAGTCCTACATGATCCTTTGGCTCTCACCACACCATAGGGATTCCAAAAGGAAGACCATTTCTCTTTCCTTTCTTCCACTCTCCAAGATGTTCCACACAACTATGGCAAACAGCATGTGGGGCCCATTTCTTTTCTTGATCGCCAAGATGAACATCAAAATATGCCTTATAAGTGCGGATCACAAAGTTTGATATATTGCGCCTTTGACAAACTAGCATGTAACAGCCACTTGTGTAGCAGAAGGTGCCTGGTTATTAACGCAATTTCCTCTTGACGAAGCCATCACTCTAACATGAGACCTGAAAAAAGAAACAATAATGTCAATATTTTGCACAATAACACTTAATACTATCTTACTACTATGTACTGTGAATTATTTACTTCCTACAAGCACCCTCTTTGTCCGTACGCAGGGCAGTTTTCAGGGAAAAAATAAAATAAAAAATACAGAACAACTATAGCATGTAGGTAAAAATGGATTATATATTTGAAATCAGTATGAAAAAAACGAATTAAAATTGGCAGATAAATTGAAGTAACCAGAAAATATGATTCAAATTCCTCCCCTGTGTAATCAATCCAAAATCTCAAATATTTTGTATATGTATTATCCATATATCTTTTGTAATATAGTATTGCCATCCAAAAATCATGGCTAAGATACAATCTTTTCAGGAACACTTACTTTAGTCAAACACACAAACTAACATGCTTTCAGCTCAACCACATTAAACACAAATATTCCTCACTCGTCTCTCATCATTATCAGCATTTTCCAATTTAGAAAATGTGTATTGTTACAAATTGTTAATGAAAACAACCAGCAAGAACAGCTGGTTAGTTTGGAGAAAACTGATAGCAGTTGTCAGTCTTCTTCTGATTGCTCTCTAAACTGTTTACCTTAGTTCTCTAGGAATGTGGAAATTTATCAACCTGGTGATTCTTAGTTGGTGGTTTTTAATTTTATATTCTAATGGTGTCATTCGAAAATTTGCATTTATCATAATTTAAAATCATGCCATATTTGCAAGCTACTTCTAAGAATCTGTTTAAATTTTTATCGTGAGATTGTTGATCTTTACCAGCAATAGTAACATCGTCCAAATAGGCGTACGTTCCTTCTAGATTATTTTCTTATATGATTTGGTCCATTATTCGCTGAAAACAAGCTACTCCGTTAGTCAATCCGAAACTAAGGCGGTTAAAATGGTATAGTTTACCGTCAACTTCGAAGGCAGTATATATTTTTCAGAGTCATGTAAGAGTATTAGGTGGTAGGCGCTGGTAAGATCTATTGTACCAAAAACCTTGTTCTAAGCAATTCTATTCACTAAGTCTCCAATGTTTGGAAGAGGAGAAGCGTCAAGTTAAGTATACCTATTTGTAGTAGCTGAATAATCAATAACCATTCTCTTCTTAGGTCCATTTACCACGAGTACTTGAGCTCGCCATGGAGAGTTTGAAGGTTCAATAATTTTATTCTCTAGTAATCGCTTTACTTCAGATTTGATAAAAGCAGAATCAGCAGCATTATATCTTCTGGACCTTGTGGCCACAAGTTTGACCTAAGCAGAAAGGTTTTGGAATACCCTCGGAGGCTCGATATTTAGAGAAGCTAAACAACTAATACCAATTTCAGGCTGTGATCCACTATATTAAGGTTAACTGTGTAATGATTATTCAAAAAGGGAAAGCCTAAGATAGCGTCACAGCAGAGCTCAGATAAAACTAAAAAACGCACACTTTTATATTTTCTGCTATTCATATAAAAATTTCTAAAACAAATTCCATCAACTTTAAATTAAAAGTTTTCTGAGGCCATGGTGATTGTGCCATTGTTTAGGTAATAGTGATAAAGGTAACTTTTGCGCTATCTCAGTGGATAAAAAATTCTCAGAGCTGCCTGTATCAAGCAAGGCATCCAAAACATTACCACTAACTTGAATCTTAGCAACAGATGGGTTTAAATCTTTTGACAGAGTAGACGCAAGAGTTGCTTGAACAAAGGAATCTTCCGCTGTGGTAAAGTTGACTTGGAATCAGTTACACTTCTTTTTACAACACCGCAAAAAATGTCCCTTCCTCCTGCAACAGTGACACTCGACGTTTAGGGCGGGGTAGTTTACAGATTCAAGCAGATTTGAGCCGTTGCACAATATGGCTACTATTCATGATAAGAAATCTTTGGAAAGGATGTTAGGACTTTTTGCCTACTATGCGAAATGGATACCAAATTTTTCAGATAAAATCCGACCCTTAATTGATACTACTTTACCTTTGATTAACGAAGCAAAAAAAGCAATATAATAGCTAAAAAAATCTATTAGAAAAGCTTTCAAATGGAAAATTGATGAAAACCTTCCATTCACAGGAGAAACTGATGCCTCCGAAATAGCATTATCAGCTACATTAAACCAAGAAGGTAGACCTGTCGCGTTTTTCGCTAGAACATTAAGTGAGAGTGAAAAAAAGAATTGTTCTTTGGAAAAGGAGGCTAAGGCCATCGTTGAAGCATTAAGAGAATGGCGCCACTTTTTAGCTAATAGAAAGTTCACTTTAATAAATGATCAGAGGTCGGTTTCTTAAATGTTGATAAAGTACATAAACGAAAAATAAAAAAAAGCGAAAAAATACTCAGATGGAAGGTTGAAATACAATCATATTCTTATGAAATCATTCATCGCCCTGGAAAATTAAATGTGGCCTCGGATGCTTTGTCTAGGATATTTTGCTCTACCGTGTCTAACTAGGATCTCTTAGAACTTCATATATCCTTATGCCACCCTGACATAGCACGAATGTCCCATTTTGTACGAATTAGAAATTTACCCTATTCGTTTGAAGACATTAACAGAATGACTTCGTCATGTGTTACCTGTGCAAAATTGAAACCTCGGTTCTATAAGGCTCCTGACACACCTGTGGTTCGTGCGTTAAATCCTATGGATCGAATAAGTATAGACTTCAAAGGACCTCTTCTTTCCAATAGCCGAAATAAGTATCTACTCATTGCTATCGATGAACACAACAGATTTCCTTTTGCCTTTCCTTGCCGAGATACTTCATCTGCTACTGTAATTTGTTGTCTAACTCGACCTTTTTCAATTTTGGGACTACGTGCCTTTATTTATTCAGATAGAGGAGCCAGCTTTATGTATAATTCTGTAAAAAACTTTTTTAAATGATAAAGGAATCACCACCAACAGAAGCACGCTCTACCACCCAACCGGTAATAGTCAGTGTGAGCGGTATGTAGGAGTTTTGTGGAAACCTGTATCTTTAGCCTTGGATTCTAAAATTTGCCACTTAAATGCTGGGAAAATGTTTTGCCTGATGCACTGCACTCTATACACTCCCTATTGTGTACAGCAACAAATAATACACCACATGAACGTTTTTTTGCCTATCCTAGAAGAAGTACTAATGGCAAAAGCATGCCCTCATGGCTCTTCCTTAACAGCTCTGTGTATCTCGAAAAGCACGTCAGAAATAAAGGGAATTCACTTGTAGAAACAGTTGAATTACTTGAAGCGACTCCTACATAGGCTTATATCAGATTTCCTAAAGGGATGGGGGACGCAATATCAATCTATGTCCTACACAGAATCACTTAACTGAATCTCCCTTAAGTCCTAGAAATTTTGAATCTGAATTTCCCGAAAATGTTGAAGATTCTGCAAGCTCAGATGCCCCATCCTCTTTTGAAAAACTTAAGGTAGGAATTCCCCCAGGACATCCTGCTCCAACATCTAGTCTACGGGCCTGGAAACAGAGAACCACTGCTGATAAGCTCTACTAGAATTAGGAACCCCATCGATCGACTCAATTTATAAACCTGCATTGTCTACTCTCTCTCTCTCTCTCTCTATATATATATATATATATATATATATATATTTATATATATATATATATTTATATATATATATATATTTATATATATATATATATTTATATATATATATATATATATATATATATATATATATATATATATATATATTTATATATATATATATATATATATATATATATATATATATATATATATATATATATATATATATATAAATATATATATATATATATATATATATATATATATATATATATATATATATATATATATATATATATATATATATATATATATATATATATATATATATATATATATATATATATATATATATATATATATATATATATATATATATATATATATATATATATATATATATATATATATATATATATATATATATATATATATATATATATATATATATATATATGATGATGATGAAAATTAATGCAGTATCGCAAGAAAAGATGAGGAATTAAACCACATTCTCCGAAGACAATTTAATTCACAACAGTTTCGGTGTATCTCACACCCTTTTTCAACCGACACTGGATAGAGAATATAAGACAAGTGCTTACAAACATAACACAGGGTCAGGTCGTGAAAGATCCCCTCTTTTTTCCCCTACTTGTGGCTAATCAGGGAAGAGGGGGGGGGGTTAGGCCTAAACATATTGAAGGGCTGACATTTTACTATTTTGTTTATTTGCTTTCGTATTACAGGATTAAAAGAAAATTGACCCTCAGATAGATTTAAATTAGGAATTGACGATATCAAGTTCGATTCTACGATTCTTCTCTTAACATAGTTAGCCGATTTAAATACCATTTTACTTCCATTGAAATCGATCGAATGATTCAAGTCTCTAACATGGCAAAATATTCCACTACTTTCGCTGCCCACTCTAATATCTCTTTTGTGTTCATACAATCTCTTGTCTAGATTTCTCCCCGTTTCCCCTATATAAACTTCATGGCAATCGTTGCATGGTATTGCATATACTCCTATGTTATGATGTATCAGAGGTTTACAGATGCCTTTATGCTGCCGAGTCAACGGTGGCATTCGATAGGTTGCCGTCTTTACTCTGCCCCTTGAACCACCAGATAGGAGATCATCTCTCCACCTGGGTGTTCTAATGGTACTTGCCCTTCCGTCGCCGCCGACCCCTAGTTGGCGTGTTCCACCTCCCACAGTTTGAACCAGCATGTGGAGCCTGGATAAGTCATCCGTGGACCTTTGCTCCCTTAAGAATCTGTTCCTCAAGCATGCGACCTCACATAGAAAACATTGTCCGATATATACAGATGCAGGCGTTCACTCAAGAGAGTTTTCAACTTTGTCTTTGCCACTGGTAGCTTCTAGTTTTACCGCTGAACTTTCAGTCATTCTTTTAGCTTTTAGACTGATCCAAATTTTACCTTTTAAAGATTTCGTTATTTTTTCCAACTCTAGGAGCGGCTTTCAAGTAATTCGCTCTTTTAGTTCTTCCCATCCCTTAATCGCAGAAGTCTGCAACTGGCTGGTCTAGACTGCGTCCCGTTATCGAGTTCTATTTTGTTGGGTTCCCGGGCATGTAGGGGTTCTGGGAAACGAGAGGGATGATCAGCTGGCACGTTCTGCCTATTCTGGGTACCCGGATAACTCTGCATTGCCTTTTCGAGATTTCTTTCCCTCTATAAGAGATATTTTTTAGTTGTGGCAGCACGAATGAATGGGATGGCTTTTCAATCTTTAAATTATAAAATATCAAAAAATTGTTTGTTCTCGACCCTCGAGAATTCAACCTACGGTCCCTAGAGCTGGCCCTTTCCTGCGTTTGCATCGGCCACACAAGATTTACCCACGGCTTTCTTGTTTTCCTGGTGCTCGAATCAGCCCTTGCTGCCGTTTTTGTGGTGGGGACCAATCGGTCGCCCATCTTCTACTAGAATGCTCCCATTTTGATACTCTCTGGTCATCCTGCTTCCCGAACCTTTTAACTATCCGTCACCTGCCCCGCCTTCGTTTCCTTCTTACAGAGGAATCTTTGAAACCCTTATTTTTACAATTTTTAACACATAGTGGTCTTATCCCTCTTTTATAATTAATTTTCCCCATTTGTTCCTGCTGCCATCTTAAATCCTTACTCAATATGCGAATGAATCTGTCTAATCCTTACTGAAACAAGTATCAGTGTATATTTTAACTGTCTTTGGGGGAATGTATTTAAAAAAAATAAAGAGTTGAATACAGCCATATGTCTTTATGAGCCCACTGTGGGCACCAAGGCACCGCAATCTTACATAAATTAGATACAGTATGCTATCCTATGCTACATTTGATACCTGCTTTATGATGGTAATATCATCTGGACGAAAATATCCTTGAACATGAATGAACAGAGCGAGTTCCGATAACTATTGGTGCGTCTAGACGCCTAAAATTACAAGCAGAACCTGCGGTACTCTTTACGGAAAGAGCTTGTGTTTCGCGGGCAGAGCTTCGGTCTGTGACTTACGGCTTATCCTGCTCTTGCAACTGGATTTTGGTCTAAAAAAATGTAAAAGGTTTCCAGTACATATCTCTTAATAATTTAATCTTGGTCTAGTTTTTTTTTCAGATCCATGCTTATTTTCTAATCCTAAATTTTTTTGTCGAAGTTCTTTAGAAATACGGACAAAAACATCCACCGAACTGTTTTTTCGTTCTGAATTTGCTCTAAAAATTTATCTTTGGTTTACTGGGTTTTAGGGGCCATTAGTTATTTCCTTAGGCTAAAGATTTAAATGGAAAATTTATTTCAGAAAGAACTTCGATAAAACCTTCGAATATACCAAAAAACAAAACAAACCATCCATGCCTTAATGTTAATACATTTTCTAATTTTTTTTTTATGAATTCCACCATTGATAATTTTTTTTGTTTTAAAAAATTCTAAAACATTCGATAATCGTATTTATTTTCAAAAAGTTGCATTTTCTGAAAAAAATAAATAATTAAATTAACAAACCTGGTCATTCTCAAACTTTTAAAAACATCTTATGAAATATCCCCAAATTTTCTCTAGTTAAAATATAATGTTATGGATCATAGTAATTTCATATAAGGCTACCAAGAAAATGTGTTTATACAATATTTTCAGAAAATTGGTTCGGGAGATATGTACAAGATACGTGTTATAAAAGAAGTTTGAGGTAAACAATATCGCCATTAGGATATTTTACAAACAGTTTTACTCTGAGAAATATTGTGTATTGATGCGACTCTCACTGACTCACCACGAGGTCGACTACGACTCTAATGACATAAAAAACGATGACTCGTGGAGAGAAACATTGGACATTGGACATATTAAGTGTGAAAGGAAAATACATACACTCATATAAGAATGCAATTGCACTCATGTATGCATATATGTATGTAATAGTAGTAGATTGATAGATTTTCCTGGTTAAAGGGTAGAAGGGTAGAAAATCCCTGGTGATAGGAAATCGCAGGCGTTATTTGAGTTTGATGTTGTTTCTCAGTGATTTATCTTAATATTCATGATCTTTTGCGTACTCTTTTATGTTTCTTTCTTGTGTTCTTCTTGGTTTGTGGTTCTTTTGCATGTTCGTTTGTGTTGTTTCTGATGTGTGTTGTTACTGTTTGTGTTATCGTTTTGTTCTGTGTAGTTTATGATAGTTTTTCTTGTAGCATTCAAGCCTTTGTAGGTGTTTTCTGTATCTCTCGTGTTCTTCTCGTTGTATGTTTGTGTAGTTTTATTAAAGTGTTCTGTTCATTGGGTAATCTTTTGCGACCTCTATTGCTTGTCGTAGTAAAGTCCTATTTGTAGATCGGTTCTTCCTGTCTTTCGGTCTGCGCTTTACTGCTGATGAAGTCTAGTCTTCTTCTGTTTCTGTCTTCTGGTGGAATGTCTGTTTCTTTGCCTGGTCTCGTCCGTCATGAGTCGTGGTACTTTCTCCCAGATTTTGCGGGCTCTACTCTGCAGTTCCAAGTTGATTGGAGTCATTTGGATCGTGCGGTGTAGGTCTTTCTGCCTCCTTCTTTCTCTCCTCCTGGTGTTTGTTATTAAGAGTACACCTTTGTTCTGTACTCTTTGGAGGAGTCTCATTTTGTTCTTAGAACTAGTGCAGATAGGTATCGGTGGATACAGCAGCTTAGATCTTATGAGCGCGTTATAAATCTTTTTCTTGTTGGCTGTGTTCAGGTTTTTGAATCTGAACAGCTTAGAAAGCTCGACCTTCGCGCGCGCTGCCGTCTGGGTGACGTGGCTACCATATCCATTTTTACCCATCTTTAGTCCTAGAACTGTCTTATCAGAGCTGTATGGAATACGGGAGTTATCTGTTACGATATCGGCCCGTTTCATACGGAAGAATGGAATCACCTTGAATTTATGGGTGTTTGTGGCGATCTTCCATCTTCTTTCGAACCTGCTGACGTGGTCGATCTCTCTGGTGGTGATTCGTGCCATGAGTTCGGGACTTTTGAAGGGGCAGTCATGATCTGGGTGATGTCGTCGGCGAACTGGACGTACAGCGAATTTTCCCTGATCGGATTTGGTAGATCGAGGGTGTAGATGTTATATAGGAGGGGGCTTAGGCACCCACCTTGTGGTACGCCTGCAGTCAGCTCGAAGTCTGGTCCCGTGTGGTCAAATATTTGTATATATGCTATTCTGTCAGTCACATAGTCACATCTATTTTTTTTTAGTCGTGGGTTTATTTAGTCCAAGTCTCAGTATTTTGTACTGGAGTCCATTCCTCCATACTTTGTCGAATGCCTTCTTAACATCTCTGAGCACCAGGTCCGCGTACCTTTTCTGGCTAGTGATCTTCGCCAGTTTCTCCGTGACTACTGCCAGCACCGTATCAGTCCCTCTCACTCTTCGGAATCCATGTTGGTGTTGGTTCTGGAGGTTGTTCTCCTCCATAAAGTCTTTGATTCTATTAGCAAGGATCTTTTCGAAGACCTTGCCTGCCACTTTGAGGAGGGAATTGGGTTTGAAATTCGCTGGGCCTCCGGTGGTTTTCCGGATTTTGGAATGAAGATCATTTTGGCGATCTTCCATTCATCCGGAAAATAGCCAACGTTTAGGCACGCGTTCATTATATTGACCAGCCCCTCTAAGATGTTATGGGGGGCGTTCAACCAGTTCAGTTTGGTCAATTTTGTTTTCCTGGTGCTCTCTGTTTGAAGGCACGTTATCTTTCGTCCATATCTACATAGTCATCTCTCTGTCCACAGTTGTATTATTAAAGGGGTACGTCCTGTATAGTACTTGTCTTAACTGGTCATTGATTTGTTCTTCAAAGTCCGGGTAAAAGTGTTCATTTTCTTCTGGTGTGATGGAGAACACATTTTTCCAGAAGGTTCTGAACACTTCTTCCGTTTCTATTGGGTCATTTTTGTTCCGTCGTCTTTTTAAAGAAGTATGTCTTTGTCAGGTGGTTTACCCCTCAGTCTTGAAAGAGTGTTCCAAAAAGTACGGGGGTCCATTTCTTCGTCCATTTCGTCTACGAGGTTATTCCAAAGAGCTTCTTGCCGTTCAGTTATATGTCTCTTCATTTCGGCCCTTAGTATTCTTAGACATCTGTTTTTGGTTCTGTCTGTGCCAGTCAGTCTGATATCTTCAAATAGTTTCTTGTGTTCATCCGTTAAGTCGTATAATTCCTGAGTCCACCTTGGTGCTGGTAACGTTTTGTACGATGTTCTGAGTACTGCTGCGTGGTACGCTTCCACCATTACCTCCGTTAACCTTGCCAGTTGCTGGTCGATTTCCTCCAGGGTGGCTTGCTCGAGTGGTAGAGGTTTGAACTCACCGAGAAGGGTACAGTACTCTTTCCAGTTTGTTCTAGAAAAGCACTTTCTCTTCCTGACGGGTATCTGAATGGGGCTTGAGGATATCTTGATCAGGGTAGCGATGTGGTCGCTTGGGATTAAAGGGCCGGGTTGAATGAAAGAGTTGTAGGGAAATTGTGAGCTGGTCAGGATGACATCCGGCTTTGTTGCGAAGGTTTCGGTGATATAGGTGGGGAAGTCGGGCCCAATGCGGGAAACAATTCCCTCGCCAATAAGGTTCCTCAAGTTCCTCCCTTTATTATTTAGAACTCCTGTATATCTGGATTCCTGGCATCTGGCGTTGAGATCTCCCCCGAACAGGACTGTTCTCCCGTGTGCACACAGTTGGAGAAAATTGTGCATCAGGATATAGTCCCGTCTTGGGGGTTGGTACCCAGTGGACACTACCAGAGGCCCCAGGGTAGTCTGGATCTCGATGGCCAGATAGGAATCGTCTAAATCTGGGAGTGACCTGAATAGGATACCTTTTTGACTGCGATTGCAGCGCCATAGAAACGTTCTTGGCTGTGGTCCTTGGTTGTAATAGTTTAGTTAAAAATTTTCATAGTTTTCTGCGTTGTGTCAAGTCCGTGTTCTTATATCAGAACGATATCAGGTTCACATTGTCTGATGATATTACCGTAAGTCGTTTGTTTGTCGATCCATCCATATGTGTTTATTTGTAGTATTGTCAGGTCTTTTGTCAGTCAGTACATGATGTATGTCAATTAGTTGATCCTTTTACTGAGTTTCTTAGGTGTGGAGGGGCTGGCTGGTAGAGATCGGGATCTACCGGATCTCTTTTTGTTGAATTCAGAGGTCGTCAGGGTTGCGAAGGCCTCCTGATTCAGCCGGACCATTCCCAGAATGAGGGCCTCTTCGACCACTTTATCAAGAATGTCCTCGCTATACTCCCACTTATAACGGCCCGTTGTCATGCCGTCACTCACATCTTTGTCTGTCTTGGTTTCTGGGAATGGGGCACTCTCTGTGGTGTATATTTTGAGCTGGATTCGCCTGCCATGATAGGTATGCTTGCCTTCTCTCGAGGATGAGGCAGACCTCATCCCCTGCCTGTTGGGTGACCGTTTGGTGTGGCTAACGTTGCGGTGTTTTATTTTTGGCTCTAATTCAGTATTGGGAGTTTTGTTAGTTGGGGCTTCATGGTTTTTGGGGGTGTTGGTTGTTGGAGGGGAAACATTACTTTCTTGCGCTTTTGTTGTTGGAGGGAGAACAGTTTCTTCTTGGGCGTTTGCTTTTTGGGTTTGGGGAGGCTGCATTTGGATGCGCAGCACTTCCTCAGATGGAGGGTTCTCCGGGAACCACATCTCATCCATCCTGTTTTTTGACAACATTTGGTTTAATTCCTTCTTGAAGGAGCATGGTCTGGTGGGGTTGGCAATGTGCGCATAATATATGCAGCACATGATTTTGGTGGACTGCTTATCATTTTCTACCTGAAGGTAGGTAGGTTGAGCTGAGGCCTCTCTTATTGCCGTCTTTGCCATTTTGGCATAATACCTGTTGCTTTTTGCCTCTTCTTCGTCTTTCTTTCTTTGCTGCTCTTTCCGGATCGCTTCTTTTTTTTAGCTGGGCAAGACATTGCCATTGTCCCGTGTTCCCCTTGGCAGTTTATGCATTTTCTTTCTCCACTCTTTGTCATTCACGCCAGATGTGGCCAGATTTGCTGCAGATGGAACAAACGCCTTCCATCTGTGGGCATGCTTTGGTGGTGTGATCATTGTGCTTGTAGCACTTAAATCAGGTTTGTACCTGAGTAAATTCCTCCCTTTCAATTTGTTCGGGGCAGATCCTGACGTGAAAGAGGAGGAGACCCAACTCTTTGGCCTTTTGTTCCATAGTAGTGTCTTGGAAGACCACCTTGAACACGTGGGTGTAGTGTTTGAATTTGATTATTTCAGAGACTTTAGCCCACTTGTGGTTGTTCTCGATCTCTCGAGAGATTTCATCGGATGTGTGGTGTCCCACCCATGGGTCTAACTTTCGGCAGACCACACTACGGTGTGCTTGAATTGAGGCGGAAGTTTGCGGGTTAGATTAATTGTTTTGAAAACTGCAGTGGCTTTGGACGAAGCCAGGAGCTCTGCATTTTTATCATTATGGCAAATCGCGGTATATCCAAAGGGGGTGTCAATAAGTCTAACGAGAGCTGCATCTAGCTCCCCGTAGACAATGGAGAAGACGTTCCCCGGATCGGGCTTAGTCATTCCGGGGAGAGTCCTCAGGCTGATCCTGATTACGTCGTTGGTCATTTTTGCGTCATTGTCGTTTTAGTCAGAAGTGTAGTAAAGTGAAAGAATCAGAATAGAGAAACAGATAGAATTTCCAAGGTTCAATTAGCACTTTACCTTTTGAAGAGCAGAATTGGTGTCCGGTAGTTTGCGGAGTATAGGTGGCACTGGCACTTTGTGTGGTATTGTATATATACCACACTCACTGTTTATAATTGGCGGATAGGAAGGTTTAGCACATGAAGATTTGACTAATCGAAAAAATCTTCGGAATCATTTGGTAAATTTCCGCAATCGGTTACCTCCATTTGCGAATGTCACATACCGAGAGACGTGAATTGTAACAAAAATATTAGCAGTCTCGTGGAGAGAAATGATACAATCACCACTACTGACCGCCGCGCAATAACAACTATGTCGTTAATTCCGTATTTATTCTCTCTTTCGTTTCGATTCGATACTCTCTTTCCAACACCAAGTCTATCTATCTAAAACAATCTAGCAGCCATACACATTCGCTGCTACCGCTAGCCGCGCAACAACAACTCTGTCGCTAAATTAGTATTCTCTCTCGTTGAGATTCGCCACTCTCTCCATTACAAACACGACCTGTTAAGAGGAACCAGTGTGTCTCATTATCCCTGGACACCTCACGGCAGAATGCAATATCCCAAAATAACATGAACACGAAACTTTTGTTTTCATCGTAGAGGAAGGTAACCGTTCATTGATGCATAGGTGAAGCGGATATGGACCGTACCAAAGGCCTTCTTGCTAAAATATGGGTTTGATCTAGTTTACCTTTGGCATAGAAAACGGGTCTGATGTGAGGTCACTTTTTTAAAAAATGACACCATAAATCTGAACTGATAAACATATTTCAAAGTTCTGTATGTGGAATATAAATATATTTATGCGAGCTACTTGTTGGGCACTTTGGATTTGTGTTAACTTTAAAACTTTAGTTTTGATCTGTGTCCACCTGACCTTATATGTCCTGCTGAGCGCGTATTTATCAATATCTAAAGGATAGGAAAGTGGTATGCGGTAGCGGGAGACGACCAAACATGCCATTATATCAAAGTAAAAGGGCGACTTGAACATGAAACATGTTAAGATTATTTCAATGGTATTTGTTATCTTGAGATTTGAAGGAGCTTATCTTCGAACAATTATATACTTGCAGGCCATTTTGTCAGTATTCATTTTCAATTTGTAAAAGATAGGGAAAAAAAAGTGTGATGGATAAAAAAGGGGGAGAAGATTGACCGAAGAAGAATAGATCGGGAAGAGCGTGAGGGTGATAGGTAACGCTCGGGCTAAGAATCTTCAACACATTTTCACTTTCCTTAACTTCACTACTTTCTTTACATAACAAGACTTTTTGCCTGATATGCTCCAGGTGGTCTTCGCATTTCAGTTCTCCTCCTCCTCCTCCTCCTCCTTCTTCTTCTTCTTCTTCTTCTTCTTCTTCTTCTTCTTCTTCTTCTTCTTCTTCTTTTTCTTCTTAACTTCTACTTCTAAACCATTTGGGTCAATGGCCTCTCGCTTGGCTTTTGAGATTAAATAAATCACCGAGGTTTTTTAAGCTCCTGGATTTAATTCAATCCATCAGGAAGGATGGCTGTGAATGTTAACCTTTCCTCTCATAGATTATTATTGTGAAGTCTTTATTATATTTCTTAGATTTCACTTACACTCGACGAAAAATCTTTTTCGCATTAAAATTCAATTTCGTGAGGAAAAGGCACGATGCTTTGAATGTGTAATGCATTTTTACATTTTTCTTCTGACGTTTCGTTAAACGCAATTTAACATTTTCATAGAAAATGACATTAATAGGTACTCACTTATTTTACATAGGCAAGATATTAAGGAGAAGGTGGGTGGGGGGGCTAAAATATAGAGGAAAGTATATAATTTTTAATTTTGTAAATTATGTAATTTTGTAACTTACAAAATTAAAAATTACGTACTTTCCTCTAGATTTTAGGCCTCACACCCCCTTGCTCATTAATATCCTACCTATATAAAATAAGTGAGTACTTATTCATGTCATTTTCTATAAAAATGTGCATATGAATTTGTGCATTAATTCGTTTGTTTTTATGTTCAAGTCTAGTTTTAAATTTGCTAATTTTGATATTTGTACTTTCAGTGGCGTAGTCAAAAAGGGATTTACGACTTCAACTTTCTTAATCTGCAAACGAGGATAAATAAACCTATTTAATTTAAAAAGTGAGTAGGAGATGATTTTATTAAAAACTGGAACAAATATTGGGACTCTCAAACGATGCTAAGAGGTCACCACAGAGGATAGCTGCCTGCGTTCCAGCCAACATAGCCTCAGACCAAGGAGTGAGATTATATCTGCAAAAAGAAAATTGAAGTAATGTGAATTTTTTTACCTGCGTAAATGTGCTCCATTTACATAATAAGCATTAATAAATATTGGATAAGTTATTAGTAATGAAATAAAGCAAGTGAATAACAAGAATAAATTAAATAGAATAAAAGGTAACTGATTTCATGACAGACCCATTTCCATCTTTGTATTACGACCTTCTAAGTTATATCTCTATACTTAAATTGGTCATCCTGTCGTGAATATAAAATATACATAAGTATATGTGTGTATAGGTATATATAAATACTTCACTCTTACTAAGAAGCCAGAGGAATTAAGTTCCTTATAGCCATTGTTTAAATTTAAATTCATCACTATTTCGGAGCAAGTCGTACGAGTTGAGCACTCTTCTTATCATTTCTCGCGACGTCACGTGATTCCGCCCTGCTGAATAAGAAGACCCTTTAGATTGCGAGCCTCCTCCTTTGAATGCACGTTCACTTGTGACGGTGTAATAAACCCCTTCTTCCGGTCCCTCCGTTCGAAGAATCATATAATCGAATCCTGTCCGACTTTATTTTACTCTCAATGGGCGATTGGTTCACATCTTAAGAAAAACGCCCATGTACCACTCTAGTCTGTCCCAATTGAATTTTCTATTTTAAAGCTTCTTAGCGCATGCACGGTAAAATACTATCGGGAAAAGACCATCCTTTTGTAATAAAAATTATTTTGGCTCCACCTGCTTCGGGATTTGTCATATTTACAGTATACCTAGGACAATGTTGTGAGCGGTAGCTGAGCTCAGAATTCTCCAAAGGCTGACCACCATTCGTTTGATATTGGACGTTTCGAAAGCTGTAAATTTTGTCAAAGACGTTCATCTAGATTGCAAAAAACAAAACAAAAACGAGAAAATAACACTCCTGTTGGTCCTTACCCATTGGCCGGAACCTCCTTAGTTAATGCAAAGTTCCTACTGATTGACTGCCTGCCGTGATCACAACTAAGCCATGCTCAAGAAGGCCCCCTCAAGTGAAGCTACCGTTGCGAAAACTAGTGCTGAAACTCCATCACTTTAAAAATGAATCCCCCAAATTACAGGCCTATTGCCGTTAGGTACCAGGACTGCAGCCCGTTTTAACACTTCTATTTTCTAAATAGATTTTAAGTTCAGCTCATTGGAACTATTTAATAATTATTCCTGACTTTGGGTTGTTTCAATTTTTCGGGCTAGGTGATGGACCATCAAAAGTAGAAGTATTTAGTATCAAAAAAGGAACTATTTAATCATTTTTTCTGAGTTTAGGCTGGATGTTGCAGGAAATAAAGTGGTAATAATTAATAGTTATCTCTTGGTTTGGTCTGTTTGAACTGAGTGCTAGAAAATCGAAAAGCAAGTATTTAATAATTGTCTCTGGTTCGAATTTGTTCATTCTGGTTACTGGAGGATAAAAAAAGGAGATATATGATAATTAGCTCTGGCTTTTGACAGTTTAGGGTAGGTGTCCATTAGGTAGGATTTATTGAATTTTGTGAATCAAAGTGTAAATTCATAAAAAACAACAATAATAGTTGACAAATAGGATTGTAAAATGTGAAGCAATTGAGTATCTGTATAAAAGCGATCTGGGTTTCTTTGCTATCTGGAGGTCTTGAAGCTTAAAGAAACAGGCAGTTGTCTTCAAAGAGTGAGGGTGACTCCGCTCCAATCAGTGAGGACTCCAACCCTCATTAAGAATATGATGAACGAGATGAGGAGAAATCCAATGAAGAGTGCCAGATCACTTGCCTTGGAAGCCAAAGTGAGGCATGTTACTAGGCAAAAAATGTGAAAGATGTCTTAATCCTCGTCCATTCAAGATAGCTAAAGATCTGTTTTCCAACCCCAGGAGCAAGAAGAGAGTCGAAAGAGCAAATCGGTTCCTCCAACGGCTCTTTGATGATTCGTAGTCTCCTGCTCTGTAGAGGGGCATGAAGTTGTTCACTGAACAGGTCACCCACAACATACAAAATGATCGTGTGTGTTGGCAAAATAAAAATGAGATTCCGGTTCCACAGCGGATATCTTTCAAAATACAGAAGCCAGCTTGGTGATGGTGTGGGTAGGAGTAACATCAACTTGCCATAAAACACGTCTCATCTTCATTGTAAAGGGGGTGGGTAAAGATCAATCAACATGTTTGTTTGGAGATGTTGAAAGAGAAAGTCATTCCATTTGTGGATAACACCAGAGGGAATGCTGAAGCAGCCCTTCAACAAGATGTAGTATCCTCATACATAGTAAAAAAGGGTCAAGATTGATGCCAGACAAAATTTAAGAGGTTTTGGTCAAAGGGATTTTGGCCTCCCAATTTGGTAGATTTGAACTCCATGGATTTTGGAGTTTGGTCGATGCTTGAGGAGAAGTCCTGTGCCAAATCTCATCAAAGTGTCGAAGTTCTGATGTGCAAACGGAAAAATGGTGGGAAAAAACATCAGCTGAAACACTGCATTCCACTTGCTCTCAGTCCACACCTAGACTTCGTTGTGTCCTTGACGCCAAAGGCGATTCAATTGGATATTTGTTACATCATCTTCTAGCATATAATTTTATTTCATTCTAGTCTAAGCATTATCTAATATTACATTGTATTCCGAAAGTAATTGAATAAATAAATATCAGTCAGCACTTCGTTTTCCACGGTGTACCTAACAATTTATCACAAAGCGCTACGAATGGAATTAAAAATGTCGTCTAATTTGGGTCTTTGTCTCAGGTATGCCCGGGAAGGGAGGTGCAAATTGGGGTAAAAAAGAATGAGGGGAAAGATAGCAATTATTGTGTGCTTGCGCGCTTGTAAAACGGCCTGGTAGAAAACTTTGTCACATGCAGGAATTTAGGGGAGGACTTCAACGGCCGAGCCGCTTCGCTTAATACAATATTAATGTCATATTTTTTATTTGTTTCACTTATTCTATATTGCAATACAAAATTTCTTAAGTTTATTAGGATCAAAATACTTTTCCACAGTCTGTGGATGGGTTTCTAAGATTAGCTAATCATTTAACACTTTTGTCTGCCTTGAACTACTACCACTTTTTTATTAGGTATTGTTTTGTCATGTAGTTAATAAATCCTACATTAAGGGGTTGTTGAGTAGTTCGAGGAACTAGAAGAGGAAGCATTGCAATTACTCCCTTATATTCTTTCCCCATAAAGCGTGAGCTTGGGCTTTTAGTACCATCTTTATAATATGGTACTCTCAAGAAATAGGCCTACGTTGAAATTGATAGTAATCGTTAGTAACAAAATGAAATTTACTTATTTTTTGCATGAGCTTCAGCTCCAGCCTTTAGTAAAGCTCTGACTGTATGTAGATCCCCTCTAGCTGCTGCGATGTGTAAAGGAGTATCTCCCCTCAAGTTATAACTTGTCGTTCGCGCTCTGCTCTCCAGGAGCAAAGTAATAGCTTCCTTGTACCCCATGCGAACGGCAGAGTGTAGAGGACGATCTCCGAATGTACTTTCCGCTGCTGGAATATTAATTTAAAAAGTTGCCTTTGTTAGAGAATAAATTGGTGAGGACTGGAATAGAAACGGCCAAGGAGAAAAAAAGATAGTTTTTTTTAGAAGCAAGAGTCAACAGAGGGCGATGAAGGTTGAAAAAAAAATTAAATCTCTGCAAATAAACTATCAGCTGTCTAAAAGAATTCTGATATGTTATCAAAAAGCTATTGTCTTTTTTTTGTGAAAAAAGTAAAAGAACGCATCATTAAATGCCTCAAATACAAACTCTAATTGGATCAGTTGACTTTTATGTTAATTACTTTAGGTTAGGTGATTATGGTTTATTACATAAATAAACACAGCCTAACTTAGCTAACCTAAACTAATATCGAGTACCACTTGAAATACATATACTCAAAGTTACAATAATAGTTGCCATTATTGTTAATAAAGATCTCCTAATTGCTAATTAATCTGTGGATGTCTGACATAAAACCAATGAGATGGCTTTGATGAAATATAAGCAATGATATTATTCCTTCCTCTTTTATATTGTAATTGCAATATCTTTCTTCATCCAGATGTTGTTTCAGTGATCGAAATATGTGATAATCAGATGGTGCAAAAGAGAACTTCTTAACCAAGGTCGAATATCGTTTCCTGCTCTTCTGCGCCACATGTGGGTGTACATTTTGATGAAGAGGTATCCTTGTGTTCCACCATTACAGATAAAAGGCTCTAATAATATAAAAAATACCCCCCTCCTCTCTATATTAGGTTGACATATATGAAATGTATTTTGGTTCGTTGCATTTTTTAAATCACTTGGTTGGACAAAATTCTATAACAACAAAACTTTCACCCAACATCAGAACATCTCGTTCGACTGTTGCTTAACATTTGAAAGTCATTAAGATGGTAAAAGAGATCGATAGGTTTGTTTCCCATTAACTGAATTAGAAACCACCTCCCGACATTTCATTCCTAACACCTTAATATTAGCTCAACTTTGAGGAAATACTCTGCATTAGTATTGTAACAGTTCATACTATTATAGAAAACCCTTTCATACGCTATAGTGGAATCGACGTTATATTCTTTGATACCCTAATATTTTTGCCGGATCAAGTCAAGATAAGACATTGAAAAGATGACTAGAAAAGATAAACCACCTTTAGATTGAGTTCGTAAAGATAAGCAATCTCAAAGATACTCCAGCAAATATTAGCCACATATAAAATGCTGGAGTAAAGATTTGAGTACATTAATAAAAAGATAAAATACCCACGAAGGGAGTCTAGATTTTCTTTTTCCTGATTTACACGTGAATCTTTACTCGATAAGTTTATAGATGGTTTATCTTTCCTCGGTCATCTTAGAGATAGCTTATTATTACAAACCTAACCTAAGTAAGTAGGTATAAATAATATTATAAGGGCATTGAGACACAGAATCATGAACACAAACAAACCAGCTCACTTAACCACTATTAAACCTAAACCATTTCTAATTTGACGTAGTGAAAGAGTCACTCTTTAAGATGGCTTATCTTCACTTGATTCTCTTTGTCTTTTATGGTTTCATTTTATATGATTGCTAGTTCCGCAAAAAGATAATCAGTATATGTCAGCGCTACCATCGTATGAAATCTAGTCAACATAATTTGAAGAAAATTTTGACTTTAATTAATTATTTAATAAAACGCCATAAGATAAATATAGAGGAGCGTTAGGATATTCAATCTTACCTTCCTTTGGAGCTCCCAGATGAAGCAAGACTTTGGCGCAGTTAATAGCTTTATTGAGGATGGATATGTGAACAAGGGATCCATACATCACTTTTGTTGGAGTTCCTTGACTGGCTAAACACAAGCTATAAATACCCATAATGTTGACTCCATGAGTCATACTGGAAACCAACTGCGGAGGAAATAGGAAATGACATCAGAATCATCATCGACAAAATATGGGATGAACATAAAGTAAATAAAAAGTAAAAATATTGATATTAAAAGGTTGGTTCCAATAGGAATCTAAAATATTTAGAGAAAAATGAATGATGCGCTGTATTGGTAAAAGGCAAATGCTGATTGTTGAGGCTTAGTGGTAAAGCTGTGCAGATACAGATAAAAATCTGGACAAAGATGGGCAGGGTTTTAATTAAATTGTTTTTTTCATAGTTAATGTCAAATATTTTATATATTTCTCCCTTTATTAAGGTGTGTATGTCTGTTAATCTTTCTTTCTCTCTTTAAAATGTATTTAGCAAAAAAGGGATCTTTTGAAATGAATCTTTTTAGGTACATTAGACGGATTCTTTGAGTGTTGTCTACCAGTTCGAGGACTGAGGTTGTCCCGCTGGCCAGAAGCAGAGTCAGTTGTCTAATAGCACGTGAGGTTCGCAATGAATGCAATGTCCCGCAGAAAAAATGAAAAGGTGCTTCCAAGTACTTTCGAACTTTATTCAGTTCATTTTCAAGGATAACTACAAGAGAAAATAATATAATAAGGGTATATATAAGCTAGTAAAAGATAAAGGGCCGCTTCTAAGACAAGAAATGACCAATGAGAAAGTAGGAGAGAGATGGGTAAATTCACATTAAGATTTAGCTATAACAAAGGTAGCAAGGTCAAACCGAGAAACAGAAAGAGTCAAGCACAGAGCCAAAAGGGCTAAAACGGTTAACAGATAAAGCCATAGTCTATAGAGGGAGATTAGGAGAGACACGAGAAGTAAATTGAAACGAAGTGGTGAAGGACAAGGAGAGAGGAAGAGAAATAAAATAATCTTAATACAAAATCAATGCAATAATTAAATTGACACATCGGGTTCCCATAAAAATGAAAATTGCCCCCCCCCCAAAAAAAAAAATTAGGAATATAAGTCAAAGCTAATTTCTTTAAGAATGAGTTTTTTTTTCATAACAACATCAATTTTAAAAAGGCCAGTGGAGATGTTAAGGTTAGTAAATTGCTTATACATGAACATTCAACAAGGTTTCTTTAAATTGAGTCATTTGAGAGAAAAATAAAATTTGTTGAATTCCAATTAATTAAGTGGTTATT
Organism: Ceratothoa steindachneri; assembly: GCA_963969495.1. NCBI lineage: Eukaryota > Metazoa > Arthropoda > Malacostraca > Isopoda > Cymothoidae > Ceratothoa > Ceratothoa steindachneri. The sequence goes on from OZ018331.1 coordinate 120,786,068, forward strand.
TTCGGACATATGCACCAATACAGCATAAATACAATGTTAGGAGAGCTGATACCCGAGTGATAGATGCCCTTCTGTGTCTATCATCAGTCTGGCGGGAACTCTGGTCTTAGGCACGAGCGAGGCCTGGTAAAGAGGTGACGCGTCGCGTTCGTAGCTGGAAGCTGTTGGGATGAGGGGCAGGGCGTACGAGACTGTACCTCCCCAAGACGGGGAGGTAAGGTACTAATTTCTCAAAGCTTTTCCTGAAGTATTTATACTGCCCCGGCGGAAGCGGGTCGCCGAAGGCCACCCAAAAGGGGGACGAGGATCCCATTAGACTTGGCACGCCAGGGAGGGGGTATTCTAGGCGCGCATCACAGCCTCGCGTGATGGTACCTGGCGCCGTAGGTATAGCGCTGATCAGGCGATGTGACAGGAAAAAAAGAAAACCCAAACGGATCACGCATTCATGCGAAATTCTCGCTCCTCCTTGTGGCTGTCTGATCGTGCTGGCGCATCTTTCTCAGGCACCACGGATAGACGTTTGGTTCTAAGGGGGTGGGGAGGGATAATCTTCTCTCTCTGACATCTCTGTCCCTCTCAAGATGGAGCTTCCGAAGGAAGTGACATCAGGCTAATATAGGGTAATTACACGGATAAATTTCCAAGAGAGACCATTCTGTCCAATTGGGCCGAGAAATGGAAAATAAAGTTTAACATAGACAAATGTAGTGTACTTAGTATAGGTAGAAATAATCCATTGAATAGTTATAAATTAAATGGGAGAATTTTAGGGAGGACCGATTGTGAAAGGGACTTGGGTATTTTGGTAAGTTCAGACCTTCGTCCTAGAAAGCAATGCCTAAATGCTAAGAATAAAGCTAATAGGATATTGAGATTCATTAGGAGGAGTGTAAGCAATAAGAGTGCTGAAGTCATTCTAAAACTGTATCTGGCCCTAGTTAGGCCTCATCTAGACTATGCAGTACAATTTTGGTCACCATATTATAGGAAGGATATTGATTTGCTTGAGTCTGTGCAGAGAAGGATGACAAAGATGATTGGTGGGCTAAGGAACTTACCTTATGGTGAAAGGCTCATAAACTAAATCTACATACATTGGAAAGGAGAAGAGTCAGAGGGGAATTGATTGAAGTCTTCAAATGGGTAAAAGGATATAATAAAGGGGATCTGGGTAAAGTTCTTATACTTAGTGAACATGACAGGACACGTAGCAATGGGTTTAAGCTTGATAAGTATAGGTTTAGGAAGGAGATTGGGAGGAATTGGTTTACAAATCATGTGGTAGATGAATGAAATAGGATCACTAGACATGTGATAGAAGCCTCCTATCTGGGTAATTTTAAGAATAGATTAGATAAATATATGGATGAAGCTGTTAGATGGGCCTGACTTTTTTTATGTACATATGTATATATTTTTCTAATGAGTGGGGAGATTATATTTTGCGGTTGCATGAATGGACATAATCCTCTGGATGCATTTTATGTATATTGTAGATTAGATTTGACGAACTCCTGTAAAGGGTGACAATGTTGATGAGTTTTCTCTGGTAAGAAATCTTTTGTGTGTTGACTGGAACAGGAGCTGCCAAGTGTAGGCCATGAATGGTCTTTTGCAGTCTCCTTCTTTTGTTATGTTCTTATGTAAAAGTGATGGTACCGGGTACTCAGCACAAAAGTAAGTCAAATAAAGGGGACTCGGGAAATGCTCGGTATTCCTATTACCGAACAACATCAAGTAAAGAAAATATAATACAATAAGACAGATAGGAATAATTATCAATAGCCATGGGCATCATAATCTCGATAACCAGGGGGCTTACGTACAATGATATTAAAAAAAAGGTCTCACAATACAAAAAAAGGGTACATACGAACAGGGTAACTCATCAAAAAGGTATACACAATAATGCAAAAAAATAATGGCACATATTCTTATAAGGCATTACACAAAACTACAAGAATTCTTCAGGGATATATACAAAAGTAATCCATTTATTCTTCAACGGCACGGCCTCGGGAAACCGGGTGGAAAAACCCAATAAAGTTAGCAAGTGACAGTAACCTTCACTCGACGGGGGGTGTATCGGATCGATGAGATCAAATGCGACACGGAAGAACGGCTCGGAGACTATGGGTTCCTCTTGGCAACGGTGCAGGCTTAACTCGTTATTTGACGGCAGTCTTTTTGCAGATACCGCAAGACTTGAAGTAGCGAAGGATTTCTTCATCGTCGCCTGACTAATAAAAATATTTGAAGATCTTCTGGGTGTTCTTCGTGTGGCTAAAATGGCCTGCAAATAGGTTGTCATGAGCAGTGGTTAAAATGTGACCAACGTAAGAACGCGGGACACACAATACTCGCGTGGGGGGCTTACCGTTTTCTGAGCACGCATGGTAAAGTAAGGTGTCCGTAATTTGGTATGAGATCACCTTGTCTCCTTAGGTGGCTTTTTGCTCTTTTGACTGCGCCTTAGCCCACAAGGGTCGGAGGGAATCACAGTTCTTTTGGTTCCTTGTGAAATCTTCAGTCATGACCTCCTTGAATTTTGAAGAACTTGAGGTGTCTAGGGGCAATGGCATCTTCGAATCTTTTACCACTTGCGAACGGGTAACCACGGGTTGGGCCACTGAGTCGGGGGAGACCCGTGGGCATTGGCCAATGAGGACGGAACAAAATTTAATAGGGGCTGCTACTACTTCTGCCCAGCCAGTGAAGTATGCACAATCAATGTAGCACTTAACGATGGGGAATCGATTGGCGCGCCCCAAATAGCCGTGCACGACGGGAAATTTATTCTGGTCCGGGGCTACTGGGGAAGCAGCTTGTCCGACACCACTATGCAGGTGTACCTTGTATCTTTCACAAGAGTGGAAACACAACAGCCATTAATCGTTCCGGAATCGAACTTAAGACCTCCAGGGGTATGCTTATCAAACAAGAAATTTACCTGGTGGCCGCCGGGACTTTAGGTGCTCGGCCTCTTCTGTGCACCCCTTGAATCTAAAGCACCGCCGCCCTTTTACGAAATATCTAATTTCAGCCGGAAGTGCAGCCAACAACTGGTCTGCTCGATTGTTAGTCCAAAGGTACCCTCTTTGAATGGACCGCAAGGTCTCCTAGGGTACTTCCTTTCCTTGTTACTCCTTGTTACTCTCAGGAAGAAGTCAACGAGAGCGTGGTACTCATGCGGGATTTTAAAAGCATCGAGCCAAAAGTTGAGGTGACGCTGGAGGATATACTCAAACTGACGGTATGTTTGGCCTTGCTGAAGGGGGAGCGCATGTCTGGATTTGGATCGGTAAAAGTTTGGGATCATGTTATATGCCGCCAGTTACTCCGATTTTAAGGCCGAATAATCAATCGTTGCCTCCGAGGGGAGTGATATGAATATATCTCGGAGTTGGGAATTTAGCAAGGGCAACAATTGAGCCACTCCATATGCCTCAATGTCCCAATGTTTGATTTAGAAGATTTTCTCGAAGTGGAGTAAGAAGGCTCCGAAATCCTCGCCTTCCTTGAAAACCAGAAGCTTAACCTACGCGGCAAGGGGAGCTTCGGACTAGGAGCTGATGGAGAGCGTCTCGTTCCTGGTCCTACTCATTTCAAGTTCATGGAGGCGGATTCTTTCCCTTTCTTTTCGTTCTTCTCTTTCTCTTTTTCTTCTCGTTCCTTTTCTTCTTTTTCTCTTTCGATCCTTTCCTCCTGTTGTATATAAGCTAAGAGGTCCTTACCGCTAAGCCCAAGCGACTCTCCTTGCAACTTAAACGTGTTAAATAATGAGGACATTTTATCGCGTTCAACCAACTTTGAGGAAAAGAACCACAAAAAGAAAGGGGGAATTATCTAAACGCACAGGAGGAAGGCTGGTAGGCTTGGGTGGACCTCCGATTTTTCACTTAAAAAAACAACAAACACAGCGATAACTATTTCACACGGCGCGAATTCTTAATTATACTCTAAATATTCACTCCGGAATTTAGCAAGAGCCTGTGCTGCCCAATACGCAACGAAGAAAACGACAAACACAATAAAAAAAGAAAGAAAGAAAATTAACTCTTTTACAATAGGGCAGACGTTTGAAGAGGCCTGAAAAGGGTTAAAGTTTCACAGGTCACAAAATTCAATAAAAAATATGCACATAAAAGGAAAAATGGGAAATGGGTAAGACCTTTTCTACAGTTTCTAAAACGAGTACCTTTAATATACAAGAATAACTCCCTTTAGAATCTGTCTCAGGTCTAAAAGAAATGAGATCAGATACTGCGGGTGACCCTAAAAGCTTGAATCCAGAATATAATATAGATGTCGTAAGGTGACTCTAAACACCTGACACCAGAATATAATATAGATGTCATAGGGTGACCTCACCCCTGACACCAGAATATAATGTCGTAGAGTCGAACGTCTATGCTAGCCGAGGATTGAGTCAGCGTTGACGTGCGAAAGGCGTACGTCAGGAATCGGGATACAGATCCCAGTGCGAGGGTTAAAAAAACAAAATCGAGTGCGGTTGGCCTAAATAATCAATTCTTAGAGGCTCCGGGTTTTAGACAAACTGATTGTAGAAAAATAACTTCACTATATAAAAAGAAAATATTATTAGCAAAAGTAAATAAATGACAATAAATAAGATGAGACCCTGGGTACCAAACACGGTAGGGAGGATACAAATGACTCGACGGGGACGAGAGTCCGAGAGAGGATGCACGGTTATTGCCTCCAGGGAAAGGGGGAGAGGGCAAATGACGGGGAGACTCACGTAAAGCCTAATTGACTCAAGGCTTTGGGGAAAGGACTGTAGGGTTGCGAAGATGCATCAGAGAAAAATTCCTTCCAACGCGATAATATAAATAGCCCGTTAAATTACCAACTCAGGATGGACTCGCCGTAGCGTGATGGCTAGAGTGCTGGCATTTGGATCCAAAGTCCCACGATCGAAACTCCTAAGTCCACAAAATTTTATGAAGAAATCTCCAGAAGAAAACGGAAATCAAGGAAAAAAACGCTTTAAGGAGAACTCAAGAAGACTCGAGATAAAATGGATCGCCTCAAGAAAAAAAACGAAAGAAAAACGAAAATCAAGGAAAACGATTAGAAGGGCTAACTCATCTCAACTCATCAAATCGTCAAGAAGCAAGAAGAAATCATCACGACAAGTTAATTGGAAGATGCATCTAGAAAGGAAGGATACGAAGATCAAGAATTAACCCAGCCTAACTTAAAGAAGAAGGAATCTCAGCCAACAAGAATACCAAGAGTTAGATAAATGCAAGACAATGTTTGAAGGGGCAACTTCAGTCAAATTTAATGGGCTATTTATATTATCGCGTTGGAAGGAATTTTTCTCTGATACATCTTCGCACCCCTACAGGACTTTGAAAGTCCTCCGAGGCTCATAATAACTGCGTTCGTGAAGAAGAACATCTCGGTGGTCACAGTCTCCAGGGCCGTCAAGGAGGAGGGCAGCAAGGCCCGAGGTGCATGGAAAGGACTCTACTCACTGAACGTATTCGAAAACAACGTCGGAAGCGCTGTCGTCGCCTTCCCAACGAATTGTAGTGTCATGGCAATCGAATTCTGATTATATTTTCTGATGAAAATCATTCATGGTCGATCCGGTCATTAACAAGTAGAACGACCGCACGGTAAGCTTCGGCCATGATGTCTACTGTACTAGGTCTGCTACATGCCTATTACCAAACACCTGGCCCCCGTGATGATGCTTGGCGTTGTAGCTTCGAATGGCGAGCAGATGCCGTCGGTGTAGCTCGCAGCCGATTACTGTCTCACTGCGGCCGATTACAGGAACATCTTGGCCACGAAAGCCCTTCCCTGGCTGAAAAAGATCACGAAGAGGCAGACTACTTCCTTCAGCAAGACTGTACCTCGGCCCACAAGGCCAAGACTGTACAAGAGTGGTTGAGGTCGAACATAAACTTCTGGCCAAAGGACATTTGGTCGCCGCAGTCGCCCGACCGCAATCCCTTCGACTAGAGCGTGTGGTCACCTGTCAAGGGCAACACGTGGTAGGTCTGCCGCAGCAACGTCAACGAGTTGATTCCTCAGTCAACCGCGTTTGGACCAACACGAAGAAGGACTTCGTCCGCAACTTATGCATGACCTTCAGTTCTCACCTGGCTCGCCATCGAGGGCAGCCACATTGTTTAATATTACAAGTTAAACACATAATTGTATGTTACAACAATAAAAACGTGTATAACTATATCAGAATTCTCATTGTGTCCTTTGTTCAGAGAGTCGTATCCAGTATAACAGGACTTTTATAATACACAGTATATATATACTGTATATATACTGTATATATATATATATATATATATATATATATATATATATATATATATATATATATATATATATATATATATACTGTGTATTACAAAAGTCCTGTTATACTGAATACGACTCTCTTAATAAAGGACACAATGAGAGTTCTGATACAGTTATATTTTAGGAAGGCATAGGGAAATTTTTGGAAAAATTCGAATTAAAAAAACTCTTACCTTTATTAGTTTACCAAATGATCTAAACAAGGGGGAAAATCCCTCCAATGACTTGCGGCATTTTGTGATAAAATGATAAATGGTTATTGCATTGATGGTTTCCTATGGTTCAAATCACTTACAAGTACCTTTGAATGGCTAAATGAGGCTTCTGCTATTAGATGGCGCCACCTAGCGCCAAGCCGATGGTCATTTCATGGATTTAAATTGGTACAAGTGAACTTTACTCATTTTGAGAAAAAAGCGACGTCTATACCTGGCGCTTCGCCACAGGTAAAAATCGACTCTACAAAAGTAGGAGAGTTATTTTATTACATTTATAATAGGACATTTATTACATTACTGGATAAAAACACTACAGCAAGTTTTTTCCATAATATCGAGAAAAAAAACTAAGGTAGATTGAAGCCTGGTTGAGAGTACATAGAACAAAGAACTGTAATAACTATTTACATCTGAATGACGATGCATAACCACCGGTGTATCCCAAGAATTTGTTTTAAGGCCTCTGCTGTTTGTTTTCTCAAATAAATGAATCTCATCAGAAAGATTCTCAGCTTGAGAAACCAAATAAATACTATGCAGATCGTATGAAGGAATTCATTTGAAGTTTCATGGATATTACACAGTTGATATAATTTATCCAATATTTTAAAGCCCTTAAAGGATTCAATAATGTTAAAGTGAAGAGCTTGTTCCATCCAGATATCACACCAGGATATAAAGCAATGAACTCAGGCTGAGTGAACCAATCTTTGAAAATTATTGCTTACAGAGCATTTTTATAATCATTAATTAATGGAATGGTTTCGAAAATGCTAAATTTTGCCACATAAATGAGACGAAAACCATTTGAGTCACAATTTTAAAAGAAGTAATATTAAATGAGGCTCACTTCAATTAGACGTGAGTTCTTATAATCCTATAAGAGGAGCAATTCAAGGATAAGCCCAAGAACATTTCGAAGTTAATTACATCGATACCGCAACCTAAGAAATAGTCGCACGGGATTTTTCTAGCAGGGTATCATATCCAAAGACAGTATAAATTTTGACCTACAACATACTGCTAAAGCAAGGCGAAATAGCAACCTGTGTAAAGGAAGAATATCAGGTGAATTTAGTTCAGTTTCTACAAATGTCTTCTGACTTGGGTGAGGATTGTTGGTGCCAAATTGGACTGAAAGGTCATCCTCAAAAACGATAGCATACAGGCTTAACCAACAAGATATTTTGTGATCATTATCTACAACGATAAACAAACACGTCTTTGTGCCAACCTGTTGCTGAAGGAAAAAAATGTATTCTCTTTGTTGCTACCACTCTTCCGACATTGACAGCGATGTTACTAATTCCTGCTGTCCTAGGCGATATATATACGAGTGTATATACATATATATATATATATATATATATATATATATATATATATATATATATATATATATATTTTTATTTTTTTTTTCTCACCTAATGTATATAATTATTCTAGAAATTATTCCCATAATTCCTTCATCAATGGTCTTTAGGATGATTGAATCTCTATCCAATCTCTTCTTAACATTACCTTATTGACTTCATCGTTCTGAATCGCTTCGATTGCATCGTTCAAATATTGAAGCTTCTGCTCCACAGTTGGTTCTGGAGGGTAGGCCAAAGATATGAGGCGGTGGCGACGAGCCTAGAAACGAATCGTGTTAGAATGAAGCTTTCTTCCAAAGAAGTTTGATAAGGTTTCTTCAATTGAAGAAACAACCGAAACCATCTCTCTCTTTCTCTCGCTCTCCCTATCACCTCAACAGACACAAAAAAACGAATAATATTTCTATAATAAACATTACAAAGAACGTGGTATGTTTTAGTAACCTAAGGCACTATCACGTCCACCATAATAGGTGAATTAATAAAACTAATGGTTATAATTTGGTTACTCTCCTCGATAAATAAGAAAGAGGTGAAGTTGTAGAGATAAGTTATGATAAAGTTTTCTACTAAAGAAAAAGGTAGGATAATCCGAGTGATTGCTGTAATATGTTGTTCAGCTCCCATGTTAAAGTGTATAACTTCACTAAAATGGCAATAAGGCGGTGTGATTAGGAGGTAAAAACCAGATCAAAACAGACTTGGTAGATATAGAAGCAGACCTAAAACAAGCCGATAAAAACCATACCATGACAAACCAGACCAAAACCAAACCAAAACAGGTTTGTTAAGATGAAAACAAAGTAGAAAAAGACCAATTATAAAGACAGAGCTAGGTAACGATGTAGTGCCACATTGCAAGGCGAAATAGGATTGACAATGAAGCCTCACAGATGAGTGTCATATAAATCCTATGAAGGCTTGAAATGCGCATGCAATTAATCCAAAATATATAACATTTCTGTCAGAGGAATAATAATATACATCATCTGATCATGTAAACAATAATATATACAATTTTTATAAAGGCAACAGGCAGAACGAATTTTCACACACATGCGGGGTCACACACTTACACACTCACACCCATATACATTTACACACCTCTCGTGATCACCAAAGTTCTGGGAAACACCACAGCTGTACCAACAAACGTCAAAACAGGCGCAGCCATTGACACCGAACTAAAGAGAAGAAAGATGCGGACTTTATTTACTGACGGAGGGCTGCGAAACGAAAAATTGTATTCTCGAAATTTGAGATAAAGATTTTCTATATCTCCGTGCTCACACAAATAAACATCCTGTAGAGTAACTCCGCCAAACCGTGTCTTTGGTCAACAGCGGGCTACGCCTACGGATTTTCGATGCATTATATACAGCTCTGTGTCGAGCCTAGAGGCAGTATAGTCAAGTGAGTCAAGAGAGAGAGTAAAAGATAGGCAGTCGGTCAGACAGTCAGGTCGTCAGAAGGATAGTCGGAAACAGGCTTATACATTAATAGTTAGCCTCAAATATATATAAGTAGCCTGCCTCAAATACCCAACACAAGTTCAATCAAATTCTTTTTCCCTAAGCCTACCGAGTCCTCCACCCAATAAAGAGTTTTTTGAATCCGCCTTCTGAGATCACTTTTCCCGAGAGTAATCCAACCGGTCCTCTTATGCAGCCTACTTCACTAAAACCAAGCAAGAAAATAATCCTCCCACAATTGGAGTCAGCCCAAGCTCAACGCTCGTTTACCGAATATCCAAATAGCTCTACGTCGAAGTTAAGCAATATTGGGGAAGGTTAGTACTTGATGGGAAACAATCGTGTCGACCTCCATCGGTAATCTGGTAATCAACAACTTACAGGCCACCTACCAGCCTATAACCAACAACACCGAATGTGCCATAACTTAGTAACTTATAGGCCAGGTGCCATAACTAGTGACTATCGGACTTTTCTGTAGTGCCACATTGCAAGGCGAAATAGGATTGACAATGGAGCCTCACAGATGAGTGTCATATAAATCCTATGAAGGCTTGAAATGGAGCACTATACCAATAACAAGTTAACCCAATCGATAAAAATAGCGAATAGCTAATCTATGTAGGTTAAGCTGTGAATCGATTAGGTGATTGGAATGTGAGAAATATGATTATATGTGCCTAGCATAGGTACCCGGCGTTGCCCAGGATATAAAGTCCTGTCGCAAATAAAAACAGATGCATATTGTTTGAAATTCTTATATTGTGGCACAAAAATATCTTTACTTGCTTATTATTATTATTAGTAGTAGTAGTAGTGTGAAGGTAGATATAGGAATCTACCATTTAATATACTTACAATGAGTTAACTTTTCCCATCGTGCACCCGGCAGTTTAGGCGCACGCGTGAATGACTATTTAATTATGAAGAAACAACATTATGGCCGCGGAACAGATCGAGCGTCTTTTAGATACAGAGTAAAAGATAGGCAGTCAGACAGTTATTATTAAATGAAAAGAAAAAAAACAACCATCGAGCTAACAAGAAACAGTCATGCCCAATTTAGGAGCCACTTTTCAAATTTAAAAATGCTTCACGCCATAAAATGTGTATCAAGCTCAGATTTTCAAACGGTTGCGTGAAAGATTATAATCAAGGTTTATAGCCCCGTATAATTTTTTTCTAATTAAAACCAATTTATTAATTGTAATGTTTATTATTTACCCCCTATGTACCTGTATCATAAAAAAATGACGACAATATTTAAGTAATTATTATTATTGACTTAGTCGTACTAAATACCTTCTGACAGAGCTGCCCAATAGGCCGTTGAATTTTTAAATAATTTAATGATTCCTCAAAGAGAAGTAAATATATATCTACCATTTAGTTCTTGCGAGGTCGTTTTATGAAGAACCACGAATAACTTCAGCTAAAATAAACACAAAAATACAACAGGAATGTTTTTAGTGTGTACAGTAGTGTAGAGGGAGATAGATCCCTTAATAACGGTTTTATTACCGTCACTGACTCAAACAAAACGATATTTTTACTCACAGGATGTGGATGATTTACTTAGGGCTTCTTATCAGCGCGAGTCCGGATGCAAACTGCACAGATACGATTTGCAATTAAGTATAAAATATATACACTTTTGTACGATAAATAATATTTATTCAAGAAAACTAAACATAAATAATGTTTAATTAAAGAAGCCCGAAGTAAATGCATTTAGGCTTGGCGTTGTACAGTGCCTTGATACGCATAACTTTTTATATATTGAATAAATCAAGCGGAATTCCGTAGTCATGGTCCTCGTAATTGCAAACATATCTGCGTATATTCACCGGTCAAACCTTAATATTAAATCCTGTATTATCATTTGTGTCTTGGAATCGACGTTTGTGTTGTTTTCTCGTTGCTACGATTCGACTATTTACCATAAAGGGATATTACAATTGAATAGTGGGGGATGTTGCTCGTCGGCTTTTACCAAACGACCTCCCTCTACTTATCGACTAAAAGGAAGTTCCGGCTCTCGCTGAAAAAGAAAATTGAGAGAAATTTTTTGAAAAAATTCAAGTGCGATCTACCGTCGACTGCTATCGAAGGTATGGTCGCCGAAAGTACCATTTAGCCTAATACTTAGGCTATATTAAAAAAACAAAACTTACAACTAATATAGTTTTTTCCAAAATAATCATAACATTTTAGCAGCACGTATGTAAAGAGGTGAAAATTTTATTTGTAATGGTCTGGTTTTATCTTTTCGGCTATGAAAACGCCATTCACTGGGAAAGAAAATACGCTTTGTGTTACGAGTATGCTCGAACACAGTCAAACAATACTGTCACCATGTATTTGCGAGAGAATTATCTAAAAAGGCATCCACAGCAATGCAGATTTGGACATGGCATGGCACGTATTGTTCAAAAATGAAGACTGTCTGCGCAGGGTAAAAGGATCTGGACGACCGCCAGCATCCGAGAGAGACAATATGTAGAGCTGGTTCGTGAAAATTATTGCGAAGCCGCAAGAAGTCCATAAAAAGAGCAAGCCTGGAAACCCAGATCACTCCAACAACAATTAGGCGTGTCCTGAGGAAACGCTTGCGATTGAAACCCTCCAAATTACATAGATACAGGGAGCCAGCAAGGACTACTTAGTCCACTCAAAGGCAAGTCTCATTCTATACTAATATGCTAGTAGTCCTCCTTTGGACATTGTCGCCACGATGCTCCCTCACGAGACATTCAATCCACACCAGGTCACCGTATTTAAACAATATCACTATTCGTAAAATAACTGTCAATTTTGTTTTTAAAACTATTCACACTACTAGCATTTACTACCTCCGCGGGGAGTGCGTTCCATTTATCGATGATTTTAAAAGTGAAATATTTTTTAGCTATGTTCGTCTGAAACCTCCTCCGTCCTTTCAGTTTTAAACTGTTGTTGCATGTGATACCATGGTCATACTTAAAAATTTTCCATAATTAACGTTTTCAAATTTATTTAAAATTTTGAATACCTCGATAAGCTCACCTCGCAATCGCCTAGTTTCGAGAGTCGGGAGTTTTAATATATTTAATCTTTCGATATACGACTTATTTCTAATCCAGGGAATTAGTTTAGTTGCCCGTCGTTGAATTTTTTCCATTTTATTGATGTTTACATGTATATAAGGTGACCACAATTGTATCGCGTATTCCAGGTGTGGCCTTACTAAACTTTTATATAGATGTATGATTATATCTTGGTGTTTGTAGTGAAAACTTCTTGCAATATTTAAATCAGGCATTCAGACGGACCTGCTACTCTGCTTTTCGGACGCATTTTCTACGATCTGGTAAAGTTCTCACTGGAAAAGGAGGCAACGACTCGAGGAAATTTCCCAAAACGTGAATTTTTTCACACAAATTTGAGTTAAACGCCTGTTTAACACTCAACGCTTATAACAGCCAATGAACGACTACCACATGAAGAAATATATGCGCTCACAAGGCTGATTGGAGATTTCTCCTGTTCCTTGTGGGTGAGGTAGCTTCTGCTGAAGGGGCTTCTTTTTCCTCTGAATATTGGCACTTTTTATTTCAACTTGTTTCTCAACTAGTGCTCCATAACTTGGTCACCGGCAAGGTCTTAGATACAGTTGGAAGTAGGGTATAGTGAACCCCTGAAGGAGACCCCATTAGGGGGCCAGAAAAGGAGGGTCGATTCTCGACCACGAGCCCGAAACCTTTTGTGGACCGCTTATAGGGCTAGGCCTAAATAGGTAGGGTGACCAAAGAGAGCACGAAAGTCGGGAGGTAAGAAAGGTAGAATTAGGACAGATAAAGGGCTCTCCCATCTGAGGAGCATAACTTTTACTTACAGATTTCGCCACTAGGAGCCCCACTATGGCAGACTAGAACCAGGATGGACAACCAGGATTTGAAAAGACTGCCTTTTCGATGGAATCAGAAAGGAAACAACGGAACCAAATGTACTCCGCAGCAACTGGTACAGACCATCTTCAAGGACCTCTCCATACCCTTGATAAAATGCATCGATGTCCCCACCGGATTCATCGCGATTTCTCCAAAAGGAAATGATGTGGAAAAGCTACTATCTCCGGGTGGATCGGTAACCCTCGGAAAACTCCAACTGGAAGCGAAGACACCGCCGCAGATCACCGCAAACCGGAGCTTCGTATGCCGGAAAGTAGAAGCATGGGCGGGATCTCACTCATGCGAAGAAATCAAAAGGGAAATAATGGGAAATCAGAAATGGATCAAGATACAGGAAATTGTAAAATTTAAAAACTATACTCATGTCTTTAAAGTTATATACGAGACAACTGAAATGGCAGCCAAAGCCCAAGAAAAGGGATTATTGACCTTTAGCATGTGTATTCCTCCGTAGAATATACAAAGAGACACCTTTGTCAACATTCAAATGTGTTTTAATTGCTACGCCATGAAAAAACATACTTCAGCCAACTTCCCCAAGAGAGGAACAGTCACATGTTCCGAATGCGCCGAAGAGGGACACGACTACCGCAACTGCAGAAACACGTACAAAAAATGTGTAAACTGCGGCGGTAGCCATCGTACCATGGCTATATCAAGCCCAGCTAGAAAATACATCATAAGAAGAAGAAAAAAGACCTACAGACAAATAAATCTGCAGAAAATACCTATCTATACTCTCGTGATTCCTGCGCATGTCCAGAATGCACTTAATCCTGGAACATATGCAAAAACACTCAACTCCATGTTGAAGGCCAATGGACTAGAACCCATCGTCGTGCCACAAGAGACTAATTCAGAGGCCATTCTCAAAGTACATAACACAGAGACTGAAAACCAAGGAGAGGCTCAGGTAGAAAACAGCGGAACGGAAACAGACACGGAAGACACCAGCTCCGAATCGGCAGAAGGAGAGACTAAAAGAGTAACAAGGAAAACCCAAAAGAAAAGAAAATCCAAGACGGGAAAGAGCACAGCTCCACAAAGTAGACAAAACTCACAAAGCCCACCTCCAACAAACACGGGTCACCACTCGAAAGCTAAGGCCTCCCGTAAACCAGCAGGAAGACGGAAATAAATTTTACTTAGTCTCCAGAACAAATACTCGATCAACGAACGGAAACGGTTAAAGGATCTTGGAAACGGAATCGATTTTAGGACTTTATAAACTTTAATGGATAAAACAGATCTTAAGATTCTACAGCTCAACGTTAACGGATAGAAAAGCAAAAGGATAATGTATAGACACATTTTTAGAAAGCTAGACCCAGACATAATTCTAATTTCGGCACACTGCGTAAATCTTCAAGAAGACGAGATCAAACTGTTATAGCGGCTAACCCGACGGGAGAACTACAAGACGGGGCAGCTATAGCAATCAGAAAGGATATTGAATATAGAACTTGCATCGAATTGGATGAAGCCTACATCGCAATGGGGATCAAAATGGAATTGACGAACATCATTATAGTAACGGGATACCAACCGCCAAGGAGAAACCAACTGCCCATTCAGAACTTCATCAGAATTTTTAATAATAGGTTGCTAGTGTTACTTTTGGGTAACCTGAACGCACACTGTCAAGAGAGCGGATATAGACGAAGAAACGGGATAGGCAGAGACCTGGGAACTCTGTTCGCTAGAGGTATCTGTCAAAGACTTGGACTGGACTACCCCATCTACGCGAGGGAAAACACAGCCACTAAACCAGACATCTGCTTGGGCAATAACTATCTTCCATATAATAACTATATGAGTCCAGAAGATATCACATGTACGGACCACGGAGCGACTCTGCTCACCCTTAATCAAAGACCAATCCAGATCCCAGGGAAGGTAACAAAAGCCTTTCACAGAGCAGACTGGGAGGCATACAAAAGAAAATTAAGCACATATCAACCGAAAGGACTAGACGGCGTATCGCAAGAAGAGATAGACGAAGAACTAGAAACTATTAGGAATTTGATAAAAAGGCGGATAGAAAAGCCATCCCAAGAAACAGCTACTCGACGATTAAGACCTTTTCTTGGTCTCCAGAGATGATAAGAAACCATCTACGATTAAGGAAAATTTCAGACAACATAAGGAGAAACGGACCAACGAGAGAGCTACTCAACGCAATAAAGAGGATAAAGAGGATTCTTAATACGGAAATAATAGAAAAACAAAATCAGCACTGGAATGAAACAATCCAGAAGATTGACGATGACTCACCCGCAAGAGAATTTGGGAATTAATAAAACAAATGAAAGGAAAATCAGGGGACAAGAAGATGACCTTGAAGGATAATCAAGGCAATAAGATAGAAGATATTGACGCAATAGAACAACTATTTAGAAAACATTGGAAGAACATTTTTAACATTAGTGAAGAGGACGATCATGACTTCGACAGGGACTTCAAACGAAACATCACAAGACAACTCGAACTAGAAGCGGACAGGATAATCCCTTACAGAAATGTAGATGCAGCAAGAGACACCTTGGACGGTAACGACGCAAGAATTACCGTCCAAGAATTGAAAAACACAATCACTCAGTTTAAGCAGAAGGAACCAAGTAGATCAGAGCTCACTAAGAGGCACTACGAACAAGCGACTGGAAAAATACTGCAGGGAATTACTTCAGTATTTAATGCCAGCCTTAACACCGGCTACTTCCCGAAAGAACTTAAAGTAGCTAAGATGATTTTCATACCCAAAGCTGGTAAGACCCATACACGAGTGGAGAATTACAGAGCTATATCTCTACTCGACTTCATCGGGAAGATGTTCGAGAAAATTATGAACACTCGCCTAAATGAGCACCTGGAAGCTAATGACCTTCTAAATAAATTTGAATTTGGCTTCAGAAAGTAAAGAAGCACAGAGATGGCCTTCGTAGTCATAACAGAAAAAATAGCTAAAGTAATTGGAGAAAATGCTAGCGTTGATATAGTCTGCAGGGATGTGTCCAAAGCTTTTGACAAAATATGGACGAAAGGAATGCAATATAAGATATTGCAGTTACGCCTAGAGAACAAGATGGAAAGACTACTTTGCAATTACATAGCCGAACGAAACGCATTTATCAAAATGGGAAACTACCATGGAGATAAATTCAAGATGGAGGCTGGCCTTCCGCAAGGAGGATGTCTGAGTCCAACATTATTCTCTGTATATACCTCGGACATTCCTCCGCCAGCTACATACGAGTGCCTAAATATACAGTTCACAGATGTCATCACACAGATTGTCGTTTGCCCTTATAGGAACCCTGATATGCAAGCAAGACTGACAACAGAAGAAATACGAGGGATCACCGCTTATGAAAAACAGTGGAAAATCAGCACCAACAGGAATAAATTTAAAATCCTACCAATACACAAGAGGAGACTCAGCAACATTTTGATGGAAGGAAACAGATACGAATACACAAAAGAAGCTACAGTGCTAGGATTGACGATTACGAAGAGAGGATACACCAAGCATGCGAGAGAAAGAGTAAAAAAAGGAAGAAAGAGACTCGGGCTACTATTTAGGCTGAGAGCACTTAAAAGAAGAAACAAGAAGAAATTTATCAAGCCTTAATCCAGTCAACAATGGTATACCCGGTGATACCATTGTATATAATCTCAAAAAGTAATGTTATCGCACTGCAACGAATACCGAACAAGGCAGTTTTGATAATCACGAACAAAAAAAGAATAGACAGAAGAAGACAGCAAGATTTGCATCGCGAAGAAAGAATTCAACCAATCAACAAGATTATAGAGAAAAGGGCGGAGAAACTCATCCAAACCACGCAACGCGAGATAGGAGAGGAAGTAATGGCCATGATCAACCAGAGACAAGAAGGGAGAGCACGTAGAGACTTACCCACCTATACTTCAAAGACCAACGAAGAAGAGGACGCAGTTTTCACATGATGATAACAAACAGAGGGAGTAAGTAAACAAAGTTAGAAAAAGCTATAAATAATAAAAAGAAACATAAAAGGATAAACAAGAAACAGGTATAATAAAATAGAAAGGAGAAAACTTTATACCAGTGAAGGAAAAAAACTAAAACAACGGTTTGAACGCCACATCACAGCAACAATAACACAGATTTAAAAACATGAAATAAAACGAACATAAAGGATAAACTTGATACTCAGGCAACTATTTCTATTCATTTGAATTTTAAACTATAACATTTCTAAATACCAGAGATTAGCGTGACCTCCACGTATACTTTGAATTTAACTGCACATTTTCTACTTCCTTCTTTTCCATCTACATTTTCTTCTATCCTTCACACTGGGCTTAACACAGCATACGTGGGACAGGGGCACTAGAGATTGAATGAATAGACAGGATATAGTACACACCGTGGTTAGGATTCCACGTAAAGCTATAGGTCCGTCGACCACCTTGGTTTCCTTTTAATCTTCCCCACTACTTCAAACTTTGCTATCCCCCTTTCTCTTTCCTCTTCCTCTCCCTGTCCTTCTTCCTGTCTCCCTCTCTCCTATCCAGAAGTCTAACAGGACTCTGGAGGGAGAGGGGAGACTAGGAGGGCCTAGTGCCCTCCCCTCTCCTTCTGGACATCTTAATATCTTAAGATGACCGGAGGGGGAGGGGGAGGGGCTTAGCGATCTATTCTATCTCACCTTCCACACTTTTTCTACTTTACTTTACTTTCAAGCATTCAGTTCGCCTTCTTTCAGAATTAAAACTTGGGTTACTCCGACATACGTGCAAAACTCTACATTTGTCTAAATCGAATTTCATGTTCCATTTATTAGACCATTCGAAGATTTTATCTACATCCCGCTGAATTAATTTGCTCTCGTTCTCATTTAAAATTTTACCCCCAATTTTTGTGTCGTCCGCAAATTTGGATAATCTAAGAAGTAGGCTGGTGTCCATATCGTTTACATAAATAAGGAACAACAATGGTCCCAACACAGCTCCCTGGGGAAAAAGTAAGTCTTTTCTTGTCGCCTTTGAGATTCATATGGACCTTTCCCTGCGACCTCAGAGGTCAAGAAAAATTGTCTCTCATCTCCTCTTGTTGCATAGGTCGTCTCTGGAAGGCCTCACATGGTATCTTAGTGACAGGATCTTGGAATCAGCAGACACGAATCTTCCAAATTGAGATCAAAGAAGATCAAATACAGTAATTGCAGGTAATTTCCCGCGACTGACATGTTCGGTTCGGTTATGGAGTGGCTGTCACACACTCTATGTATGGGTGCAGAGTGTGCGTGTATCTGTCTGAGAGAGATAGGGTCATTTGGGAAGAATTATTAATATTTATACATTTATTCAAGTCCTCGACGATAATAAAGTAATGCTTAAATGTGAAACGTCCAAATTTAGATACAACGGTGTATTATAAACAAAACGACATATTTGCATTTTACTAAAGTTCCCAATAAATGAACTGAAACTAACGAGTGAATCTCACCCAGAATATGATTTGAAAGAAGCTCGTAAAGGAAGTGGTTGAGTCAGCGGCCAAATGCTGAGTAAGGACATCGATTGTAAAGAAGCTGTAGGTAGAAAACAAACCTTAAACCCGTGAAGGAGGTCGTTAAATTTATTATAATGAATTAATCCCAATCTTTTCGTTTGCTTACTCTATGAAAGATGGCGAAGGGATAAGAGGACGAACATGAAGTAAAATTTCAGTCTAGCAACGTTTCGAGATAATTCCTTTTCCGTCATCAATGTGTACACAAATAAAATATGATTTAGTATGCAGAAAAACAAAAAAAAATGTAATTAATTATGTTTTAGTGAGGGATTACGAATCATATCACTTCATGCCACATGTTCACTATGCGGGGGGAAGCAAGTATTTGAGAACATAACCTTAGCAAGCTTTAAATGTTCCAAGTCTCATCATCTCTCTAGTTCAGCCCAAACATGGCAACTTTTAACATGAGATAGGAAATGAATAACAAGCCCTCCCCCCCCAACAAAACTGCTACCTACGGTTACTCGGAGATAGGCACCAATAGATTGCATCTATAGATTGAACCTATAGATTACTGCCTTCTTGAACGTCGCCAAGTCCTTTGTGTTCAATGCGAGAAACGAGCGACTGGCTCCCTGGGTGTAAGTGCCATCCGTAATCAAGAGAAAGAAGTTATCAGTGTATCAAACGTCGTCTGGAAAGCAGAGTTCGTCGAACAGTTCCAGAGCATCAACAACGACCTCAACATGTTTTTGAGAGACCTCAGTGGCCATGCAAAGACCAAACGTGCTCGAGTGGGACTCTGATCTCTCCTACGCGACCCAGGGCTGTCTGGCAAACAATTTCATAATCATATGATTCCTAATGTGTCTCTGCTCTCAAATATTTAACCCAGTGGACTACTTCCTACGACTGATGCGTCGTTGAGAGAGGAACCAACCATCGACCCCACAATACCAAGGACTCGTTGAAAGATTTCTACCATAGACGTTTTGACCAACATAACTGAGAACCACAGGATCAGTATGAAGACGGTTCTAATGAAAAACATTACTACACGTATTTAAAAACATGTCTACAAATTTCTGTTGAAATAGATTCGTTTATATTTCTATTGGATATCTTTGTTTTCCCTCGAATTATAATTTGTTCTCAATTACCTGGTGCACCTTGTACTTCGTAGTCATTTGTGGTGCATGGGTGACCGTACCTTCTCAATCTGTGTCTTTAAGACGTGGGGTGAACTGCCAGCCTTCCCTCGTGTAGCGTTTTCAAGAGCACGATGAAGACCCGCCTCTTACGTCAAACCTGCTTTGAGTACGAGTCAGGCGCTCTGCGAGACTCCATGCCTCTAAAGAGCACATAAAAATACATTATTATTACTATTTATTATTATTATTATTATTATTATTATTATCTCAATTTTTAAAGGAAACCCACTACTAAAATTAAAAACAGAAGTCGTTAAAGGGTGGCTAAAAATACGAAGAAGAACAAGACCGGGACGTTTTCTCTTAGTGGGCTTAACACCCTCTTTCGCGCATTTTCAACCAAACCGAGGAATTATTAAATAATCAACGAAGCTGAGTAAGAAACAAATTAGCCAACTAAGCTAAACAAGAAATAAGGACAATAAAGGAGGAGGGAGGAACAAGTAGTTAACGAAGCAGAGGAACGAGTAGTCAACCAATCCGGGAAGAAACAAGTAATCATCCAAAAAGAGTAGCCAATCTGCGGAAGGACCAAATAACTAGTCTAGTGGAGGGATAAACGAGTAATCAACCCAGCGGAGGAAGAAACAAGTAGTCAATCAAGCGAAAGAAGAATCAAGTAGTCAAACAAGCTGAGGAATAAACAAGTAATCAACACAGCGGATAAAGAAACTAGTAGTTAATCAACTGCAAGAAGAATCAAGTAGTCAAGCAAGCGGATGAACAAGTATTCAACCAATCAAGGGAAGAAACAAGTGACCAACCTAGCGGAGGAATAAACAAGTAATCACTTAAGCGAAGAAAGAAAAAGAGTAGTCAATCAAACGGAGGAATAAACAAGTAAACCAAGCGAATAAAGAAACAAGTCGTCATTAAAGTGGAAGAAGAAACAATTAGTCAACTCTCTTGAGGGCTAGTTTTACACGTTTACTTGGCAATGCCCCCGCTGGTTGGCACCTTGAACTGTTCTTGTCCAGGTGTGGTCTACGGTTATTCCCAATAGTAAGGGGTAAATTGTGTACCAAACGCTGTGTACGTAGTCCTTAGTTTATTGACACACAAGTCTGATATCTCACCTAAAATGAAACTAGTTGAAACAATTAGTGTACCACGCGTGGTTGAATTTATTCTCAACGTAGCCATTAAGTGTACATTTGCCGAAGCTTCCGGTGTAACACGTGTGGTTGAATTTGTTGTCACCGTGTCAAAGTGTATAAAAATTCCTTTTCCACTTTGTAGATTTTCTTATTACGAACTATGACGAAATAACGGATCTCGAAAATGAGTGAAAATAGCCTCCATTGGGATTCAGTTCCGTGACCGGTCCATGAACGATGTGGGCGTTGACACAGAGCCACAATGGACCGAGCGGCAACAAAGCCTTAATTCCTAATAGCTCTGAGGGGAGACTTGGCCACTTCAATCAGGTCTTTTACACGTCTCCTCCTTCATATTTAAGATTATTAAAAAGGATTCCAGGGAAATTGGATTAAAACGTCTCTTGAAACCCTTTTTTTATAGGAATGAATTAAAATAATGGAAAAAATCTTTAGAGATGTCCAGTATGGAGGATAACCACGCTAATAATCTAAAGATTACTTTTTATTTAATAAAAAAAAATCCGATAGTTTTTTAAATACACCGCACGTTGACATTAACCAAGATTATACCCCCCAAGATTATACCCCCTGGAACAAAAACATCCAAAATATCAAGGATATTTTCATTCATTCTCTAAAGGTGATTGAGCGAAGGGTAAACAATCCTGTTTGACTTAGTTCAACAAGGAAAAATTGCCTTCATCGAAGTTTATGGGGGTGGTGATTGCTTCTTAAGAGGGGTGGTCAATAAGTTTTGCAATTCGGATATAAGGAAACGAGATATTGGTAAAAGTGTTTTATTATTTTTCAATATAACTACCCTCGACTTCAATGAACTTGCGCAACTTGTCCCTAAGACTTCGAATTCCCGACAGCCAGAAATCTCCCGACTGCTGTTCAATCCACTCCTGGACGGCGAGCTGGACATCTTCATCGTCCACGCAGTGCAGCCTTGAGCTGGCGGAATAAAAAGTAGTCGCTGGGGGCCAGATCTGGACTGTAGGGGGGATAGTTGAGCTTCTTGAATCCGCCCTCGCTCAGGGCAGCTTGTGCAACTCTGACCTTGTGGACAGGGGCATTGTCGTGGAGGAGCAGGACACCGCGTGTCAACTTGCCGCGCCGCTTCTGACGGTGCACCTCTTCAACCCAGTCAGTTCCTTGGCGTAATATTGGCCTGTGATGGTCCTTCCACGAGGTGCATTGTCCACCATCAACACTCCCTCAGAATCCAGAAGATGGTGGCCATGATCTTCCCGGCGGAGGGTTGGGTCCGGAACTTGATGGGGGTCGGAGAGCCCCTGTGCTTCCAGGCCATGCTTTCGAGCTTGGTTTCGGGATCTCAATGATGGACCCACGTTTCATCACCTGTCATTATGCGTGACTCGAATCCCGGCGGGTCTTGGTTGTACAGGAGCAGCAGCTCCTCCGAACTTTGACGATGTTGAAGTCGATTATGGGGCGTGAGGTTTCGTGAGGTTTCTAGGGACCCAACGGGCAGAGACCTTGGTCATGACCAAATTGTCGTAGATGATGTTGATAACACTTCCATGTGATATTCCAAGTTCTCGCTCGATTTATTCGACCTTCACCTGTCGATTTTCTAGGATCATCCTCTCCACACGGGCCACATTGTCCTCGTTGGTCACGTGTGACGGGCGTCCTGGACGGGGGTCATCTTCAAGGGACTCACGACCATGGCGGAACTCCTTATTTCAGCGAGCAATGGTTGCATAGGAAGGGGCGGTGTCGGTTTACACTGCAACCATGCCTTAATGGATCTCTTTTGCATTCTTGCCTTCCTTGGTCAAAAATTTGATCACTGCGCGGTCCTCAACCTTCTCTATTGTTAAAAAATTTGTGACTGACGATCTGCGATCAGCTACTGCTTCTTAAATAGACGAGGCAGGAGCGTGCGGCTGCAGGTCCTCACTTGTCACAACTTGTCCTAACATCCCCACAAACAGCGATCCCCATTCCTCTGATTTGCCCTACCGATTCGCAAAACCTATTGACCGCCCCTCGTATAAAGGCAATTACTTTCCTTTTCAGTATGACAATCACTGGTGAGCCCCGAGGGAACCAAGGACCGGTCTTCTTGGGGCAGAGGTGTCAGAAAGTATTTGTTTTGACACCAAATAGCGTTCAGGTGGAATCTTTCTCGCCACGGGGCAGGAGACTTGTTCTTCCGCGTCAGAGGTATGTGGATATAGATACCCATCGGCAGGATTCCTTGGAACAGAGAAAATGTGTGTGTGTTGTGCTGAGGAGATGGGAGATGGGAGAAATCAGTGTTGTAATTGGCTATGTGTGTGATGAGAAGTGTAAGATCTACCCACCCGAAAACGGGCTGAGCACAGCGCGCCCACCAATTGGTCGCCAGATCTATACGGAGATCCGTAAACAGGCGAAGGACAAATTCTAATGAGAGATATGTAAATAAAGTGGTAAAGGTGGAGGGAGTGGCAAATATTTGGAAGATATATAGCCGCAGATCATCCTGAGGCCACTGGGGAAGAGGAAGCAGGTAATCCTCCAGATGTAAGCTGCAGTAGAGTTGCCCATAAATAACATCGAGGCTTAATAATGAAGGAAGGAAGATTCGCATTGAAAGTTATGATGGGAATGAAAACATGTGCGAAGAAAGTAGCCCCAAGTAGGAGAACTTGGCGTGGTCCCCGGAGGAGGGGCAAATCTCTTTAAATCCGCCCCCCCTTCCGTTCTGTAGAGAGCTAAACAGAGGGGGGGGGTAATTTATTCCTTGGATTACCGTTTCCCCTTCCGCAGAAGAAGGAACACTGAGGCCTCGAATAATACCAGAGGAAGGAGTAGAAGTGTTGAAGTGGTAGTGGTGGTTGTAAAGCAGGGAATTGGTATGAATGAGAAACCTTTAACAGATAATAGAAGCTAAAAGAGTACTTGAGTACTCCAATTAACAAAAGGGTTCAATAAGATTAAGAACCGTCGGGCGTTGGAGTAGCTTTATTCAGAAACTACTCTCGGAATGGGTTATAATTCCATATTTAGTCGGAACGTAGTACGTTCGAAGAGCTTGATTCAGAAACTAGTCTCGGAAGTGCGTAGACTTTCATCTTTAGTCTGAACGTAGTACGTTCTAAGAGATTGATTAAAAAATTCATTTTGGAATTGCGTAGACTTCCATATTCAATCTGAATGTAGTACGTTGTAAGAGATTGATTCAGATAGTAGTCTTGGAAGTGCTTTCAATTCAATCTTCAGTCTGAAAGTAGTATCTTTGAAGAGTTTTATTTATAAAATAGTCTCAGAAGTGAAGAGACATCCAACCTAAGTCTAACAATGATACTTGGACTTGGTAAATATGGTGGGGGGAGTACGAGGGACGGTCAATAAGTTTTGCGAATCGGTAGGGCAAAACAGAAGAAGGAGGATGGCGGTTTGTGGGGGTGTTAGGACAAGTTATGTCAAGTGAGGACCTGCAGCTGCACGCTTTTACCTCGTCTATTTAAGAAGAAGTAGCTGATTGCAGATCGTCAGTCACAAACTTTTCAACAATGGAGAAGGTTGAGCACCGCGCAGTGTTCAAACTTTGACCAAGGAAGGCAAGAATGCAAAAGAGATCCATGAACGCATGGTTGCAGTGTACACTGACACCGCCCCTTCCTATGCAACCATTGCTCGCTGGAATAGGGAGTTCCGCCATGGTCGTGAGTCCTTTGAAGATGACCCCCGTCCAGGACGCCCGTCAGTCGTGACCAACGAGGACAATGTGGCCCGTGTGGAGAGGAGGATCCTCAAAAATCGACGGATGAAGGTCGAAGAAATTGAGCGAGAACTTGGAATATCACATGGAAGTGTTATCAATATCATCCACGACAATTTGTCCATGACTAAGGTCTCTGCCCGTTGGGTCCCTAGAAACTTCACGCCCCATGATCGACTTCAACGTCGTCAAAGTCCACAAGGCCAGAGTTGCACAAGCTGCCCTGCACGAGTGCCCATTCGAGGAGCTCAACCATCGCCCCTACAGTCCAGATCTGGCCCCTAGCGACTACTTTTTATTCCGCCAGCTCAAGGCTGCACTGCGTGGACGATGAAGATGTCCAGCTCACCGTCCAGGAGTGGATTGAACAGCAGTTGGGAAATTTCTGGTTGTCGGGAATTCGAAGCCTCAGGGACAAGTGGCGCAAGTGCATTGAAGTCGAGGGTAGTTATATTGAAAAATAATAAAACACTTTTCCTCATATCTCGTTTCCTTATTTCCGAATTGCAAAACTTATTGACCGCCCCTCGTATAACTGATATATGTGGGAGCTGAGAAATGGAAAGTAGTGGGAAAATCGGAAGAAAATCTAAGGTTTGCAGAGGCGCCGGGAGATCTGGCTAATCTATGATTTTGTTGCGATTATTTTTGTGTTGTATTTGTGTTTCACCAGATATAC
Source organism: Ceratothoa steindachneri (assembly GCA_963969495.1). NCBI lineage: Eukaryota > Metazoa > Arthropoda > Malacostraca > Isopoda > Cymothoidae > Ceratothoa > Ceratothoa steindachneri. Next base: position 120,811,673 of record OZ018331.1, read on the forward strand.
TGGCTAATTTCTGTTAACTATGATTTATCTGTGCGTGTTATGTAGCGATTGTTTTTCTTTCTATGGTGTTCCAAGTTCTTTGGGTATTTGTGTTTCTTCGTCGTGTAGATTTTTAGCTTAATTTCTTCCGCCGTAATTCTTTTTTTTTTCTTTTCATGCTTCATTTTATTTTCCAGCTTTCTTCGCCTTCATTTCTCTCTCGTAAGGCCACTGCTTCATCTCAAGTGGAGCTTGCGTCGCGCCTGCTTTCTTCCCTTTCTTCCACTTCGGGGATGTTCTCTTCGTATTTCACTGGATTGCTGACTTTCACTTCTGATAAATGAAGTGCATTTTTCTTGCTTTTTCCTTATTGCCGTTTATTTTTTAGTTATTTTCTTGGTCCAACTCTGTTTTTCATTTTTCTTCCATTTTCTAGTGTTCTAGACGCTCCTTTGATGTGACGATTGCTTCCAGCATTTATACTTTCATTATTCCTATAGATGGCTGTTTTTTCCTGGAGCCACAGACTCTTTACAGGCCGTTTGGGGAGTAGTCTATTGCACTTTATAAAGAAGTAACCTGGCATCGTAATGTTTGCCAAGTGATCATACTTAAATTGTCATCTTGTGTAGTGGGTTAGTTATTCCTAGCCGTCGATTTTTCTACTATGGTGTCCGCGTATGTCTGTTGTTTCCTTCTATTTTTCTCTTTAAGATTCAATTCTTCTTTCGCCCTTGCTTCCTCCTTTCGTCTGGGATGCCTCATCGCGAGAGCGATGTAGGGATACCTGCAGTTTACAGATTTCTTTACCATGCTTGTATAGCAGGACCACTGGTGCCCTTTTAGCCTACATTCGAAACACGCAAGGGTCTCATTGTTAGGGTAAACTTGCGAGCTATGGTTTTCAAAATCATAGCATCTCTTGCTTATCTGGACCTGGACGAATTGATCTTCCTCGATCTGCGTTGGGAAGATCTCTATGGTAAACGACAGCCGTCCATTTTATTTAGCTTTCTTTGCCATTTCCTTTTTCGGCAAAGTTTAAATTGACCTTATGGGTCAAATTTGTTAGTTTTACTTCTTCAGTAATCTATGTCTATTCTTGATGTGCTTCAAATTCTTCCATTATTTCTTCTGCACTGTGGCTTCCGAAAATGAGGGTAGAAATGCCTCCAGATCGATTATACTGAAATCAATTCTAGCTGATTCCATTGTTAGTCTAATCCTCTCCTAGTGGGTGTGGCATATATTCACATAGCCTGTCTGGGAGCTAACGAATCTAAGGACAGACACTTTAAGTTTTGTCTTGAGCAGTTGCACCACTTTTGGGGGAGATGAAAAGGTGCCGCTTTTGGTTAGTTTGAGAGGACCTTTTGAAGGCTTCCTTATCCACTTTTCCCTTTGTTTCTCTTCTTTAGTTTGTGTTGTGTGAATGTCTGGTTCGTCTCCACACCCCAACACCCTCGGCGTCGTTCCTCTATTGTGCTTGCATGGGTTTCGGGTCATCGGTGAGGGAGGGGCTGTGAGAATATAGACCTTTATGAATATAAATACGGCTTATGTCAAAAATCTCTTTTTTTGCGGTCGCGTGGGGGATATTTGTGAGAAAACTGAAGGGGTAAGAGGAAAATGAGGACACTTTTGCAGGATTGCCTCCTTTGCCTAGCGTAATATGCAGAGTCGCGAAATTATCTGAATCCTTATATATTTTTAAAATTCAAAACCTAACAATTTTGAAAAACAAATGATAGTTTAGATTGGGGATTGAGATGTTATAAATAGAGAAAAAAATGTACTGTGTGGTTTATAGTTCCAAAGGTTTTGAGACAGATTGCCTGTCAAACTGTGTGGCTTATAGATCCAAAAGTTTTGAGCTATCTGCCTGTGAAACTGTCACTTTGCTTTCATTTTGTTGCTTTTATTTTATTCGTTATGTATTATTTATCGCATTCTAGCACAATTTTAACTGTGCTTTCTCATTTGAACATTTTTTTACATATTCTTTTTGATTCGTTATTTTCTTTTCTCTCTCTTCCAGTTGTTTTCTTGTAACCTTTTTTTTATTTTGACATTTGCTTCACATAAATTTTCATTATGTTATTTAGCTATAAATTGCTACGATATTTTCTACTAATTTTTAATCTTTGTTAGTATTTTATCTCTTGGTTTTAATCTTTAGTCGGTATAATAAAATTCAAATTTTTTCCGGGATTATTAGGTTTTAGTTTAGCTCTAAAGAGGTGATTCTTCCAGTTCTTCTTGTGTTTATGATAAATCGGGTTTTGAGTTCTTTGGATTTTGAAGGTTTGAGTTTTGCTCATCAGATGGGCGGGAATTATTAAGTATGTCAGTATATGTCGGATAGGCGCGAGGTACAGTTGCGTTTGCTTTTCTCAGAGAAGACTCTAAAAATGTAATATGTATAGAGAGGTCTCTGTGTGTAAGATGTTTTCTCGGTGTTATGTACAATGTGTTATGCGGTTGATTTTGAGTTCGAGGACCCTTCCCTCTGTTCTATACGGGTACCCTTCACCAGCAAAAGTTATGCCATGGGATTTCATCCTATTTATATGTATAACTTTACATCTATCTTTCTTATTCTAGATCTTGTTCCATTTTTCATACTTTTTATATTTTATATCTCTTGTTTCTAGTTGCTTGAAACTACCTTAGATATGTTATTTGCTATTTGTACATGCATAGCGTAATCTTCGATCGGTTGCGGAAGATCTCTCGTATATCATATGTAGAGAGGGTTAGGCTGAAGCATCCTCCTAGTGGAACTCCGGTCTTTATTCTGAATTGCTGCGCGCTGTGGTCGTTGATGCTGATTGTGGTTTTTCGTTCTTTCGGGTAATTACAAAAGAATTCAATTAACTTATTCTACATTCATAACTATGACATTTTTAGTTGCAACCACGGCACCTAGACCTTATCGAAGGCTTCACAACGTCACAGAGTGTCAGTTCCACTCTGTTGTCCCTTGACATCTAAATCGCGATCTTTTCAGTTATGATGGCCAACGGTATTTCCGCCCCGCGTTGGCTTCTAAATCCAAGATGTTGTATTCTGCAGTCGTTTTCCTATAAGTGGCTTAAGAGTCTTCCGTTCTAAAAATGGGATGGAAGCTTTACAATTGACGTTTGTGTTTACTAAATTTTGGTTGAAAATCATCCTTGTCTAAAATGCGGATGGGAAGTATTTTATATTTAGATACGCATTGAAGATTTTCAAGATCTCATTGTGAAGGCAATTACACTCACCCGGCAGGCAGCCGAAAGATGACCGTCTGTGCGGACCTAAGGAAGTGGGGCTGTAAGTCTTCCCTGGGTTCGGGGGAGTTTAAAGCGATTAAATCTAAGCGAGTACGTAATTGTTGGCCGGGGAGTTCTTTAAATGCCAGGTTTCATTCAAGGTTATTGAAAGATTAAAACCCCAAATAAAGGTTTAATTACAACAAAAACAAGATAAATTTGGAAATATATACATAGGGATAAATTGAAAAATAATGTCGGGATCAAGAAAATAATATCTCAATGACTAAAGAGACAATGAGGGGATAAATGATTGACTCGGTCAGAAAGAAAAATAATGACAAACGGGGATAATCTTCGGGACGGAGTATAAAATATAAAAATGCTTTGGCCTTGTAGACTGGACTCTTGATAAGGGGGTGACGGGGAACCAAAGCTCTGATTCTTACAAGGTGAGATAATCTTACGGCACGGACAAAGTAATCTCAACGGCGGGATTGGATTGCCTCGGGCACGAGTGAGGTAATTTCGAATACTGTGCGAATTACTCTTGAAAGGTGAGGCGAGATATTCTTGGACTCGGGGTAAGATGCTTTTGAATGCGGGAATAGGTAATCTCGAACGAGGGGGCGTATAATGTGGGGATTTTGTTGCTATATTGGTTATTTATGTTCCTGAAAATGGCCTTAAACACATGGGAATGTTCTTCTTTTGTTTATGTCTTAAATTTTATAACTTTTTCGATTCTTCCCTATCTTTGGTTCAACTCTAGTTCCTTCTTTATTTCTTTTGCTGTTTGTGCTCCTACCCACGGGTTGAGATGTCTGCAGATGACCGATCATTTTGTAGGGACGGAAGGGGGCATGCCGGAGGCGTATCCAATTTTCTTGAGCTTCTGGGAGGCATTTTCGTTGAAAATGGTATCCAGATTAATTTTTTGTGTCGCAAAACCGCCATGGAATTATTGTGTTTCTCTTTCAGTCGCAAAACCACAACGCCACTTTCGCCGTAAATCGTTTGCAGGGTCTGCTCCAGCTAAGGAATTTTAAACTGAACCGCTCTTTGCCACACTTAATTAAAGGCTTTCAACACATCGTGGTAAGCAATGTTCACATAACTCCCTTCCCTATTTGCTTGAGAATTATTCTTTATTATGAAATATACTATATTTCAATCTTCGTACTTCTTTTGTTCCAAATTTGTAGTGGATGAATTTGAGCTTTCCTCCAGGTGGTCGACGAATCTTTGCTTTAGTATTTTCTCAAAGAGTTTACCGCCAAATTCCAGTAGCGAAATAGGGCAAGAGCGCTCGTCCCTCGTCAGTGGTTTATCCGTTTTGGCTAACTCGTCTAGAGAGTATCCAGTTTTAAGACAATCGTTGAATATTTTCTCATTATTTCTATTATGTTGTGTTGCTTTCTTGTATTTCAATTTTGTCAGCCCCGAGTCTCCCTAAGTCTTATCGCAGAATGAGCAGAGTGCGTCCAGTAGTTATCAAGATCATATCTGGCGTCTCCATTTCTGTCGAAATCCAACTGATAGGGAAGTTGTGACTTATGAATGTAGATTTTAAGCTCATCTATAATGTTCGGTTCGAACTCTATATCAAACTCGTTTTTTTTTCTTTTGGCTAATACCGAAAATACTTAACCAGTCTTTCCTGAAGATTATTTCAATGTCTTCTTCCGTTGTTATTTCCATTTTTTTATTCTTTGGTGGAACTCCTCTTAGTCTTATATAATTTTTCCCAAAATACCCCGGGTGAGATGGCTTGATCGAGATACTCGATTGCCTCTTCCCAGCTTCTTCACTACTCTTCTAGGATTAACTGGTTAATTTACTCCTCTATCTCTTTGCTTCTATGGATGTTATCTATTGATATTTATCTGATACAATTCCTTTAGCTCACGGTCCAAATTACTCATGTAGTCAGTTCATCTATAAGTCGTAATGAACTTGTTGGCGGAGTTTGGGATGCCTTATCTATCTTCGTTGGTGTCTTTTGTTTGTTGCTAAGTGCATCGTCAATTTCCTAAATATGAAGGTTGGTAGTTCTGTAAACCAGGTGTGGTCCCAGTCAGCTCAAGCTTGTGTTGGTTTCATGTAGTAGTTTAATTGTACGTGAGGACTAGTGAGACAAATGTCTGGCTTTGTGGCCTCTCTCACTGTGAAGTAAGCAGAGAGGTGTCAAGAGCTATCCCATTGATATTCTTGTATTCGGATTCCCGGCATCTCACATCGATGTCTCCTTGAGAATTGAGTGCGTTTTCTTAAGAACTTTATTTACATAATTGGCAATGGCAGTGCGCCGCAATTAATTGCCACTGCCTCAACAAACTTTACACGTGTAAAAGCTCAGATGAAAATCATGCCCAAAAGGTCAAAGCACTCTTGTTCGCAGGGTAGAAAGAGAAGAAAAGAAGGAGAAAAGCACGAAAGAGACAGACGTAATGTTAGTTGCATGACCAGAATCTTACCAACTTATTTGGAAAGATAATAAAGTTCGCTACAATAATAAAAAGCCCAGTTAAGATCATTTACTCACACCTTCGATTTATTAGGTCATGATAGAAAGAGTTTTTAGAATAAAATAATATAAATATTTTAGAAATACACTTTTTTCTTTAAGTACGAAGCATAAACTATCCACTGAAGAGACCAGGCAAACATTTTTATTAATCAAGTTAGCCATCGTTATCCCTGCTTGCAATATGTCAGCTAATTAGAAGCTCTTCTCCTTTCTAGTTCGTTTTGTAATTAATTAGTTCAAGGCTTTGGATTTTTATGGATCAAAGCAAACCGTATTATCATGCGAAAGAAATGCTCATTTCATGTATTGTCCACCATGATTGCTAGTTGTAATTAGTACTACTGTTTGTGCTGATAATGTTATAGGTTATAATTAATGATGAGAATAAATAAGTTGCATTTACTTAAGTACAGTATAAAGTATAATTGAGAGGATCTTTATTTGAATAAGCATTTTTTCATTTAATTTTACACTTTTTTATTACAATATATCTGATTTACATTACCGTCCAAAAAGATTAGAATGCCTGTATTTCTATCACATCTTCCATAACTTGTGCTAGAAAAAGTACAATGTTTTTAAAATAAATCTACATAGCCTACAGATGTAGATAAGCAATTTACTATAAAAATTGACGTATACAAAAGGATTCGAACGCTAATGTTTCTTGTAGAAAGAACCGGCATCGTTTGCATACCAACTAGCTTCTTTCAGATAACATGTCTAAGAAATCTGTTACATTTCTCTGCCAGCGAGCTGACGTAAAGCTATGCCTTTCGATTGAAGCCATTGCAGAGACTGTCAACTGCTTCAAAAGTCCAGTGCATAATATTATGTACACCTATGACAAAACTGATTTAGGAAAGGTTTGTAAATCGCCCGTAGACTCGGGAAGACATCAAAAATGGAAAACTGAACGATCACTCGGATTATGCCGAGGACTATTTCAAGACGACTGCAGCAGTTCTCGAGAGATTTTGACCATCAATGTCTCTAGGAAGAATTTGTCACATCGGATAGAGAAGACAATCTTCACGCTGGCACACCCACCGTCAAACTTTTGATCAGTCCGAAGAACAAGAAAGCTGGTCTTGCATTTTTCACTGACTACCATGCATGGAAGGATAACCAATGGAGCCAAGTCCCCTTCAGTGTCGAATCTAAGTTCAATTTAGTCGGATCCGATGGAAAGAGATTCGTTCGTCTCACAGTAGATGAAAGATCGTTTGTCAATTGCACCAAGAGTGTGAAGTTTGTTGGAGGATGAGTTATGGTCTAGGGCGTGATATTGGTAAAAGGCACTGAGACACTTTATCGTTTACGAGGTACAGTGAATACCCAAATGTACAATTAATTCCTGCGACAGCATGCTTTGCCCCATCTGCGAGGCTCCGAAGTCAAACCTGCAATTTTGCATGCAAAATAACGTCCCCTGCAACACGTTCAATTCGATGAAGACCTTCTGGACGACAAGCACATCTCTGTTATAAACTGGCCTGCAAAGAGTCCGAACCTGAATTCCATTAGAAATGTTTGTAAGAGACTCGGAGAGAGGTCTAAAACAGAGAATCCGAAACCGGTTCAAGAACTCTAGGAAGTTCTTCGAGATGAATGGAGCAAGATTACGCAAGAGTGTCACCAGTCGGTTGGTTCCTATGGCAGAAGATCTCAGAGCATCATCGAGAATAAAGGACTTCATACTAAATAATAATTACTTATAACTTGTACAAATGCTTTCCACTGATAATTTAACCATCATATTCTGAGACACTATTTTCCTCTGTCGTTTATATCATTTTGGACCCTTCAATTTTTCTAGTAAATTTCTTATCTGCTGATAACCTTGGTTTTATTCATCTAAATCTGCATAAACTTTACCCATACTTAGTTTGTATCTGCAAGTTAGTGTACATCAATTTTGGAAACTTTTGATTTTCTCTGGCAAAATTATGGAAGATTCGAGAGAAATACAGGCGTTCTGACATTTTTGGACGATACTCTACATTTTATCTCCATTGGCATAGATAAGGCAGCCAGACTTCAGTGTCCGATGGAACAGTTCAAATCTATCGATAAGATGCTGAGATTTCATTTAAGCAAAATGTTTACAGATCAAAAATATTGGAAGGAATATGAAGGTACAGGGGGCGGGGGAGGGGATTTCTTAAAGATATTATGGTTTCGCTTTAGCGTTTGTCTTTAGCTTATATCCTACCAGGATATTGTTAGATTTGGTTTTGTTTTAAGCACCCACCCAGCAAGCATAACTTAATATAACATAACCAAATTTTGTTTTATATAATATTTAAGGGTATGCCCCAAAACTTCAAACGTCAATGTCAAAATAAGAAAGGGTTTAAGCCTATTTAAATAATTGCAAATTTTAATATTTTATGATCTCAGTGAAGCAACAACATTTTGGTTAAAATATCATTTTTAAAGCAGATTTTAAAAAGTCTCAACCCTTTTTTTATAAAAAATGACTAATCTAATTTTTCATGTTTACTCTAATACAGATAAATGCAAAATAACGTAAAAAGTGGTGAACACACACTAAAGTGACACCAAAATTCTTTTATTTCTGACACTTCAAGAATATGTCAGTTCTGGATCCTTAAAACAATAATCTTTTAAAAATAATGTATTTTATCACATCAAAGAGAATAGATGTGATTTAAAAAGGGTTTCTTATAATTAAAAAATCATAAAATTGCGTATAAATTTAGTACAATAAGACATTCTTAATACCTTTTTATTTTTTGGAAAGAAATATTTGACTAAAGTTTGGCTTATAAATTTGGCCATTTTTTCTTTTGGAATAATTCTAGCCACCCTGCCTTTGAAATGTCTGATTTCAGTTAGTTCTCGATTGCCGTGTGAGCTGGATGTGTTGCTGACATTTCTTGGCAGCGTTTTCTGTTAACTCTTTTTCAAATACCCCCCCCCCCTTCCATCGCAACATTAAAATGGGCATTAATAATTACCACTGTCAACATATTCTTGATCGTTCACTTAGATTAAGAATCCAGGCTCAGGGGGTATTTTTACCACTAAAACCCAATTTTTGCCTTAGGGTGGGGTGCTGTTCTATTTACTTTTGTTGTTATGGAGGTTTATTAGCTTATCTCACCAGCATTTTGACTTCCCCTAAAAACAACACTTTTTACGAATTTCTTTTCAATAACATTCTGGCGATGATGGCGTCGTTAGTTTTAGCGTGGGTTGAATAATTATCGTAGGTTTTAAAGTTGACACAGAAGTCCTTACTACCGTAAATCCACCCTTGCGTTATTTTCTAGTGCCTAACCTCTCCCTTCTACGGAGTGTCAGGTCTCGTTCTCATGGCGGCCCGGGAGGGATTACCAACCCTTGCAACCTGGATCGCTTACCACCGGCCCGTGGGTGTTGTAGTATATTTTATTATCCTCCATCATCACTTCATCATTATCACTAACTCTGTAATTTAAGAACGGGATTTTGGGGAGTATTTGAATAATAATTTTATCTTAGTTTGGTTATGACTTAAGTATATTTTAAGTTTTTATCAAGGTAATTTCTAAGAATTTCTTTAGAGTTTGAAAAAACAGAATAGTTTAGTTCAGAAAAAATAAATATGATTATCCAATGCTTTATAATGTTTTAAAAGAAAATGAATTGCAATTGGTGAAGTTCAGAAAATTTATTAAAATTTAAGTAAGGCTGCTTTTTTTATTTTATCTATAACTATATTTTAGCAACGTGATATTTTGAAAGGGGGAAAATTTAGTTTAGAATTACTTTTTAAAATTATTATAATTGGCGAAATTCAGAAATTTTATAAAAATTTAACCATGGCTGCTTTTTTTAGATTTTAATCTTAGTAGCGAAGCCATTACCTGGTTGCACTATATTTTAACTCGGGACTTTTTCTGGCTTTTTTATTTCGTTCTAAATATAATTTTGTATGTACACATTTACCAAGAGCAAATTTCAGGATATGGATATAGTCTTGGCCAAAGGTTTTGGCATTAGTTTTTTGTAAGACTATAGTTTTTCTTTGGATTTTTTTACAAGATGGTGATATTCAGCAAAAATAAATATAATAAGTGGATGTTTTGTGATTTTTTTAAAAACAAAAAGAATTGTGAAGTTCATAAAAAAATTATATAATAATTGGATGTTTTGGAATTTTTTTTAAACAAAAAGAATGGTGAAGTTTAGAAAAATAAATATAATAATCGAATGTTTTGGAATTTTTTTAAAACAAAAAGAATGGTGAAGTTCAAAAAAATTATTAAAATTTAGGTCTAACTGTTTTGTCGATAATTCGAAAGTTTTATCGAAGTTATTTCTAAAATCGCTTAGCAATTTTAATCTTTATCGGGAAGAAGTAGTTACTGGCCCCCTAAAACCTAGTAAACCAAAAATAAATTTTCAGACCAAATTTTGATCGGAAAAAAATATATTTTAGGAATGCATTTTTTTTTACAGTTCGAAATTTAGTTTGTGACTCCCCTAAGTATATTTGAAGTTTTTGGTCGCGTGCACCTTTATATCTATATGTCGGTCGGTCCGTTTCGCTTATTTTTTTTTAGTAACATTGTAACGGTTGGGCGGATTCTAGCGAAATTTAAAATCCTTATGTTGTTTTACATTCTCTTCCGAATGATATAATTGCCAAAGGCCTTGCAAGGTTAGCCCAGGAATTATTTTGTTTTGGCAATAACATCATAACTATTCGGCTGATTCTAACGAAATTTGAAACCCTCATGTTGTTTTACATTCTCTTTCGAAAGATATAATTGGCAAAGTCCTCCAAAGGTTATCTATGGAATTATTTGGTAATAACATCATAATTATTCGGCCGATTCTACTGAAATTTGAAACTCTTATGTTGTTTTACATTCTCTTTCGAATGATTTAATTCCCAATGTCACCAATGTTAGTCTAGGAATTATTGAAAGCTTTGAAGGTCGTAAGGTCATAAATCAGAATAAGTTAGAGCACGCGACATTTGGTCAGCAGACCTTGCTAGTCAGGCTTCTTTCTAAGAATTCAGAAAAATAAATACGATTATCGAATTTTTGGAATTTTTTTAAATAAAAATAATTAAAAATTGTGAAGTTCAGAAAATATATTAAAGCATTGCTCTAAAAAAAATCGTATATAATAGCAAATTTAGATAGGAAAAAAAAGGTTCTGACGATTGTTTTTACCATATATCAACAGAATCCCGAGAAAAGTTTTTTTGCCTTTATGATTAGAAAATAAGCAAGGATTTGGAAAAATCTAGACTAAGAGTAAATTATTAGGAGATATGTACTGGAAACCATTTAAATTTTTATACCAAAACCCCGTTGCTAGAGCCAGATAGGCCATAGGCCACAGACCAAAGGTCTGCTTGCTTTTCCTTTAAACAGGATTGTTGAAACCTCTCCTCTTATTATTTTTATTCCAAATTTCTTTCATTTCGCTTCCATTTCTTCTTCTAATTTTCTTCCTATACTTCTTCTTAATATTCTTCCTCTACTTATTCTTTTTTCTTCGTCTTCTTCTCCTAAAACTAAGAAGTGACGAGAAAACGAGAATCCGTTGTCGCTATGGGGATAAAAAGCCTTGCTTTAAATTGAGATCAAAGCGGTTGCTCGCTGCCTCAGTGTGCACGGTTCGAATCCCACCACAGCCCGGATTTTTCGAATTAGGAAATAACATTTTTCCTAAAAAAAATGATTCCCTTTATCTCTTTCATGCGGTATGCTGCATTTATTTCATCATTCTCTTGCGCTCATTGATATATATATATATATATATATATATATATATATATATATATATATATATCTATATCTATATATATATATATATATATATATTTATATATATTTAAGATACGACTTCAATAAGACTAAAGAGCACTCACTCGCGAATAATGAAAAATAATTCTCCACTGGGATTCGAACAAGGGACCCCACACTTGCGAAACGTGGGGCTTACCATTTCGCCACGATGCACACAAAAGAGCATTCCAGCTGAACTCAGTTATGAGCTACAGGGAAAGACATGCCAATACAATTGGCCAGAGGTTTCGTAAACGTCTTCCCTTATCTACACCCGTGCAAAAGAGTAGATGGGAGGGGTAGTCTATCGGTCGGAAATATAATTCTAACAATTTCTTCAGGAAAGCTTTAAAACATGAACAAAGTTTGAAGCTTAAAATAACTTAAATCTACTCATTTATAAATTGTTTTTTTTATTTGTATTTATTTTTCACTTTACCTTTAAATCTAGGAATAGAACTTTGATTTTTTAAAGAAGTTAGAATTCAGAACCGGTACCATATTTTCAGAACGCCAAACAAGGACAAGATCTAATATATATATATATATATATATATATATATATATATATATAGATATATATTTTTATTTATATATATACACCGTTGTATTCATATTTTTAGATTCTATTTCATGATAGATACTAATACAATATCGATAAATATTAAAATAAACAAAATGGATTAAACTTACTGTAAAAATTGCTAGTCATGTTTTTTAAAGTACTCGTATTTCTCGCTACCGTGAAACTTTGTCAGCATTTCCTAGTTATTTAAAAAAAATACCTCGAGTCAGTTCAATATTCAGTTTACAATAAAGTAGAGCTTTTAGGGTGATTCAGCCAACCGGCCTCTTGCCTGAGACCCCACATTGTTGATAATGGAAAATGCCCTCTTAACTGGACTGATGTACCTGGGAGACATAAAATGTACTCACTACGGATGAGGTTGGAGAGAGGAATACTCTGGTCATTCAAATTATTTAACATTTGAACACATTTTCCTCGCAAGTGAAGTTTTCAGTTTTCTGAAATTCACACTTTAAAGACCAAAATGGCTTGGCACCTACCACTTCATCAAAACGGTCGTCTAAATTTATTACATTATTTTCGATTGTTTCATTAATTTTACCAGCAGATGTTTCGATTTCAGGCCAGACAATGTCTGTACGATTCATCCAAACAAAGGAGTCAGCTCCGCCAAAGTAATTCTCTAATAGTTCAATGTAGCCAAAGCAACAATCATAAAAACTCGTACATTCTTGCATGACTAGCAGCATTGATATTTCCATTCTCCTCAAGTGTCCCGAACAGATTTTTTGGTTCCTTGGGGTAGAAAATTATTATCTCGCGTTTCTTCTAATTTTGTTCAATCTTTTTAAATCTGCAAGAATGTCACAGGTACTTAGTTTGGTTTTCTCCATAGACAAGCTTTTTTGTTAAACAGAGTGAGCTGTCTATGAATGAACCACAAATACATTTCCCCACAGTCATACTCAAATATTTTTTTATCATCGCGGTACCAGTGTTCTTGAGAGGAAAAATAAGACTTCATTCCCTTATAAATTTGTAATATTCTTTTAATAGCTGGAAGTAGTGAAAGAAATAGGGTATTATTATGTTGTAGAACCCTCTGATACTAAAGATGCAAACTCACAGGACTCATTTAGTTGAGTATTACGAACAGCATAAATGTATAAATATATGTAAATTTTCACCACGAGAGCTTCTTCTTCCATAGGTAGTACTGCAACAGGAGTTTGGAGCCAGTTATGAACAATATGAGCACCACAGCCAACTTCTACAATATTTCTTCACATTTCTTTCTTTAGCCGGCTCTAAACGTTATTTAAGTCTTTCCGTTTTACACTTACAAAATTTGTTTTACAGTTATCGCCACAAAATCCCCAAACATTTTGATAACTTATAGTCTTTAATAACTGACAACAAAGAGGCTATCAATATTCCAGATGTCTCACCAAGAACCGATTGAAAGTTTAAAAGTTTAACTTTTACCACCTTCCTCTGGTACAAAATAGCGGACAATAAAAGAAATCATTTTAATATATTTTCTCTAGGAAGCATCAATTGTTATGGTCACAGAAATTGACCTATTCAAATCTTCCTGAAGTTTATGAATTGCCCTTGGTGTAATTTCATTTAGAATGACAGCTTCAGTCTTAGTTCTAGCAAGACTAAACTTTGGTTCAAAGAGCTTAGAGACCAATTTAGATGAACAATAAGCCGTTTTAAAGCTTAAATCATAAGCAACGGTATGGAAAGCAAAGGTTGCCTCTTTGGCAGCTATTAACAGTTCTTTGTCAAGCGGATAACCACTTTTAAAAATGATTTTAATGTGGAAGAATTAGCAGATGATACCAAACTAGCTTTATGTTTGGAATATTTCTCATGACTTTTAATGTTGGAACGACCACCATGAGCGCTAACTGAAAATTCAGACGAACACTGTACACAGTTAACTCTATCATCACAATCACAACTCTTTTTCCAAGAATGGATATTCTTTTTGAAGCTCATCAGTAAATTCGCACTTTCTTTTAGGCATTTTACCTGTTTAACAGTAAAAAAAAATATCTATTTCAAAGGCAAATACTGATTAATTTATCGTATTTTACTGCCGAACATCCCTCACTTTTACACTAGGCTACGCTAAAATAATCTCGGACACCTACATAAAAACTTAGAGTTGCCATATACTATTTAACTTTTTGATGACGCGAACAAATTTACGTAGGAATGAATTGTAAAAGCTTAAACTCTTTTCTGTAATAATTATGTGCCGAGGTCCAGTATACTATTTTATTTTAATGAGTCCCCATATCCGCACGAATGTTCAACTTTTGCCTTATCTAGCTTTCCTGTATTTTTTAAATTATTTTTTATCTTCCTTCCCACTAGAGATAATCATTTAATATATTAGAAAGATCTTAGAAAAAATTACCATATTTTAATTAGAGTTAGATCGCTATCAATAGGATGAGAAAGGAATTAATAGTACTATAATTTTTATCGTGGAAAAGAATTAAATATACTGCAGCTTTACATCTTGCAAACGCGTTGCAAGATCATCTTGTTCAGCGCTACTCTCATTTAGGTTAACATGCAAAGAGAGGATATTGTAAAAAGTGAAAAGAATAAAAGTTCTGAAGTAGAAATTGGCAAGATATATTTCTAGACGAACGGCATAAATCCTAAATTGACAGATATAGCTTATATTTTTTTATCTCAATAGAAATTATCTTGATGCTTAAGAGGAAGGGAGGGTGTAACCCCTCTGTATCCGCTCCTGATTAGATATAAACCTTTTAAGTTTATATTTTTAAAGTTAATATTTTTTCGGGACAAAATTATAAACTGGCCAGAAACACGGGACTGTTGCATGAAATTAGAGCTGTCCCGGTCAAATCGTCAAACCGGGATGAGCCTACCTACATCCTTTGGAGCAAAGCTTTTAAATTCAAATACACCACCGTCTTCAAGAGTGCAATGAAGAAATCTTACTTTCTCCACTTATATCTCTAAAGTCTAGGGGTGCGCTTCTCATGGTTTAAAATTTGACTTGCCTAAAAACAGATTCGCGTCCTGTTTCCTTTCTCCTGATACCAAGTGACTCTAAGTGGAACACATATTCCAGTCCTAAACACAAAACATGACCGAATTTTGAGTTTTAATAGAACATAATACACAGGTAAAAAAAGGTTTTCGTCGAACCTTAGGTCCCAAATTTGTACTGCTCACAGGCGGTTTGACTTTACTCTCAGCTTCATTCTCCACTTCGACCTTTGGAACGTTAGAGTATACCCTCATCGGACTCTCCTTGAGATGAAGCTTCTGTGAGCAAATAGTGTCAAGGGGAATGTCTTTGAGAAGTGAAAGATGAAATTAGAAGGATCATCCCCCCCCCTTCCAATGTGCCTCTTTCTCCTTTTCAGAAGGAAATTCTATCCCAAAGCGTGGCTTAGAATCCTTCATCCTCCAGTCCTGAGTAATCTTCTAATTTCTTAATAAAACCAGCTATTTTTCCAACTAGGTCAGGATAGGTGCTTCCTGAAGCGAAGTGTCAAACGCGCAAGGAAGGCTCATCTGATCTCCCCTTTCAAGTATCACTAAATTGACTCGTGTTTCCGCGAGAAATCAAACCTACACAACTCGGTAGTAGAATGGACTCTAAGCTTGAGGTGGAAAATGGCATCAACCCCGGGCTAACAGTTAACTTCCCCAATTGGAATTTTCTAATTGAACGGATGATGAAATTGATACGACTAAATATTCAGCCTTTATTTTCAGAGACACCAAGAAGAGAAAGGTACCATGTCCCACGACAATGGATGTGCGTGTGTGTTTTGAGTTCCGATGAAAGTTTTGTTTGTGTGAGCGTAGCTCAACCTTGTTAACAAGGTTGTTACTGTTTATTTTAATAAATCTCTTGCCCAAAGGACGCTTCTTTAGCTAAACTAATCAAATATTGGATTCTCAAAATTTTAAACTCCATGTCTTTAAATTTACTAGAAAAGAAACCCTGTTTCTTAATAAAAAAATGTCCATACCTGGCTTTAAGATTATTCTGACCCATGGCAATACACTTGAGTCTTTCTTCGCATTAAAAGAACTAATCCAATTTGATGAAAGTTCAAATTTCGTTTATAGATTCAGTTGTGCATATCAATGTAGTTGTGTAGTGCATTGTATGATGGGACTACAACAAGAACCCTGCGATGTAGAGTCGTTCAATACTTGGGGCGAAGCAGTTGCAACTGTTCAAACTTTAAGATGTCTCGACCACTCTGCCATTCAAAAACATTCAAAGAGTTGAAATACAGTGGTATTAAAAGGAATTATTACATCTTTAACCAAAGATATATTTCATAAATTGTCTAGTAAGAGTTGGGTTGCTTCTTCACTTGACCCCACAAAAGCTCGATTATATTAAGATTTGGCGATTGCAGAGGCAAATGCAGTGTTCATTTTAATTCATTTCAAAGCAGTCTTTAACGAATTTAACAACTTTAATTGGGTCATTATTGTTCTCAAATAGAGGGCCACTAGTGGTAGGGAACTTTTGCATCTTAGGATGCAATCATGATATGGCCGTACAAATCAACACTGATTCCCCTCGATGCATTGTGTCAGGATAAGACAATCAGCATCATATCATTCTATAGGTGTTCCCCAGAAAAATAATGCAAAGGAGGATTCGTCCGAATTTAACACATTCTTTCATTGTCCAATTCTAATGGTCTATTTTACGACGCTCCATCTTGATTCGCGTAAACCAAGTTTTGGTAATGAAGTAGTTGGTTATACAAACACGTTCACAATTTATATTATTTATTGACAAAGTCAGGTTTGAATTCTTCTTGGTTGGCTCAAGTCAACGGGCTCGCAGCTCGCGTGGATGAAGAGCTTTCTTGGAGGTTGATGTGAAAGCTGGCAATTGGCGTGGAGAGAAGGTGACAGCGAGCGTTGTGTTGATGACAATTGATGTGCCTTTCCCCGTGCGTCCATATTAAGTAGGCCTCGAACGCCGTGAGGTCGCCAGCGGTGGCTGGCTGCAGCAGTAATTGCAGCGTTTCCTTAAAACCCCGCTGCCTGAAGCTTTCGACCAACAATCTTGGTCGAAACATGACTTTACAGATACTGATTAAGTTTTGTAATCGCCTTTAAAGCTGTTGTCCTACGACCCTTCGAGTATATGCGCTTTAGAATTAATTGCACGATATCTTATCTCCGAGGGGTTTTGTCGTTCGCGGGTACATTTGGCGTCTCAGTTAGTCTTTTCTTTGATCCTCACGAGCAGTTATGATTTTGGAAAAAGTTCCTCTTGAAACATGTAACATTTAAGCGGTTTTTGTTACCGTTGCTCCAACCATTCGAGCTCTGGACTACGATCGGTCCTCTTTGAAAGTCTAAAAGGTCTTTCAAATTATTATAAGGTATCATTAATTATTCATTAAATTCTGAAAAAAGACATGAGGTTTATGGGTAGCATAAAATAATATATAATATTGAAGATCTTCAACACATTCTTCAGTTATTCGAAATTTTATGTATTATAATTTTTTTTCTTTTGAATTTAAAGCGCAATAGCAACGAAGTCGCATGAGGCGGAAAGATAGTAAGGAGAGATCCGTATAAAACGTAATCAATGTAGACGAAGTGAAAATAGTGCAAGATTTATAGTCGCAGGACTTCCTGAATGCAAAGGGAGGGGGAGGGTGCACATATGGGGACATTATGGCCCGGATAGTATTCCATTCCTCTAAGTTGTAGAAGGGGCCATATCCCTGCTTCACCCTCCTCCCCCTGTGGATTAGGGATTGTTAATTTTGTTCAGGAAAACGAGTGAAATTAGCAGTTGTTCCGTCAATGAAAAAAAAGAAAACAATGGGGGTAAGTACATCATGTTGATAAATATCATACATATTTAATTAATAAAAGGTAATATCTAAAAACAGGAGTAATAAGTAAAAAATAGAATGATCGTCTTATGTATAAAATAATACTTGGGAATTTTTGTATAGCGCTGTTCAAGCACAGGGGTATTCACAGAGCGCTTATCTAACGAATAAGGAAAGGATTGGGAGAGAACCTGAGTTTTCAAGGTACACTTGAAGGTGCCAATGGATGGGGATGAACATATCGCAGGAGGTTTATCCTTCCACATTATCGGAGCAAATGCAGAGAAAACACGATCACCCTATGCAGTAGAGTCGACTACAAGGAATAATCTGTAAGGGAGAGGAGCCAGGGCGTCGGTTTCTCAGGGGCTAGGATAAGACTAGTGAGGATAGCAGAGGAGAGGGTTATGGTGTAATTAAAGATCTTATATGTAAGAAAGAGGACCTTGAAGGTCGCCGGCGGAGAAGAACACGGGCTGCAAAGTTTTGAAAAGATTAGAGTGATCGAAGAGTGGAAGCTTAAGATCCAGCAAGAAGCGAATTACAGTAAAGTTGAGTGGATACAAAAACGTGACTACCAACCTCAAAATTGTGGTTAACGCGGATGCGGCTAAGATTATGTATAGAGCAGTGAGGATTTGAAAACGTCAGCAAAGGTTTTAACAGTATCGTAAAAAAGGAACCCGGAAGTGGCTACAGTTAGGAAAGAGAGCGATAGTTTTGCAGCGAGCCACATCCTCATAAGTGTCGGATAGTAACGCTTCAATTTTGTCATTGCCAAGTTTCAGAAAGTTTTCTGAGAGCGACTCGGTGATGTGTTGCGCCCAGAGAGACAATTTCAACTAGTCTCAGCAAACGAGGCTGGAAAAAAGGGTGATAGAACATGGCGAGGCATAAGTATTCCATGGGGATGGATATATATATATATATACAAAACAGGAGCGGGGCACAAACCGAGTTGCAATATACCAAAATGCACCTTCAACGGTCGAGATATGTCATTACCGATATGAAAAGACAGTGTAAATGATACATACGAGAGAAACCAGTTAAGGCCATTTCGGGAGACACCAAGCAATTTGCCAGGGCATTTTTATATTGGTGTTTTTCCACCCCACTAGAGGGTGGCTCCTCGGCGACCTGTAAACCAATTCCTTGCTCCTCAAAATGGGAGAGAGCAGCCTATCTAAACCCTCTATATTGACTGCCTGTCCTGGGCGCACTCTCTTCGGTCACCCTACCATTTTGATTGTGTTTATTAATCTTGTATTTTCCTGATCGATTTATCAAGTTACGGAGTTAATCTTTGTAACCTTCCCAGTTGGCTCTTCTGTACTCTGTCCTCTCCGGTTCTGGCACTTGTATTGGATATTGATTCGTGAACTGTAAGGTTACCACATAATCACTACCTACATCAAATAGTGATCGGTTGCATATGAATGTTAAATGGCAAAATATGGCTGCCTAAAGTGAGGTCTGACCTCCTCCCTGCTTGTGACATATATTGTAAAGTCTGCTTTTATTCTCTTGAAAATATTCCTTCCTATCATCATTTTTAAATTATCTCCTCTGTTGTCACTTGAGTGGTAGTCGTGTGTCCTGCACCTGACTTTAAGATCGCCCGTAAATAATGTAGGGGGATCGTTGCTAAAAAATCTTATTAGGTTGTAGGGGTAGATAGTTTTTTTAGGCGCTTGGTAGGCTGTGGCAAGTACTATTGGCATCGTTTCTATTTCAAATTTTACCGCCAATAATGCCTCATCCAAGTTGTTAATCTCGGTGTATTTCATGTCTTTTCTGATTGCTATGGCAGCTCAGACGTAATGCTCACCTGACGGTATAATTGAATACTCCCATGTCTTCTTTCTGGATTCACTCCGTGTTCAGATATTAGCATTATATCTAGGGTTGTCGTTTTGCCAATGCAGCCTTGTGTATTTATTTGCAGTAAGCTGAGTTTTAGTCTCCTTTCAGCTTAAATTGTTTATTTGTTTGAAGTTCTTTGTTGTCCTTCGCGTTTTGAATCGTGGACCGTTTCTTAGCTTTGGTTCCGTTCTTGAATTTGCCACTCATCATTTCGTTGAAGGTTCCGTAGCTGAGAGTGACGCTGTCTCCATGATAGATCTGTATCTTGTCCAGGAGTGGAATTTTCTCTCTTTTTTCATCCTTTTCTCTTGTCTTTCATTTAAAGGCCTATTGGAATTTGCCTTCCTTCAGTGTCTTGATGATGTCATCTTGTTTTTCTGCCTCGGAAGAGGGGAATGTTTCATTCACGAATATTTTCAACTTGATGTCCATTGCTTCTATGATATTTTCGTTTATCTTTTCATCTTTCCCTGTTTCTTCGCGAGTTTCTTCATTGTTTCTTATTTCCCGTTCGTTTGTTCCTTCCTAGGTAGTCACTGTTTTTGTTACACTGACTTTTAGAATTTCTGGGAACCACATTTTCTCCATCCGATTCTTCTCCAGCATATTAGTGAGTATCGTTGCGAAAGTCCCTGGTTTCCCTATGTTCATGACGTGCTTTTCTATGATTCACTTCAGTAATAGGGTCGATGTTCCTTGGGGAACTGTCAGGTGAGTTGGGGCTTCATTCATATGTTTAATCGTAGCTTTTGCTACCCCCGTATAAGTTTTTTATTTTCCTTTCCTCTTTTGATTATTTATCATAATTTCCCACCTTTGGGGGCACGACATGGCAATTGTTCTGTGTGGTCCATTGCGTTTAATAAATTTGCTGGTTGTTTCTCTGCAATCTCCATTCATGGTTTCTTTGTCCTCATTCTGAAAATATTATGTCCTTTTCGGTGCATTGCCTAGTTAAGTGATCCTTCATTTTTTAACATCTAAAGTATATTTGGATGTTTATATGTTTCTCGCATTCCATGTGGTCTGGGGAGATTCTCATAATGAACATGAATAGTTCTTCTTGGTTGATCTTGGCTGCCATGTCTGTCGTGGCACCTGAATATGCTTTTGATGTCGAAATTTGATTATTTCGTTTATTATGATTTCTTCATGGTTATTTTTAATTTTCTTTTTCATTTCGAACTTGTGTCATCTTACTAAACAATTATCTACTTTCAGATCCATTACGCTTCGATTAGCTTCGAACCTTTTGTTAGATAAGAACTTCTCCACGTTGCAAATCACGTTATGACAACTTTGAATGTCAATGATCTTTAATAGGGCCACCTTCAGACTTTCGTAAAGGTTCTCGCAGATCTTCCCTTCTGGTCCTGGTTTATGGTGCGTAGTGGTATTTGGAGGCATTCTCTGTTGCTACCTTTCCAAAGTGGGGTGTGGGCCCCCGACATCTTGTTTGCGAGCGAGCGTTTAGGTGTTCTTCGTGGTGATCCTTCTTCTGAAATGAAAGACGGAATAAGCGTCCCCTAATTACCTTATAGTCTATGGGTCCCTATTTACCTAACAATGATAACATCTTCGCGATCACCTATTTTTCATTGTGATAGCCTATCTGGCTCACGATCACCTTACCTATATGGACCTACATTCTCAGGTACTTCCTAAAAAAGAGGGGCTCGTGACCAATTCATCATGAGAAAGGGTGGGTCACAAATCTGATATGTTGGGAGGAACACATAATAGATATTATATGGCTCCACTTCTCCCTCCCCCCAAATAATAATTGCTTTGTATCAGCTTAAGAATAATCCATCCCTTGCAACTTCGAGGTCCGACAAAACAGGACAAATAATAATAATGGACAAAAATATGTACATTAAAGATTAAATCCCCTCTTAAGTGATCCTAATATCTTAAAAACATCCTAAAGTTTCGCTCTGTGTTATCTTCTTTTCCATCTATGTATGATTTTCCAAACCCAATAAACCGGATATCCACCTAAGTTCGATCATCTCATGTGTGGGTTCTCCACAATATTCCCTTTGAAAATGGTTAGCCACGATACTATCTCCCTTTAGGTACTATTTCTGATTCCCATATAAATCATTCCAACCATCTCATTGAAAAACTCAGAACCCCTAATTTGATAGTCCATCCGCTTGAAAGTATTGACGTTTTGACTTTATTCACAAATGTTCTGGTGGTAGGTGCTCTTTATGCACTTAGGAAAGCACTTAATAAGTCACCCTCTGAACTTCCCTTACCTGTAGGTCCACTCATGGAATTAGATAGACTGCATTGCGGATAATGTCTTTTCAGCAAACGGGCAATTTTTCCCGCCCAAAATACGGTTTGTCTATGGGTAACCTCCTCTCTCCCATTTTACGTAATTTATTCATTGAGATGTTGGAAAAAGATATTCATTCCAGTATCTCTCCTCCTGCATTAGTGTGATTGCCATACTGTTATGATGCTCTATCAGCTCGGCCTACAATTATTCATAATTTTGAAAAATAATTATAACCAGAACCTCCTCCACCCGACCATTGAAAACAAAATGAGAAACTGAAAAACTCGCTATCTTTCCTGGATGTTACGATTATAAAAACCAATTCACGCTTGATACTGCATCTCATTAGCTTACTCACTCCCACTCCTACACTCATTTCTTCTCGCTCTGCCATAACTCAGTGAAGATAATTTCGCTGTTCCTCCGAGGATTTCGGATTTTGATCCGCCCTTTCTACATGATGATTTGAATTTTGTGACGAAAGCATTCAATGATTTGCAATATCGACTATTAGTAATAGAAAAAACTGACCAATTTGAAAAAAACTCTTTCATCAAGTTGGAACGAAAGTAATGTCAGATTTTAGGGGATAATTAAAAATGAAAAAAACATGACTATGGAAATATTTAACCACCAGGCAATCAATGGCTTCGCTACTAAGATTAAAGTTTAAAATCTAAAAAAAATGCAGCCATGGTTAAATTTTTATGATTTTCAGAACTTCGCCAATTATAATAATTTCAAAAAGGAATTCTAAAATAAATTTCCCCCCTTTCAAAATATCACGTTTCTAAAATATAGAGTTATAGAAGATATATAAAAATAACTTTTCTGAACTTCACCATTTGTAATTCTTTAGGTTTTAAAAGATTCACAAAATTTCGATACTTATGTTTATTTCTGGACTTCACCATTTCATTTTTTGATATTATAAAAGAATTATTACAAATAACTTTAATAAAAAACATAACCAAACTAAGATGAAATTATTATTCAAATACTAAAAAAAAACCCTTCTTAATTTATAGAGTTAGTGATGATGATGATGATGCTAAACATAACCTCTATTGCTTTCTAGAATCTCATTCCATCTGTCAACAAGCTTATAAATGACACGCTTGTAAAATTCTTTAGATTTTGATGCAAAATAGGAATCCAACTCGTTTTCAACCTCTACCTTTGATGTAAACCTAAGACCATCCAAATGGTTTTGTAATCCCTTAAACAAATGAGAATCAAAGGAGCAAAGTTAGGAGAATGTAGAGGGTGAAGCAATATTTCCAAACCGAGCTTCTGCAAGAGATCTTTGATCCTTAGAGATGTGTGAGGAGGGGCATTATCGCGGTGGAGGATGACACCCTTCTGTCGATTAAGAAAGGGTCTTTGGCCCAAAGTAGCTTTCAAACGACGAAATTAATTGCAATAGAGATTAGTATTAATTGTTTGATTGTTTTTTAATAGGTCGCAATGGACAAGTCCTTCAAAATACCACCATGCACCAAACATTATATTTTTTTTAGGAAGTCCTCCTCTCGATTGTTGAGAATTCTTCTTCCTCGACTGATCCCCGAATAGTGCCTGAAGGTGTCGTGAGAGGAATAAGTCACAGTCAGCAACACGCTGTTAGAGATTCGAATGTGGACTGTTCCAATCATTGAAACTTTCCGATCCCTTTGCCTCCTCTTCCGAACACTCTCTCTCCCACCCTCTCTCTCTCTCTGTATCTATCTATATATCCCCCCCTCTCTTTCTCTCTCTCTTTCTCTCTCTCTCTCTCTCTCTCTCTCTCTCTATATATATATATATATATATATATATATATATATATATATATATATATATATATATATATATATATATCATCTCTCTATCTCCACCCCTCTATCTCTCTTTCTCGGCATGGAAGAAAAGGTCTTTTAAAATTCTTGAAAATTTTGTAACTCTCTTTCTTTCTCTCTCTCTGTCTACCTCTATCTCTTCTCCTTCTTTCTCTCCAGCCCCCAACCCTCTCTTTCCCTCTTCTCTCTCTCCCTCTTCTCTCTCTCTCTCTCTTTCTTGGTATGGACCGAAAGGTCTTTTAAGTTGCTTGTTTTCCTTGTAACTCATTGTAACTCTCTCTCTCTCTCTCTCTCTCTCTCTCACTCTCTTACTCTTAACACTCGTAGCATTCATAATAAATATAAAGACTCAGACGAAATTGCGTTGACGGATAATTACGACCTAGTCGGCATAGCAGAATCGTCTTTAAATATCAAATAAAGGTAAACTTCTCGGTTACACAATGTTTGAGGAAAGTCGAATTACTAAAAAGAGGCCGTTTTCATTTATTTATCAAAAACAATCTCAACCCAATTCAATAATTATCAAAGACACAAATCCCAAACGTAGACACATCGTACATACTTCTTCAAGACAAGTACGAGATGAGGGTAGTACTAGGCCTTAATATACAGACCTCCAGCCCAGCCGGTTCTAACTGAGATATATATATATATATATATATATATATATATATATATATATATATATATATATATATATATATATATATATATATATATATTAAAAAATGAGAGAAATAGGTAATACGGGGGAATACCGTAATTTTGGGTGATTTTAATTTAGCAGTTTCAAAATGGGGCGAACCACTATTCGCTCATTATAGATACGATTTTTATACCAACTTACAAAAAAGTTCTCTAACTCACTTTGTAACTACGGTCGATTCGCAGAGGAAATAACATACTCGCTCTAATATTTTCAACCAAAGAATATTTAGTATAGAATATTAATGTAGGAGATGAATTTAGTAATAGCGACCATAGTGCAATCACATTTAGTATAAATTTCACGATAAGACAGGCGCTGAACTGGGGGGGGGGGAAGTCCCCCCAAAATTTCAGACCCGCATATGTTTATATATTTTATTTTAACCTCTACTTTTATTCTGCTATTCAGAAATAGTTATGTAATAATATAGAATATATATATAAAAACATTTTTTAAACAGTTGCTGCGATCGAATGTACCTTATATGATACATGTATAAAATACAGGTAAATCTCAAAACTAAATATTAAATTTAGCATTATACCTTAGCTGACGTCCAAAAACTACAATTTATAATTTTCTGATGCATAGAAAAAATCGGATTTGTGAGAGTTATTCCTCACTCCTGTATGAGATGCTGTCATTTACTGTCAATGCTGTGTAAGATAACCATTATTAATCATCAATTCCCTTTTCTCAGACTCCCCAGAGAGAGGAATTTAGGTTCCCCCTTCCCACAATATTTTATTCTGGATCCGCCACTGCGATAGGCTATATGATAGGTAACAAGGGAAAAGTCACTGACTTTATAAAAGCAAATTTTACTAAGCTGAAAGCAATATTTAAGCAAAATGACCTGAACAGTTTGCATGACATAAACGTTATTAACGCGAAATGAACATTTTTTTTTACTAGTTTGTACTCATAAGTGTTGAAAGAATGTACGTACACCTTCCAAAACGTGACGTTCATCAAAAAAATAAACCCAAGTAGTGGATTAGTGATATAGTTAACTGTTTACGCAATATGAGGAACGCCCATAATAGATTAAAAATCTCTGACGCTGAGGAAGAACGTGCCAAGTATAGAGTCTTATGATGTAAAGCCAAATGGTTAATCAAACAGAGTAAAGAGGCCTTGGGATTCTACGTAGCAAGTCAAAGTAGAAACAACTCGAAAGTTCCATAGTTACATAAGACAAAATAGAATAACAACTTCAACTCTCGGACCACTAACTGACAAGAATGGTAACTACCACGAACGAAGAACGAATGAGTTGTACTTAAACAAATTCTTTGCATAAGTTTTCACTAAAGAAGATCTTAACGATATTCCAGCACCTGCAGCTGTCCAAATCGTTTACAATGAGCCGTTAAGTACTATCAGCGTTGCAGAGTTTAACACAATAAGATATATTAAAAAGCTTTAAGGTAAACAAATCACTCGGGCCGGATTCGATCTCCCCTTGCGTAATAAAGCAAGCCAAAATTGAACTAGCTGAACCGATGTCGTTACTCTTTGAACATTTGTTACACCCAGGAACAATACCCAATGAGTAGAAGCTCGCTATGGTAACACCAATATTTAAAAAAGGAAGTAAATCCCTACCGAATAACTATCGCTTAATTAGTCTAACCTCAGTCATTGCAAAATGCTAGAGACCCTCATATGCGATAGACTTGTTAACCATTTAAAGGTAAATAACCTACTTAGAGACACCCAACATGGCTTTCGTAATAAACGCTCTTGCCTAATAAATCTATTAGACTTCTTTAACGACATTTTAATGAATTCTACCTGAGTAAAGTAGTGGATGTAATTTATCTAGACTTCCAAAGCACTTTCGAAAAAGTAATCGATAAAGGTTTAATAACTAAATCAAAAGCGCATGGAATTCAAGGGGATATTGCGAGATGGATAGAAAACTGTCTGAGAAATCGTAAACAACGCTCCCTTATAAATGGAAAATCATCTAGCTGGACTGACGTTACTAGTGGGGTACCTAAGGAGTCAGTTCTGGGAACAGTTCTATTTCTTGTATACATTAATGACATAGATGAAGGTCTTTCATGCATAATATCGAAGTTTGCTGATGACACTAAAATTGCAAATATAGTACTCATTAATGCACATATTAAAGAAATGCAAAACAATTTCGACAAATTGTCAAACTGGCGCAAACGTGGTAAATGTAAAGTGATCCATATCGGATACTGGAATGGCAAAGCAAATTACTTATTAAATGGTACTCAACTCTTAAGCGTAGACAGAGGGATAGAGTTAGGGGTCACAATATCGAGCGACTTAAAACCCAGTCAGCACTGCTCACAAGTCCTTAAGAAAGCAAATAAAATAATTAGATCCATTGGTAGAGCATTTGAATATAAGTCCAAAGATACAATCTTTACGCTCTATAATTCCTTGGTCCGTCCCCTTATGGAATATATACTGTAGCAAAATTAGAGTGAGCCCAAATTAGTTTTGATAAAATGATACTAAGTTTAAATAACAAAAAATAAGAAGATCAATTTTGAGAACTAAATCTATTTCCGTTAAATCAGCGTAGATTAAGAGTGGACCTAATTCAGGTGTTTAAAATGATCAAAAGCATAGACAATATGGATTGCAATAAATATTTTAGGAACGATCAGACAGATTACACGAGATGAAACGGTTGCAAAATTATAGGTAAACATTTCAACTGATACGAATCTAAGAATTTCTTTTTCAACCGAATTGACAACCTATGGAATGTGTTTCCTCGTAACGTAAGGAACTGCAACACCGTCGATACATTCAAACGTCGTAGAGATAAATAGTTTGAATCCAATCCCCGATTAACAGAATTCATTAGGGAATATATTATCTGGCTTCAGGTGACAGTCACCATATTTGTTGGGAATATCCTAATCCCAGGTCACCTAGTATAGATTGCAAGATCTGTTGTGACCTGCATATTCATGTAACTCAAATTTATATAACTCTCTCTCTCTGTCTCTCTCTCTCCCCCCTGTCTCTCCCCCCTTTTTTATCATTGATTGGTCACGAGTTTTCAGAGAGAGAGAAAGCGCTCAAAATGACAGGCAAAAAAGGACCCGTTCGTCTCAAACACAACTGTGCAATATGCCAGTTAGAAAAGTTGTGCGTTGACTTTCCGGAGGGCTGCTACTCAAAATGCAGCCCTGAAAGTATCTGCACTACTTGCATATTGACGCGAGAGTTGGAAAAATTAAAAGACCTCTATAGAGCCTCAGAGGAGAGAGCTAAGGTCCTTGAGGGAAAGTTGGAGAAGCTCGAAGCCCTTAACGTAGCTCAGGTTCGATCCATAGAAGAGGCGCCGCCCACTGACGTTTCAGAATCCCCTGGTAATGAAGCGGACATTCCGGCATCATCTGAGGCTAAGCCAGCTGAGGCGAGAGAGAAGAAGAAAAAGAAGAAAGGAGAAACGAAGAAAAAAAAAGAAAAAGGTGATAGTTGAAACAAGAGTAGAACCCAAAATAGAAGAAAAACAGATAAAGAAGAAGAAAAAGAAAGATAAGAATGTGGAGAGTAAAGAGGAAAAGGGGAGGCCTCTTCCACAAGGGAAGACCCCATCTTCAGAGACCAAGTGTCCGAAGGTCAGCCTCATTGGTGACTCGCAAACACGGGATCTGCAGCCGCTGCTAGCGGCCCGCCTTCGCACTAGCGTGAAGGTAAGCTGCCTGTCAGGACGGGGTAACCACACCATCAGAGTATAGGCAGAGAAAGCTCAGATTTCTGAGAATTCTGTTGTTGCTCTGATGGTGAGCGGCAACGACATCTACCTCAGAGGGGGTAAAGTGGGCCTCAGTGGTAAGACCATCCAAACAGTGATGGGAGCCGTGGACGACATAGGGCTTAAAACCCGCAAACGTGTGGTGGTTGGGATGCTTCCGAGAAGAGGTCCATCCCGAACCGCTCACGAAAGAAACGTGGCAGTGAACAAAAGGTTGGCGGATCTCTGCACGGCAGAAGGAGTCTTCTTCGTGGACCCCTATCGTACCTTTATCGGTAGAGACGACCTCTATCAAAGGGACGGGGTACATCTCTCCTTTAAAGGGAAGGCCTTTCTCGCCAATCTAATTCAAGATGTCGTGGAACGCACCCAAAGGAGCGTTCGAAACAGAGCGAAAGCGGACGTGCGCCAGCATGCCCGTGTCACTCCTGGAACGACCTTCTCGGAGGTCGTCAAAAAGGGTGTGACCACGAAAACAGAGAAGCCGGGAAACGGAAAAGCGTAGGGAGTCCTACACTAGGGGACTCCCTCAAAGTTCTTCTGTTCAATGCGAGGTCAATCAGGAATAAGTTTCTTGAGCTCCGTGGCCTCGTAGTAACAGAGGAACCTGAGATGGTGGCCATAACGGAGTCGTGGATAAAAACCTCAAGCCGAGATTTTGAAGGTGAATTCACGATTCCCGGTTACCAGCTCTTCCTGAAAGATAGGCCAGACAGAGAGGGTGGCGGTGTGATGTTGTATGTCAAGGATACTCTCAACTCGACGGATTGCAACATCATATCCGACCATGAACTACTAGGTGTTGACCTAGAGATAGGTCCTGCCAAATACAGGACCCTGGTGCTTTATAGACCTCCTGCCCAACTCGTTGAAAAGGACAGAGATCTGTACCAGCTACTAGGAGAACTTGTCGAAGACAGAGTGTGTATCGTCATGGGTGATTTCAACACACAAGTTGACTGGGAAACCAGAGAACCCTGTGGCGAGAACGCACTACTCCTGGAGTTCACGAACAACGAGTTCCTCACTCAATGGGTGAGAGAGCCAACGAGAGGAGACAATATCCTCGACTTGGTTTTCACCTCTGAAGATGACATCGTTGAGGACCTCTCTGTTGGCGAAGAGCTCGGTGGCAGTGACCACCGACTAATTAGATTTGTAGTCAAAGTCCCCAAGGCAGAGCCTGCAACTAGTAAATCAAGGAAACTGGATTTGAGAAGAGCAGACTTTGCAGGTCTACGCGCGGGACTGACTGACGCGAGGCTAGAAGAGTGCGATGCTGTTGAAGACTCTTGGAACAGTTTCAAAACCACATTCATGAGTCTTCAATCGCGTTTTATTCCTCTGAAATGCCCCCGTCGGTCTTCTGTTCAACCAAAGTGGTTTAATCGAGAAATCGGGCAACTGCTTAGGGAGAAGAGAAATGTGTACCGGCAATCGAAGATCTCAGGTGACTTTGACGAATACCGGAGGCTAGCCAGGAGAGTGAAGTCCAGTATAAGGGCGGCTAAGCGGTCTGAGGAACTCCGAGTGGCGAGACTCTGTAAAGAGAATCCCAAGGAGTTTTTTGGATATGTGAACAGCCGTAAACCAATCCGTCGAACGATTGGCCCTTTGAGGAATGAGGAGGGGACATTAAAGCATTCAGATGCAGAAAATGCTAAACTTCTTAACGACTACTTCTCTTCAGTGTTTACTGAAGAGTGTGGTCCCATTCCCCAGCCGACGGATTCCTACTCGGGGGAAAAGCTGGAGGCAATGGACTTCACCGAAGGAGAAATAAAGAAAAAGATCGCTGACCTAAAGACGAATAAGTCCCCTGGACCGGACGGGTTTTTACCTAAAGTGTTGAAGGAAGTGTGCGATGAAGTATCACGACATCTGTGCGCTATCTTTAACATGTCAATCCGGACCAAATGCGTTCCTAGAGACTGGCGTGAGGCGGAGGTGACTCCGATCTTCAAGAAAGGAGACCGTAGCCAACCGTCGAACTACCGACCTATCAGTCTGACTTTGATAGTCGGTAAACTCATGGAAAGCATCATGGTGGACAAAGTGACGTCGTATTTAGAGTCACACCTGCTACTGAGGAGTTCCCAGCACGGCTTCCGAAGGCAACGGTCATGCCTGACGAACCTTGTAGAATTCTTCCACTTCGTTTTCAGTGAGCACGATCGGGACAAGGCGGTGGATGTGGTCTACCTAGACTTTCAGAAAGCCTTTGATAAGGTACCACACCGCCGCCTTCTCCGGAAAGTGCGAGCGCTTGGCATAGACGGAAAGGTAGCCGGCTGGATCGAGAACTGGCTAAGTGGCAGACGGCAACGGGTGGTGGTAAATGGACAGTCTTCTGAGTGGGTGCCCGTTACTAGCGGGGTGCCTTAAGGTTCTGTCCTGGGACCACTACTATTCATCATCTACGTCAACGACATGGACGGTGACATGGTTGCCAAGATTTCCAAATTTGCCGACGATACCAAGCTTGGTATGAACGTTGCAAAGGATGGAAATACTGCCCGCCTGCAGAAAGATCTTGGGAAGATTGGGGAGTGGTCGGACACGTGGCAAATGCCTTTTAACGTGGGCAAATGCAAAGTGATGCATATCGGCCACAGAAACCCCCAATCTCAGTATATCCTTAAGGGCACTGCTCTTGAATCGAGTGACACTGAGAAGGACTTGGGTGTTACTATTACTAGTGACCTCAAGTTCTCGAAACAGTGCATTGAGGCGGAGAAAAAGGCCCAAAGGATGCTAGGCTATATTAAGCGCCAGTTTGGTTATCGGAACCAGGAGATTGTACTGTGCCTGTACAACTCACTTGTCCGACCGCACCTGGAGTATGCCGTACAATTTTGGAGTCCTTCATTGCGAAAGGACATCGCGAGATTGGAACGCGTACAAGCCAGGGCAACCAAGCTGATTCCCTCTATCCGACATAAAAGTTATGAGGATAGACTAAGGGAATTAGATCTGTTCTCGCTGGAAACCCGTAGACAGCGTGGTCAGCTTATCGAAGTTTTCAAAATACTTCGAGGGTTCGACAATGTTGACTATCGGGATATTTTTACACTGAGTGAGAACAGAACGCGCAATCACGGCTTCAAACTTGAACTGAAGCGTTACAACCGCAATCTGTGTGGAAATTTTTTCACTTACAGTATTTGCGGTATGTGGAACGCACTTCCATTGGAAGTTGTCAACAGTGAATCTGTTGACAAGTTCAAGTCAAGACTAGACAAAGTCTTGAAAAGTGGCCGTTTAGGGACGCAAAACAATTGAGCAGCCTTGTGCCCGCTCAATTGCTATGCCAAAGGTACCCTCTTTGAATGGACCGTAAGGTCTCCTAGGGTACCTTCTTTCCTTGTTGTTACTCCTTGTTGTTACTCTCTCTGTCTCTTTCTCTCTATCTCTCTCTCTCTCTCTCTCTCTCTCTCTCTCTCTCTCTCTCTCTCTCTATATATATATATATATATATATATATATATATATATATATATATATATATATATATAACACTTCGGGGTCCTTCCAATCAGGAGTTTCAATATAAATATAAAGGTGAAGTCCAAGCGCGCTTTTATTAAAATCATCCTAAATCATCTGTATTTGGACATCTCCAGGACATAGCCTCATCATCAGCATTTAAAAAAAAGGGTTTTTTTGGTAAAATTTATAATTTAATATAATACTAAAAATAGTGCAATTTAGGGAAAGTTACTTAATGCAAGAAAAATAAATTCTATTCATTTATGATACAAAAGAGAAATTAGATCCTGTTTGATTCATATTTAAATTAGGTTTTAAATTTACGCTTAAAAGCCTTTTTAATATTCGTAGTTCGTTGGGGGTGTGGGGCATTGACGAGTCTTTTAGAATATTCCAAAGTATTTTCAGACTTATACATTTTTTATGTGATCTCGTACGGGCGAGGGGGGCTGGTCTGTTTAAGACCAGCCCCGTACGGGCCGACCTTTTCTGATGATGCTCAATGTGACAATAAATTGACCTAGGTCGAACCAATATATGATGAATCACAAGATTCATCAAATATTTATAGATTACAGAGGAGCTGCAAGTGAATAGAATTTGGTCTTTATAGCTAAAATATACAATATTTTGCGCATTTTCTAATACGAATTGGTGAAAGATATGTACAGAATTTATTTAGTCTTCTTGAGGTCGTTAATAAAGTCGCTCAATTTTCTACCAAAGTATGAGAGACGAATGAAAATGTAGAATGTCCTACCTTCATTTTATGTTAGCTTTTCGCGATAGATTTATATCGCCATTTTGTTAAAAAAATGTTTAAAGAGTAGCATCATGAATCACAGGGCGCGAAATCATGGAACCCAGTGCGCACCTTCGTAGGGAACAAACTTATAAACAGACGATAAGATAACGCGACGGCTAAATCTTTATGTCTCACCTAAGTTAATAAACATAGCTGGGCGTTATCGCGATAACGATATCGGGTTGTCAGTTATCCGATATTTTTTCCCCGCGTTATTGATTCATCGGTATCGCTGATACCTTTGTTTCCAAACTAGCGATAATCAATAATTCCAGTTTTTGGTTCCAGTTTAGCGCAGGGGCGAGCCGCGCGTGCCTTGGAGGCAGAAATAGGTAGGTCCGAGCTGGGAGGAGGATCCTCAAAACCTATGAGGAGATGAAGGAGAGCCTCACCAGGTAAGAAACAGTATTCAAATATCCTTACTATTGTATTATAAAATAACGCTATATATATAGTCAATAATCAATATTGTATTATAATTTTTGATTTATCGATTTATCGGTTATCACCTTATCGGGCGATAAATTTATCTCCTTATCGATTATCGGTTATCGCCTATAAGGTTATCGTTATCGATTTATTGGTTATCGTAATACATTTTTTCGTTATCGCGCCCACCCATGGTAATAAAGTACCAAGCAAAGTGGAGAGTTGCTTTACCTCGAAATGAAGACTCGGTTTTGTCATTCTTCCAGAATTGAAGGAGTTGTCCCCTTCGCTTTTATTCCTGCATAGCGACACCCATCGTCCTTTCTTACGGAAAAGATATAGAAAATGGTAGAGTTCACACTTTTGGCTATAGAAGCGGGGATATCCAAAATATATATAAAAAAAATTGAAAGAGTGAAACAAAGATATAGAAAATGATGGAAAAACACTCACATATTGTAGTAAAGATATAGAAGATATACAATAGAAAACGAGAGAGAGGTCATACTTTCGCTAGGGAGGAAATTTACTCATTTAGTTGTAAGAGTAATACAAAAAGAACGATCGTTTTGAGACCTTTTTTGCCCACGTAAAACAACAAACCCTTCGGTAAACAGGTTCTTATTGCTATCATAATAAAACACTGCCACTTTTGGTTCACGGCGATTCCACACCAGAGTCGGGGTAAGTATTTCCCTCTATCTCTCATCTACCATCGTACTTTCGTTCTGACTGGCGAGCTCCGAAGTGACGTCACTCATAAGGACGTTATTCCAACATATTCGAAACACTATTTTTTTTCTGTAGTTTATCATCTTGTAATGGTACGGCTTTTTCTCTGGCGAGATTTTTCCCAGACCAACTTTGACGACCGGCTGCTGTCACACTCTTCTACCGAGGTCGACTGTCTTTTTATCCAATGAAGCTTTTGTCTTGTGCAAGATTATTGTCTCATTCGTCCTTACATCATGATTAGAAAGACTAGACGTCCACTCACAGTTGAGTTTTCTTTACCGTCTCTCATCTGCCAGTCTAAACTGCATAAATTAGTATTACTCTGGTTCTTCCACCTGTCTTCTTCTACCTGATAGACTTTGATTAGCACGGTAGCGCCCATATGGCCTAAATGCCTAATATCATTGCGTGGCAATTTAATTCATGTATATTTAAATAGCACGGCTTTGCAATGGAATATTATTAATCGGTAATTGGGCGGCGGGTTCATTCAGTAATTTTATTTTATATATTGTTTTTCAAGTCAGTTTAATCCAGTTACTTTTCTCTGTGACAAGTAATTAAACTACAATTGTCTTTAATGCCTAGGCTAATTATTTTCTCAGTTATGCTCTCAAATTCATCTCCTGTATCATAAAACTAAATCATACGCAATTGTTTTTACCTATAAATAGTTTAATGTCCTCGTGTGGTACACTTTCCTTCTCAAATATGACATCTAACGTGAAATCTCTTTAACTTGCGAAAGACCATCTCACTCTTGCCGCAAAAAAGAAAGGAATATAGCAAAAATATGGTCCAATGCTTAAGTTGTACTGTCAAAAAGGGAGACAAGAAAGAACTGAAGAACTACAAAATAATTATTCTCCAATCAGCAACATATAAAATATACAATTCATTACCAACAAGCTAACAAAAAGAAGAAAACAATAGCGTTGCTGAAGATAACGCAATAATTTGGGGGTATTTGATACATAATTTAGAATAAGAAAACTAAATATACTTAGAAATTTTGTGACAATGATAAAAGCATGGAAAAGGAAATAATTATAACAAAATTAGGTTGGAGGGCGTTAAGAAAGTTATCTACATCTTCAGCAGCTACGTGTTTCTCTACTTAAAACGCAAAGTTTAATCAATGAATTTTATAAGTTTTAATTTATTATAGAATTACAAACCAACAAAGATGCCTCGATCCACCCTAGGCCAGTTTAAAAAAACGAGGGAATGGAAGGATATAAGTCGGTGTTGAATCGCCACTACACCCGTGGTATCCTGAAAGATGCCGATGCACTTTTGAATTGGCTTACGATTATTTAAATATCTATAAAATCGTTTTGACTCGTGTTTTTGATAACAATGCCGGTTATTTTTCCATAATTCGTCTATTTGTTCTTATTTTGATTTTGGGAAGGTGACTATAATAGATGCATCGTTTCTATTCTCGATATTATTGCTGGTTTTCGAAATTTTTATACAATTGGTTAACTTTTCTTATACACTTTTCAATCTCACTATTTTTCTACAGTACCAGGTATAATTAATTAGAACCTCTAGGTTTGTAGTGCACTATATGATCTAAGGCGTCGATCTTCTGTTTCTTTGTGGTATGACTCATTCTATTTCATTCTTCACACACGCTCATGGGAGCTATATACTCGTAGTATATATTCGCCGCGCATTCAACTCTATTTCTCGTTTGTCCTTTGAATTCCCAATCAGTTTCTCTCTCTTTCATAATCCTTCCAGTCAACCTAGCGAAACAAGTCTATTTGTGAGGATTTTTGTTCTCACGCGTAGCCGAGTAGTCTAAAGCGTTGCTTTAACTGAGATTATAGAGGTGCCTACTGACTCAGGGTGCTTGGTTCGATCCTCACCTCTGCACGGATTTTTTTTTTCCCCAATTAGGAAAAAGAAATTTTTCCGAATAAAAATTATGCCGTTCTTCTGTTTCTTTACGCTATGACTCATTATATATATATATATATATATATATATATATATATATATATATATATATATATATATATATATATATATATATATATATATAGCCCAATAAAATAAGATTGAATATTAGACTAACTTTTTAACATTTGGAAAATACGGATGAAAAATTAATCTTTTAAGAGCCGAACAAATGTGGCTTTAATATTCATTGTTTAAGAAACTTAGTCTTAAAAAAGAATTGAAAAAATAAGGATGCAATACTAGTTTGGAGAAAATTTGACACGAAGAAATATAAATCAAATACTAGTCTTCTAAGACCAGGGAAAATATGGATGGAAAATCCGTTTCTTTCATCGCCAAAATTCTACTAATTCTCAGAGTGAAATATTTATTCCTATAAAAATCTCATCTAATTCTATCTTTAAATTTTTACAATTGTTTGTTTTACTTTATTCTAAATATCGTTATATTGTATTACATTTTTACAAATGAGTATACATAAAGTGTGTGCTCAATTACCAATAAGAAATAATGAGAGAATAATACACAGCGATTTCGTCTTTTTTTTTTATAGGACCAAACTAGGATCAAACATATGTTAAGAAAAAGACAAAGAGAGATAAAAAACATAGTAAAGTAGTATAAACTCCTTTACCAGTTAAAGAGAGTGAAAAATAGGTGGAGTTCGAAGCTATGGCACCGAGCGTTCTTCTTCACTTTTAAAGCCACTATGCTAACTAAATAAGCTACAATCCACATCTCACAATTATGTATAGAGAAACAGTGTAATACATAGAATATTCATAAATAAAATAACCTTACAAAAATTGTCAAATAAAAGACAATCCAAAATTTGATTTGATGATAGATACTTTATTATTTTTCCTCTAATGAATTGTTTCTCATTTATTTACACGGGTAGTCCCATGTACAAAATGTACACTGTTCAACCGTATACTCCATTAGATACACTTTGTAGTTAAGGTGTCAGGATTAAACTAGATGACTACTTTATTTTTACCCGAAATATAAAGGGTCTTTCAATAAGGTCGCTCGAGTTTTAAATGTAAATAAAACAAATCGCTGGTGCAAAATGTCTATCGTGGCGTGCGCAGTGTGGCACGTAGCGCCGTCCTTTTGGAACCACATGTCGTCAGTATCCATATCAGGCATATAATTCAGTTGAGGCTACAAAAGTTGCTTATCATCGATCTGTAGGTCTCGCCGTTGACGGTTATGGCAATCCCATCTTCGTTCTCAAAAAAATACGGACCGATGATTACGTTAGATGAAAATCTACACCAAACAGTGACTTTGTTGGGATGCAATTGGTGCTGGTGTATCTCATGTGGATTGTTTTCGTCCCAAATCCGACAATTTGGCTAGTTCAGAAATCGATTCATCCAAAAAGGTCCTCGTCGCTGAAGATGATTTTTTGGAGGATGTTTGGGACAACTTCCAATTGATCTAGAGCCCATTCAGCGAACACACGGTGTTGTCTATGGTCGTTTACCTTAAGTTCATAGGTAAGTTGGATTTTGTACGGGTGCAGACCCAAGTCCCTACGCATAATTCGCCAAACTGAAGTCGCAGAAAGGTCAAGTTTTTGTGAACGACGAGAAATTGACTGCCTCGGATTTTCCTGTACACTCTCATTTACGGCAGCGATGTTTTAAGCAGACATTGCGTTTCGGCGCCGTACGGATGTTGGTCAATTGTTGATCGACCCTTTTGCCTCGAATGTGGCCACCAAGTGTCGAACAGTGGACTCGGCAAGATGATTGTGGAAAGGATAGAAATCACGTAATTGCGCGGAATGTTTGTCGAACAGAGCATTGATTTTTATAATAACATTTGATGATTAACACACGCTGTTCAACGCTATAACCTACTATAGTGACTTGCCAAGTACCACTAAACATTTCACAGTGAGGTTGCTAGATGTTGCTTTAACAACATGGCCACTATCGACTGACAAAGCTCGAGCGTCCTTGTTGAAAGACCCTTTATCTTTATGCATAAAAAAATTAGTGGTAACTATTAGTTGTAGATTGAAGGAAAGGATTAGTTGATGAATACAATTTAAAAAGTGTACATCTCAATTAAACCCACAAAAGAATTTGCCCAAGAACCCGTATATTATGGATTTTCTGTATGCTACAAATTGTCTTTGATATTTCAACCAGTATCTACCACAATCAAATCCATCTAAACGGAATTTGATTATAGAACGGATCGTCACTTTTCTTCATTATCTATCAACTTTATGAGGATGAAGACAATTTATTTTTAGTCGCGTGCGACTCTCACTATGTCGGTTGGTAACCGATTTTCTTTTTTTTTGTTTTTAAAATATCATTGTAAATATTGAGCCGATTCTAACGAAATTTGAAACCCTTATGTTGTTTTACATTCTCTTTCAAATGATATAATTGACAAAGTCTTCCCAAGGTTAGCCCGGGAATTATTTAGTTTTGGAAATAACTTTATAACTATTCGACTGATTCTAACGAAATTTAAAATCTTATGTTGTTTTACATTCTCTTTCGAATGATATAATTTCCAAAGTTCTTACAAGGTTAGGCCAGGAATTAATTTGTTTTGGCAATAACATCATAACTATTTGGCCAATTCTAACGAAACTTGAAACCCTTATGTTGTTTTACAGTATCTTTCGATTCATATATTTGTCAAGGTCCTCCCAATGCTAGCCCGCGAAGTATATTGGTTTGGCAATAGTATCATAACTATTGGGCTGATTCTAACGAAATATGAAACCCATGTGTTGTTTTACATTCTCTTTCGAATGATATAATTGCCAATCTCCTCCCATGGTTAGCTCGGGAATTATTTTGTTTTAGTTATAACATCATAACCTTTTGCCAGATTTTAAGGAAATGTGAAACCTTTATGTTGTTTTACATTCAAGGTAAGGCCAGGAATTATTGAAAGTGTTGAAGGTTATAAATCAGAATAAGTGAGATCACGCGACATTTTGGTCAGCAGACCTTTTTTGATAAGAATATCTATTAAAAACAACTTCCTTTTCTTTCACAGATGTTAGATAAATACCACTTACAGTCTTCAAATGTTAAACATCCGATAAAGCTAAAAGGAAGGAAGATTTTATACGTTTTGGCCTGTTTTAGCCAAAGAATTATCAAATCGCTACAATGTTACGAGTTATTTATTACAGTCTTAATACTTAAATGTCTGAGAGGCAAGAAATACTTAAGAGAATTTTAATTATTTATAAACGGTTGTCAAATGCTCAATTCTGTCACCTTTGATCATTACAGGAATAAAAACCCCGACTGATGACGTACAAATGGGGAAATATATTTGCGGTTAATGGCCAGCGTGTCACATAATTCTTTAATGTAAGCAGGGACCTTTTGTAGGATATTTAACTCTAAATGACCGTGATTATAGTAATTCTATAATTTATTCTTCTCACTGAAAGATGAATGGAATAAAAGTAATTAAAAAACGTTAACCTGACGTTAAAAAGAACAAATGTTTAAAATGTATTAAAAGTATAATGAAAATGAAGGAATCAAAAGTTATCGGTGATATATTATAAACCAGTATTTTGAATAGTTAATATTTTACTAATGAAATATTTTGTAAGTTAAATATGTAGTTTGTAAAAACTAAAAAATTTAGAAAAAGGGTCGTGGGGTACTATAAATACTAATTAGCCTCTTGTACTCCGAAATTCTCGTTTGCCGAGTGGGTACCAGTTTCGATTCTCGGTGAGAGTTGGCGAAATTTTTTGTTATCGTAAGGTCGGAGCAAAACTTCCGAGAGAATGGACTTAAAATTAAGTATGCAAGTTTCTTTTTTGAGTTATTAAAAAAATAATTATATCTCGACTTATTTCCTCAATGGAAAATAGACCTCAAATATTCTCGCTTACCCGGCCAGCGCTGTTTCATTCATTCTTGCTTTAGCTTCAGTGTGGTTCGGTTCTCGTTAAAGTGTCCAAAGTAGTTGGCTTTCTTTTTGCAAACGTTGTTAAAGGGTCCATTGCAGTTGGTATTCCTGTAGTAACCCACATTGAAGTGTCAATTGCAGTTGGCATTCTTTTTGTAGCCAACTTTAAATGGTCCATTGCAGTCGCATTCTTTTTGTAAGTCTCGTTAAAAGTCCATTGCTTCCGGAATTCTTTGTGAAACCTTCGTTAAGGTGTCAATTCCAGTCGTCATTCTTTGTGTAGCTTTCGTTAAAGTGCCCATTGCAGTCGCCAATATTTTTCAACCAGTGTTATAGTGTTCATTTCACTCGGCATTCTTTTTCCAACCAGCGTAAAATGTCCATTCCATTAGTCACTCTTTTGTAACAGGTTAAAATATACAGTGCAGTCTGGATTCATTTAGCAACCGAAGTTAAAGTGTCCATTGCAGTGGATAGATGGAGAGAATGGAATAACTACATTTAGTGGATCTACTAATTTTCGTGGATTCAGAACCACGCACCCCTATATTACTCATTTCTTTCTATCGCTTATTCCTCTGTTATGCCACGTTTACTCGTTCAGCTTCATAAATATAGCAGGAGAGGCAATTAATTTCTCTTTGCTTTTACAGTTTGTCTTTCATTCGTGTTTATTGTTGCATTTATACCGTTATGTGTATTTAAGTTGTATAAACTTATGAGAATGATTTTTTTTTGGCGTTGGGTATGTTGCCGTGTTTTATTTGCTAATATTAGTTTATGATGTAATTTTTCACTTTAGTTATTTTTATCTTTAAATTTAGTATTTCATTTTGATCATGCGGTTTACGCCTAACTTTACTTAACTTTGGTGTTAGTACTGTGGTGCTCGGTTGATGTAATAGGTAGGCTACTGGCACCATATTGCAGGATTTAATAGGTCCAGCGAGAACTCCACAATTGGACGCATGGTGGTCTTATTAAATCCTAAACACACTCCACACATATAAAATATGTCTAATATGAAATTAAGAAGATGAGAATGTATATAGTATTCTGCATATATGAATTAGAATAGTAAATGAAAATATATATGTAAATAGTGAGGAGGCAAGCGACCGTTGGAGGTGCCCTTGGGAACAAACAAAAAGGCGAACACGAGAAAAGGATAAAAGGTCAAGACACCTGAATCAATACAGACTCTGTCCAAAGGAAATTGTAACAGAGATCTGTGACTAGCGAATCCTGTAATAGAGATAACATTATTGGAATATGTAGGTAAATCAGACACACACAGCCTAGGGATGGAAACTTAGGAGCTCGACGACGAAGGCTCGTCCCACGAACGAGTTTAGGCCATGCCTCCTAGGGAATAAAACTAATATATAATCGAGCAATTCAGGAAGACAGGTCATTAAGTTTCATTAATTCGATTGTCATTAAATCATTAAGAAGTATTAAGGCATTAAGATTAATTCGTTCCCATATTAGCGTTACGGAACCCATTTAATTCGCCTAAATCCTGTCGATCCAGAATTCAATACTTAAGTTGAATAGAAAATCTGCTTATCGCCCGCAAAGTACTTTGTGACGTGCCGCTTGCACCTTTAATAATCCAGTATTGGAATAAAATATTTTTTGCTACGTCCTTTCTCAAAGTCCTTCTTTACCTCGATTACCTGTAAACCTTCGGTAAGCCTAGCCTAAATCAGAACACCCGTGAAGATTCATCTTTGGAGTCTGATAATTCGCTTTCATATAAATTGGCTATTTATTAATTTGGTAACCCCAGGCTTTCCATAAAGTGGTAACAGAGGAACCTTTCCTATAAACTGGTGACCACCTATAGTACCTCACTTTTGTTTATTTACTATACACTTCACTTTGCGTCTTTATATATTTGAGTTTGGTATTATTTCACTTATCACTCTTTTTTACATATCGATAATAATTTTAGGGTAACTTAGCACTTCCGGTTGATTTCTTCGAGTATCCCATCGGTATTCTTGTTTGGTTGTCTCTGTCATTGAGTATGGTAGTGGTCGGGTTGGTTCTTATTTGGTTTAATGATTACTAGTTTTAGTTTTGGGGTTGATGAATTCCCTTTAAGTAAATAACAGTGTTTTCTCAACTTTAGGCTGGTATCTTCTTCAGGGGAATCGAATGTTTGCTCTGCAAATATTGGCGTAAGTGCTTCTATTTTCCTATATATTTTCTCCGCCTTTCTTTTCTTGATTTTAATACTGAGCAATTCCATTTCTGCCTCTTGATGTAGACTTCTCTGACTACTTTGCCCTCTTTGGGTGTCTGTAATTAAGTAGAGAGCTTTGATTTGTATCCTCTGGAGTTCCAGGTTTTGGTTTTGGTTTCACTGTTGATTGTAATGGGAGGGTATACGAGTACTTACCTTCCAAGTGCAATGTAAATTATTTTTTTTGTTTGTCCTACTTAACCCCTTTAAGCTGCCTAGTAGGTTTAATATTGGCGTTGCCTTGCTTTAACTTTCTGCTATGTAAGTTTTATAGCCTCTTGATGTTATTTTGAATCCCACGATTTTGCCCTCCAAATTGAATCCGAATTTATCGAGCGTCTCCCCCTAAGAATTACACCAAATGGAACGAAGGGGACACCGCAAGAAGTTGCCCCAAAGATTTTCACATATCTCCAAATCTCCTTTATCAAGTGCCTAGAAGTACCGACTGGATTTATAATAATATGACTCGACAATAAAGACCTAGAGCAATTGCTATCCTCAGTAAGAAGCATCACTCTCAAGAAAATCAACCTTGAATTGAAGACTCCCTTGCAGATCACCGAGATTAAGGGTGTGGTCTTTAGAAAAAAAAATCAAACCCTTAGTTGGAACACATACATAGCAAGAAATAAAAGAGGAACACTCGAACAAAGACAACCATAGCTAAAGATACACGAAATAATCAAATTCAGAGAACGCACACGTTTTCAAATGGTGTTTAAAAGTACTGAAATGACCTCTATGATTATGAAAAAATGACTCATTGCATTCCGCAGAGGGTCTCGAAGCCAATATACAAATATATGTTTTCATCAATATACAGATTCGCTTCCATGCTGCGTAATAAAAGACCACATTAGCACGTAATGCCTACCCTAAAGATCTCGTGATGTGTTTTTAATATGGGTTGTAAGGTCACACCTATAGAAGCTGTTAAAACGCAAAAAAGAAATGCATAAATTGCGGAGGAGCCTACCAGACCATGGCCATGGTATGCCCCGAAAGGAAGGACATCGTAAAGAAGAAAGAAAGGGAAAATCATGAAACAACAAATGGACAACGGAACATGTCATAAGCTGCAGCAGTGAAAACAACCACACAACCGAGAATGAAAACACAAATTAATCTCGACGGAAAAGTTTAATGTCAAAATTCTAATGTTTATACCTCATGCACACATCTTGAACATAGCGAATCCGAGAAGCTATGCCACGTCACTTAAAGCTAAAAGAATCGAGCCAATAAAGTTTCCCAAAGACGCTGACTTTTAGGTGATCTTCAACATAAATATAACGTAGAACACCACTAATGATTTGTCGGAACAAGCTGGATAAAATATTTTAAAGACGACGAAACGGATACAGAATAAAGTAACTCGGAAACTAGCACCGAAGAATTCACTCAAGAAGCGAAGATTGAAAGGAAAAAAATCACAGAAAACTAGAAAATCTAAATCGAAAGAGAGCATTTCACCAAAATAGCAAACACCGACACAGTCTACTTCAATCACTTGTAAATGAAAACCAGAATATAAACGAGAACAGAACGAGAGAACGAAAAAACGCTAAATCTAACCACCAGAAGCTACCAAGAACAGGAAACTAACGAAACTTTCATCATGGATAGAAGGAAATTAGAAATTTTACTGATAAATACAAACGATTTGAAATATAAAGAACACATTTACGGAAACATTTTTCTAAACTCATACCCTGATATAATATTTACATCAGGACACGAAATAGACTTAGAGATAAATAGAGTGAAGATATGGAAATATAACATCATAACATCTAACCCTTCAAGAGAGAAGAGATTCGATTGAGGTTCCATTGCGGTGAAAAGGAGCTGGGCTAAAAGACGCAAGAGGGACTAATAAAATCTTATGATGCAATAGAAATAGAGCTCAATTTACCAGCCTTATAAGTGAAATGGGTTATCAAACTCCAAGGAGAGACGGCATCTCAATTGCTAACTTCACAAGATTATCCAACAGTGAAAACCTGTCATTTTTATGGGTGATAAACGCACACTGCACGGAAAACGGACACACAAACACAAATAGTGCGAGCAAGCACCTGAAGACGATGCTAATTCGGGGAATGCTTCGAAGGCTATGGCCGGAATTCACAACTCACGTCAACAACAAAGTAGCTTTAAAACAAGATATCTGCCTATGGAATTTTAACCTTTTATTTAATTACCATTTAGAACCTGTGGCCATCCCATTTAGCGAATACTTAGTATCCCTGCCAAAAAATAACTAGCTTCCCATACAAAAACCATCAAATGAATGGAAAGCTTATCATCAGGAAGAATGGACAAAATTTAAAGAGATACTTAGTAAATCTGAACCGAAGTCACTCAACGAAGCGACATTAAAAGAAATTGAGGAAGAGCTCCAGACAATTTGAGAAGCATTGTTAAGCACAGATAATGAAGCGATCCCTAATCAGCTCATAGAACAATCTATAACTTCAGATGATCACCTGAACTCATTGATAAAAACGCAGAAGTAAGAACAATTTATGAACAGATACGTAGAGATGGA
This sequence comes from Ceratothoa steindachneri, assembly GCA_963969495.1. Taxonomy (NCBI): domain Eukaryota; kingdom Metazoa; phylum Arthropoda; class Malacostraca; order Isopoda; family Cymothoidae; genus Ceratothoa; species Ceratothoa steindachneri. Next base: position 120,856,278 of record OZ018331.1, read on the forward strand.
CCAATTCGAGAACAATACATAGATCTAAGAAGAAAAATAATTGGTGGAACAGACCAATTAACAAGAAAGACGAAGAAATGACGCCTAAAAGAATTCAGGAAATGGGAAAACTGGATAAAAGACAAGCCAGCAAAGGAAAAGATAAGAATCAAGGATGAAAGAGGAAACCGGTTAGAAAACAAAGCCGACGTTGAAAAAGTATTCAGAGAACACTAGAAGAAAGTTTTTAAGATCACTAAAAAAAAGAAGAAAAATTCGACATCAATTTTGAAAATACGATTATAGAAGAACTTATCAAATATTTGAAAGAATATCCCTACCACCATCACTTTGTCGATATAAACAGGAACATCAACGAAAGAATTGATGCTATCATCACGACCGTCAAGCTTAATAGCATCAGGGGCATCAGGACTTACGAGGAAAATTACGTAGAAGCGCCAATTAACATCCCCGGGCTAAAGAACGCTTTCAATGCGTTCCTAACTGCAAGCTATATTTCAGACGACCTGAAAGTGACGAAAATTATTTTCATGCCAAGACTTGGAAAACCACCTTATTTGGTAGAAAATTAACGACCTATTTCCCTACTTGGTTTCATCGAAAAGGTATATGAAAATATCTTAAAAGGCAGAATCGATCAACATCTCAAAGAAAGAAATGTTTAGAATGATTCCAATTAGGATTCCACAAAAGCAGGGGTACGGAAAATATGGCACGATGCCTAATTATACAAGAACTAGCCAATGCAAAAAACGAGAAGATGAATGTAAACATCCTCTGCCAAGACGTGCCCTAAAGCTTTCGACAAAGTTTGGCAGTTGTGCATCAAGTACGAAACACTAAAGCTAGGAATCAACATATAAGTGTAAGAATACTGTGCGACTATGTCATACATAGATACGCGTTTATAGAGCTAGACAGTCAGCATGGAATACGATTTAAGCTAGAAACCGGCTTCCTCTGAGGTGGGTGTTTGAGCCCAGTATGATACAGTATCTACACCGAAGATATTCTACCTACAAGAGCCACTGAAGGGTATATGAAAATACAACTCGCAGACGACATAACACACGTGATTGTGTCACCGTACAAACAGGGTCAATTCCAGGCAAGAAAGACGACGGGGGGGGGGGGGAATTGTAAGAATCAATCAATTCTAGTAGAAATAGAAAATTAGCACAAATAAAAAAAACATATCAAGATTATGACCCCCCTTTGCTCGCTCTTTCGTTGTAAAATATAATACTACCCTTTCTCCTGCACCCCCCTCTCTCCAACAAGAATCTATATTGCTAGCGAACGTCATACCTATCGTTATGCCGATTTCATTATCCCATGGTGAGATCTTGTCCACGATTCGAAAGGAACCGATGGCGCAATTTACTATGAGTGTTCTTATTTTTTTATTAAGGATAGTTTACTATTTAATGTTGGCACCTTTGGTGATCACTCAGATTTGGCACTTTGGTGTACCACTCAGAGTTGCCAACTTTGTATTGAGGTTTTCAATTTAACTCAACTTTCACACGAATGTACACGCACTTATCTGTGCCTGTAATATTTGGCCGGCAAATCAATGTATTTGCTATGATCTGTGAACTGTTTTAAATTAAGCTTTGACGTGAGGTTTTCTTACGAGCGTGAGAGGAGAGATGAGATTAGGGCTGAAAATGTAAGTGTTACGCCAGATGCATGAGTCGACCAGGGTAACTACTGCAAGGTGTAGTGAATTCTAAAGCTTTAATTCATTTGTTCTTTCTGAATTTGATCCATTTCATTATTTTTTGCTACAAAATTTAACCGTCACGCAAGCTATACGTATCAAACACTTCTATGTCATTAGTGCCTATAACTATTTTTTTTTAATATCTAATTACCTAGCATGTGATTTTGTAAAATATAGAAAATACTGACTAATTTATTCTTTCTTCCAGATATTAAAACCATTTCAGCAAGGTTTGATTCAATTCCAATGATTTATTCGATCATTAACGTCACGTGAGTTATCAAAATTTTGCACCCCTCCCCAAAAATATTTTCCCCTAAAATTTTGAGCGAGTCAGACCTAAATTTTCCTAAAATGCCTCCTCAAATATCACAAAGATTACTGGAATTGGAAATCGAAAGCACATTCCCTGGACCAAATTTCTTCACGAAAATAATCAGTGCAACCACTACTGACAATACGTTTTCGGGTGGATTTGAATTGCTTCAGGAGACGCTCACAGAAGACGAATTGCAGTCAAATGGAGATAATTCCAGCTCGCCTCAGGTGTATTTGAAGACGTTAACTGATGCATCTGTTAACGATTCGTCGTCAATGGAAACAGTTAACTCGAATGAAACTGATGTTTCTCTTATGTTAGCGGATGATGCTGTCTTCTTGTACGATCGGAGAGACATTCGGGCGTTACTTATTTGTCTCTATGTGATTGTCTTCATCATAGGATTCGTCGGTAAGTAAAGCATTCTATTAATTTAGATCTAGGGTGGACAACCTTTCACATAGCGCCTGAATAAAAGTGTCATATAGCACTCAATTGCTAAAGAAAAAGCAAATCTACTCATACAAAAAGTATCTACAAATATCCATTAGGTAGAAAAAACAAAAGATATTCAGTAACAGCTAGAAATTAATTTTATTGGGAATAAATGTAAAACATAAGCATTATTTAGTGTTTTTTATTCTTTCACGCACAACTTTTAGCGAATGTCACCTATTAATGTTTTCAGTTAGTAAGACTAGGAATAAATAGCAATAAGCAATAGAATAGAATAGAAGAAAAGTGTGGTAGAGAGGACAAAAAATTGAATCTACACCTCTCCCCAGCCCATCTTCTCTTGTTGCGAGGAGCAAGGGATAGGGTGGGGGAGGAAGCCAGGACCACCCTTCACCCCCAACCTTATACTTGGGTGTACAGAGGGAAAGATTTAGGGGTTTTGGGAAGATAAGGGAAGGAAGAGGAGGGAAAAGAGATAGTATATTGGCGAACTAGGAGGAGATTAAAAAAAATGATCTAGGTGGTGATGGCCCTATATCTAAACGTGGTGCTGATACCACAGTGTGTATTACTCAGGGCTGCTTTAAGGAGCTGCGGGGCCCCCTGAAGCGCGGGGCCCATAACACGTGATACATGTACTACTAGGTTAAACCAGGACTGGTATTACTTTATCTTTTTTTATATTCATTTTTATTCCTTGACCCTGTCCCACGTTTGTATGTAAAGCCTGTTTGGGAGCAACAGTAGCTAAGGATTAGGGCGAGAAAGGAAGGAAGTTGGAGAGTTGCGAAGAATTGCAAGTTTGCTTGGAGATAAAGCTAATCTCTGTCCATAGTTGTAAGTTTCAATTCAGTAGTAGAGTAAATACCTTAGTGTCAAGCTACTGATAGTTGCGTCAATCAAAATCAATCAATAAATCGATGTCAATCTATTGTCAATAATGATAAGTATTGTTTTACTGTATTAGTGTTTTGTTAGGCGTTTAAACCATTATTTTTATATATTTTATACTGGTAAGTCTCATTATTATTTTACCCTGTATGTATATATTCGTTCTAATCCCTTTACTTGGTTTCCATAAAATTGATTTAGTTGTATTTATCTTTTTTCCTGTTACGTAAGTCATATTTGGTTGGTTGATTCTTTTTCTTTTAAAGTTATTTTTCTTCATCTTGTCTCATGTTCGGTAATTTTTGTTTTAGCGATTAATGTATTAGGTTGTTGATATCAATTATCTTAATTTATGCGTAGTCAGATGGTAGAGTTTTGTCATAATTGGGGCTCACTTTCAAGAATGATTTTTCGTATCCAGTGGTTGTCTTATGTGGGTAAAGGGGGTGAGCGAGCTCAGTCAGACTCTATTTTGTGATGGAGAATTCGCCAGTCTTCTTCTTCTCCATCCTTCGAGTGGTTACCGGTCATGGAATATACCTCTTTGGGAGAGGAGCACACCATAATCGGTGACAAGGCCTACTTAATGTTTAGGCTGGAAATTGTCCTTGTGATTACCTGGCTTCTGGCTGTGGGTAGTTGACTTGATGGTGATAATAATAATGCTAATCTGAATGAAAATAATAATAATATTTCTGTCCGTCTATTTATACTAACGCTAATTAAGGGGGCGTGACTTCTCATCTCTTAATCTGAACGCGGGGCGGAGCTTATCGGGTCAAAGGTAAGTGTGTGTGTTCTTTACTAAAACTGCTGGGTTGAGTTTATATGGTCAAAGGATATGTGTATGTTTAGTGTAAGTACGTGTCACTAAGAGAGTATTTGCATTTGGCTTCCTGACCGGGCTTATCAAGCCGATATCCATAGCAAGATTAATTTCGTCCTTTAACAGGTTCATGTGTGTCCAGCTATTTTTAACTGCCTCCGTTATCTGTGTCCAGACCTTCGGCTCACATTTGTTTCTTAAAGTGTGTATGTTTTTAAATTCGTTTGAGAATCCAACGATTTCTCTTCCATCATTGATACATATTAAATTGAGATTTAACATTATTTACAAGTATTTGCTTTGTTTCACATTAATTATTTGTTAAAAGATGGCATATTATTTCATTGTTCGATTTGTGTGTCTAATCTCAAGATTTCATAAGGCCAACAGGGTGCTCATTTGTGAGGTTCCTCGTTGGCTCTACTCCACCTTGCAGTTGGGCGCCAGAGTCTTCTTTTCTACTTTAATATTTCGTCTTCTTCTTCTTCTCTTTCTATGACCGCTATAGGTTATTAGGTGGTTATTCCGCCAATACACTGGATAGCTCTGGTCACAATAAGCACCCAAACCTATATTTTTGTTATACAAGGGGAATGAAGTCAATTGCTAACGGGAAGTCTGAATTTGCAGACGAAATTTCCTTAGGCTTAAATCGGCAACGTCGTGGGAATACGGGTATTAAAACAAAGAGATACGAAAAATATATATTATGGAATGAACAGTTATGATTAACAAGTGAAATTATACAGTTTATGAGTGGATTGAATTTTACGCGGTTGAATTAACTTTGCACGAGTTAATGAGAATTAGAGTACACATATAATGATTGATAATAAGATTGACAAATATTAATTAGATTATAGTTGAATGTTAAATAAGTAAATATTATAAATGTATGATAAATATTTATATGGATTGATAAATATAGTTAAATGGATTGGGTAAATATTAATATAGATTGATATGTATAATAGATTGTATGGATTAAATTGGATACATAAATAGATTAAATAAATAAATAATATAAATAGATAATATAAATATATTAAATTGGATACATAAATAGATTAAATAAATAGATTATATAAATAGATTACAACGGAGTTGGGAGGGTCTGTAAATGAGAGAAGAACCACGCATTAATTCGCGATTCTTTTGGGACATATTTAACTAAAATTTACTATTTAATTATTACAGACCTGAATCCGATGAGCCGAGCAGCAAAGTGAAGGAATCTAATGTTTGATTTTAAAACGCCTTGGAGATCGGGCGTACCAATCACACGATTTAAGTTATGGTTACCAACCTTTCTTGAAACTATGTATATATATATATATACTGTTATGATTAAATATTTCCACTTGTAGGGGTGTAGATCGCTACACCGCCATGATACTTGGAAATAAAGGTTGGGGTCACCACTGAGCCCTGGTACTATTTGATTTGCTAATTCCTCGCCAAACACCTCTCTTGTTTTCTCACTAACTGCTGTTGTTCTTATCTTAATTAGCTTATTTAGGGACTCAGTTCCAGCTTCTTAGTTTCCTCCTTTCTATCTTTCTATCCTTCTCGTATTTGTTATAATATATATCGCTTTGCTTTATATTTTCTGCAGCTTCAAGAGGTTGAATTTTGAGAGGGTACCCATTGTAATTCTCGGGTAGATTAGCGTGGCTTGAATTTTTCCTGTTTTTTTTTTTTCTCAATTGAACGATTTTAACTTGTATAATAATTTGAATGCAATTTTTTCTTTTTCAATTCTGCCGGTTACGTGTTTCGTATAACTTGATTTTGGTATCATCAACCCTGTACTTTTCAGTCGTTATTGTATCTATACCTATCAGTCTCTGCGCATATATCAGCTATCTTCTTTCTGTAAACTTGTATTATATTTAATTCTTTTCGGTTTGTGCTAATTTTCCATTGTTGTTCATATTGGTTTATTCTTCTTATTTTTACTCCCGTCGTTCTTGCTTTGAATTAACTGTTTTTGTATTGTGTCACAATCATTTGTGTTATCATTTGCGAATTGTATATTCATACACCTTTCGGTGGTAGGAGGGGGAGATATCTGCGGTGTAGACAGCGTATAGTACCTGGCTGAGACACTTACCTTATGGGAGCCCAGCTTCTAGCATTTCTATTCATAACGTAGTCAAAGAGCATCCTTCTATTTTATTGTTTAGGCCTAGTTGAAGTATTTTGTATTATATACCCCTCTACCAAACTTTGCCGAAAGCTTCAGACATGTCTCTGCAGACGATGACTACACTCATCTTTTCGCATTTCGCCTTTGGTAATTTTCTTATTATTAGGCACAGTGCCATTTCCGTGTTCATGTTTTTTTTCGAAATCGATATTGGCCCTCATTATAAAGATTGTTTTCTTCTATGTGTTGAACTAGTCTGCTTTTCAAGATCTTTTCGTATACCTTCCCGATGAAGTCAATTAGGGAAATAACTCGGTAATTTTCCACCCGACTTGCTTATTTTCGAGCTTTTGGGATGAAAATCATTTTCGCCTCTTTCAGATCATCTTAAAAGTAGTATGTATTCAGATACGATGTGAAAACATTTTTTAGACATCCAAAGATGTTACTTGGCGCTTTCAAGTAAATTTTTCTCTTTAAGTCCTGAGGTTTCTGGTGCTTTCTGTTTAAAACAGCTTATTGTTCTTCTAAGCTCTTCACTCATGATGGTGGCGTCGATTCCCTCGCTGGTGTTCCTGTTTACTTAGATAAACTGGTGTGGGTATGCTCGATCAATTATTTGGTTGAGTTCTTCTACAATCCTATTTTCAAAATAAATGTCTAAGTTTTGTTTCTTTCTTCACTGATTTTAAAAACGTTCTTCTAATGTTCTCTAAATATATTTTCAACGTCGGTTTCATCTTCTATCTTGTTTTCTCTTTCATCTTTGATTCTTATCTTCTCCCCCTCTGTCTTGTCCTTCTGTCTGTTTACCCATTTCCATTATTCTTTGGGTGATCTTTCTTCGTCTTTCTTGTGGATTAACCCGTTCCATTATTCACTTTGCTGAAGAACTATCATTGCCGTGAGGTATCTCTTTTTCCTTCTCAGTTCGGTGCAAACTTCTCTTGGTGGCCATTTTTACCTATCTCTTTCAAAATTGTTCTTCTCTCTATATTTTTACTGATCATTTCAGGTATCAATCTAAAGTTAGGGATGGTTATATGGGTTCCTCTAGGGCTTTTTTCATTAGCTGCGCTTCTAAACGCTTCTCTAATTGTTTGGAGACCTTAGCCCATCTATTCCAATGTCGCTTCATTGAGCGTTTTCCGTAAATATTCCCTTAAGGGGTTTTTATATTTCTTCCAGTTTGCTTGATGGTAGGCCTTCCATTCTCTTGATGGCTTTTGTAGTGAGAGCTGGTTACTTGTTAGCAGGGTGGTTGTGGGATCGCTAACTAAAATGTTCACAGGTTATATGTGGTAATTAAAGGGATGGTTAAAATTCGACAGGAAGATATCCGGATTTGATGCCACGTTATTGTTGATGTAAATTGTAAATTCAGTCTCTAGCATTTGAATCTTTCACCATTATAGCATCGTCTTCAGATGTCTGCCCGCACTGTTTGTATGTGTGTACCCGTTTCCTGTGAGGGACGCGTTTAAGTCATCCATATAAATGAGAGTTTTCTATTGTTTAATATTTTCATATAATTAGCGATTTTGAGGCCGTCTCTTCTTGTAGGCTGACGTTCCGTTGCTATTATAGGACTGATGAGTTCAAGTTGTACTTCTTTTGTAGCTTCCATTAGTTCCTGTTCCGTCTTATAGTTCAGCTCCTTTTTGATCGCAATGGCGGCTCCGTAGAATCTCTCTTGAAGGGTTAGTTGCTATGATATTAGTTCCATAGCTTCGTCCCTATTTTCTTCTAAATCTAGACTCAGCTCTCAGTCCAGCCCTAGCTAAGCCTCTTCTCTTTATTTCTGACACCCCGTCTTCTTACTCTACCTCCTCACTTTCCCTCCAACCTCTCCCACAATTTTCTCTGGTCTGCCTCTAATTTAACAGGGTGGACGTCGACCAGCTTCGTCTCACCCAACTATTTCGATTCAGGTCGGGGGGCAAGCAACAACGTTCCCTCACTCCTGAGCTCCGGATGGGGATGGTGGGTTTTTAAAAACCTGCTTCATCCCCACCCTCACCTTCTTCACCCCCCCCCCCCCTTTTTGTCTCCATTTCACAGTCTAACGACTTACGCCGAGGCTAAGGCCGAGCCGCCATGCCGATGGGCTGCCAGCCTACTAGGGGGAAGAAGTGGTCTCAAATAGCGGCAGCTGGTTCCCCTCCGCCCGACGTTTTCATCCCTCGCAGAGCGGGGTACTGCATAGGGTGATTAGCGTATTTGTCCCGTGCTAAAAATAGGGTCGCGATGGCCATATATGAAGACTTCAATACTTCCTCTTTACCTTCACCTTTAGCATCGCCGGAGCCGCCTTCGGGCAGCTCCACCAAAAAATAGGGGTTTCCCACGCCCCCTGTGCTTTCACAGGGGATCATCTAAAACTCTTCGAACGGAGAGGTGGCTTACTCCTCTCCCATTCTTGTGGGTGCAGGGTACTCCCCCTCACTCCCTTCTCCGGAGTTGCCCTTGGTCGACTCCCTCTTTACAACGGCAGTACCTCCTTTACTTTCCGAGGGGCCTGCCAAGAAAGCACGCCAGAAGCCCATAATTGACGGCTCCCGGTGGGAGCGGCCCGATAGGGCCCAACCCTTTAAGGGGGCGAGAGATGACAGGGCCCGTCGGCCCGTGCCTTACAAAGTCCTGCTGGCGTACATTTTGAACTTACAGGTGGTCACTGTACGTGCCCTCATCTCTTCCCCGACAGATGTCGGTTCGCCGGCCCTAGACAAGACGACAAAATGTTTCTCGAATGGGATCCATGATGTCTTGGGGTTTGCACATGGACCCCCTCCCCTGAGATGAGCATGGTCCCTGAGGTGACCTAGCCCTAGACAGTAGGATCTTCCATGGGGTCAAATCCGGCCTCAGCGCTAAGCACAGAACCCGTATCCGCCCCTATACAAGCTCCTCCTCAGACGGCTCGGGCCGCCGAGGTCTCACAAGGAGAGAAGGGATCTCCTCACCCAGTTTGTGCCCCGCTAAGAGCCGAAACTCTCTCCAGTTCGGAGAAGGATCTTGCGGAGGCCGGCTCATCTGGCCTAGGGGCTCCTGCCAGCGGAGGCGAGGAGCGGGTTCATTCCTCGCCATCATTTACTAAAAAGAAAAAAAAACAGAAACTAAGCCAAGATCAGCACGTCCGGCCCCAGTGGTCCTCCGGGTGGGAAGTTCCTGACAAAGATTAAAGGTGCGCAGAGCGGAGCCCCTCATTCTGAGGTTACCTGAAGTTTTCGAGCCCGCTGGCTTCAAACGCTTTCTAGTTATTCGCTCCACTGATGGCAGAGAACAACACTAGCTATCCTGATTGGTAGAGAGCCGAAGGTAAGCTGTTTCTCAGACGGGAGCCTTCTGGCAAATGCGTTGGATCCCTACGAGGCGGCAAAGATGTGTTCTTCGGACACTTGATCGCACCCCGGTGAGTGTGACGCCCCACTCTACCATGAAATTTGTGAAAGGAGTAGTTTATGAGAGCGAACTCTTGGACTACTATATATATGACATCACATTAGAGCTGGCCGACCAAGGAGCGTTCAAGGTTGAACGTGTGATGAGAAAACAGGGAGGGACCTCGAGACCCACCCCTAAACTCTTCGTCACGTTCAAATGTGACAAGCTCCCTGAGTCAGTTCGTGGCCGTTGGTATCGCTACCGCGTGAAGGCATTTGCGCTACTACCGAGGAGGTGCTACTACTCCCACCGCTTCGGCCATACGAATTGCTCGTGTAGACGTGCAAAGTGGGATTACCCGAAGTCTTTGTAAGTTTCTAGAAGGCCGCACAAGATAAGTACAAATCTTGTGTGTCCAAGGGTGGCAATTGCGAAGAGCCGGGCTCGCTTCTTCGGAACCATGTGGGGCGTATCTCCTTGAGAAGGAAATCCTAGCCATTCAATAACAGGATCATCTCTCATTTTGTGAGGCTAAGGACTTGGTCCTGGCGCGCGTGGCGCTGCCTGGGACGTCCTATGCCTCAATGTTAAGAAAGACCCGTTCGGCTCCTGGCTCCTCCAGGCATACGAGCATGGTCGTTTCCGCACCCATTTAGAACCCTTCTGCGTGTTCTACCCACCCTGAGCGCTCCCCTAGTAAAGTTGGCGGCACAAAGAATTCACAATCAACGTTTCACGAAAGGCGAAACAGCCGCGCACTTCCACCGAGTCATTAGACTCACAGGAGGCAACATCCCTGAAGTTGGTCGTGAGGCCATTTTCCAGGTTTCCTAAAGCTACCTGCTGAAAGGACAACAGAAGTAAGGGAGCTTCCGCTCCCACACCCACACCCGGGTGGCTCGGATATAGTGAAAACTCCAAAAGAGGGATCCCGGCATCTGAAGCCGCTCCGCTCGCCTGAGGTTTCGAGGTGGAGGAAGGAAAAGACTCGCATGTCGAGCCCAACCTCCCCTAATAAGTCCTTGAAGACCGATAGCGCCCGGAATTATGCCTCCGTAAAGCGTACGGCCATTATCGTAAGGTCTTCTCTTTAAAGAGGGCCTGGAGGTCATATTCCTTCAATGGAAATGCCGCGGACTCCGGGCCAACTGGAAGGAGCTGCGGGGGCTCGTCTATTCCCGTTCCCCGAGAGCTATATTTTTGCAGGAGACCATGCTGTGCGCGTGCCCCCTGCATACCCTCCCGGAGTATAATGAGTTTTCGACCACACAACCACGGGATAGGGGCAAGGCCTGAAGGATGTGCGATTTGATTTAGATACCTTCTTTCATGCAGTAGCTATGCAGCTTCATCTGAATAGGAGGTATACTGGTATTTCCGCGTACATTCTACCGTCTGCCGACTTCGAAGGGGACTTCTGCCGCGTCGTGGCACGGTTGCCAAGGCCCTTTCTCTTGCTCGGAAATCTGATCAGTAGACACCTCCTCTAGGGCGACTACTCGATTAATTCCAGGGGTCAAGTCCTTGCCGACCTGAACGTCGAACTGGGGATAGGTTTCCTAAATGTGGATAAGTGTACGCATTACTGCCCGGGAAACACTTCATTTTCCTTCCTTGATCTATCATTGTGCTCTCCAGATGCACAACCTGACTTTAGGTGGGGGTAGTTGATGACCTCCATTGTAGTGATCACTTTTCCATTCAAATATCATTTTCTGGGCCGCTGCCGCTTGATAGCCAGCCTCGGTGGTGCTTGGCGCGGGCGCGGTGGTTTGCATTTCAGGAAATAACCCTTTTCCCTGCCTCAGTCGAGGAGTTTAGATCGATAGATGAGGCCGTTGAGTTCTTCTCCGGCAACCTCATCTCCGTAGGCCTAACTACTATTCCTGAAACGTCTAGGCCGTTTTGCACGCCGACCTCTCCCGTGCTGGTCAGCTGAGTGTGAGGCGGCCCTTAAATATAAGTGTTATGCCTGCATGCGCTATAAACTCCGCCCCAACGATATCACTGTCGGTCAATTTGGTCGAAGTATGTTTCTAAGTCCGTAGCCGCACTCCTTCGCGGGCATACGTGTCTTCACTTAACGGGAAGACCCCTATAGCATATGTGTGGAAGCGAGTCAAAAGGGTTAGAGACAGGTTATCGCAGGACCCCACACCCCGTTCCTGATGAGAATGGGACGCAATCTCGGACTCCGCATCCGTGGCGGAATCCTTCTCAACTGCTTTCTCTGCAGTCTCTAGCTAAGATGATGCTCCGCTAGCATTCAATGCACGTCTTGATGTCACAGAAGGCCACCGACTGGACTTCACCTCCAGAGGCGAAGAACCCTTCAACGATAGGTTTACTTTGAGTGAGTTGCATTCCGCTCTCCCTTGGCGCGCAGACACCGCCCCTGGTTCGGACAATATCCCGTACGCCTTTCTGCTAGATTTGCTCAACAGGATCTGGGTAGAGGGTATCCTCCCCGACTCCTAGCGAATCACTACTGTGCTCGCTTTTCGCAAACCAGGGAGAGATCACTTTAAACCGTTCGCTTTCCACCCAATCTCTCTAATTTCTTGCGTGTGCAAGTTGATGGAGAAATTGGTAAATGTTAGATCAGCCTTTTCATGGACAGCAGAAGCCATCCGTCTTCTGCACAGTTCGGCTTCTGCAAGTTTCACTCCAGGTCGGATGCTCTGCTCCGACATGAATATGCCGTCTGCAAGGCCTTCCTTCTTAAACAGCACTATGCCATGATGATTTTTGATCTGGAGAAAGCCTATGACACCACATGGCGATACGGTATCATCGAGACTCTCTACACGATGGGGGCGACATTCTCGATTCTGCGTACAGGTGGGGGAAGCCCTCTCCGGCCAAATGAAATAAGAAGAAGGTGTCCCGCAGGGAAGTATCCTCAGTGTCACACTCTGCCCTGAGCATCAACGGCATCACATCGATGTTATCGGATGATGTTCTCACTTCACTCTACAACCATTCGATCTCTTTTGGCGCGGCCCAGATGCCAACTCTGGAGCGTTGACTCCAACAGGCATTGAACTGCGTCTCTCTTTATGCCGCAGCGCACATCCTTCGGTTTTCCTTGGCCAAGACTAAGGTGGTGCACCTTTGCCGCCTCGGTGGCTCCAACCTGACCAGACTTGTTTCTAAATGGGGCTGGCCCGAAGTGGTCGACTCGGACCTCTTTTTTTTATCTTGAATCTGACTGATGCCTCACCTGGGAGCTCAGCCTTAGGGTCTCTTGTACACGCGCAATGTATATTCTTCGCTCCGTGACGTACAGCGCCTGGGGCACTGAAAGGGCTACTGCCTTACTTTTTTATTGGTCCTTTGTTCGTTCGAAGCTCGACTAGGGATGCGAGTTTTACGCATACGCAGCCTAGCGTCTATTACGGAAGTTTGACTCAATCCACCACACCAGCTTTAGCCTGGTGACTGGTGCCTTCCGCACGTCCCCCATTTAGAGCCTACTTGTCGAAGCTAGGGAGATGCCACTTGCTCTGCACCCTGCACGGTGCATTATTCGCGCAAACCAGGCGGCTACCTCAGTCACCAACAGTTCTCATTTCATCTACAGATGATCTCGACGGTGCCTATTCTGCCGAGAAACGCCATCCTTACCCTAGTTTCTTTGGGTTTAGGGCTAGGAAACTCCTTCGAGAGATTGGTATAGCTCTCAGGCCGGTGACGCCCCTGGTTCTGCATAGAACGTCACCCTGGAGTGTACCACCTTTGACTATTTGTCGCCATGCCTCTGCTCCCAAAGCTTATATAGCCCGGGAGCACTGCGTTTGGCCTTTTTGTAGCACACTTCGTGTCACGCTGGAACCGTGCTCCTAGTCCCAAGAGTGGGTCGATTTCCATGCTGTATCCTCTCTGTTTGAAGTAGGCGGGGCTCTGCAAGACGCTGCCTCTGTCTTTTCCGTTGACCTGGTTGAAATACAATGTTCGGTACGGCAGAAAACGCGATGTGCCCGGTTCGAAGTCCGGATTGTGATATATAGCGACTCACAAAGCCACCTGAGTGTCTCGGGGAATTGTATGCTCCTTATCCCCTGATTTGCGATATCCATGATGCCACGGTTGAGGCGAACCAGGCGGATGTCAAGATTATCTTTTGTTGGGTTCCTGGACATATAGAAATTGCGGGGATGAGCGCGCCGATGAGGGCTCCATAGAGTCCACGAAGACTGGGTGACCAGGCCAGCGTTTCACTCTTCCTTACACCGATTACATGGCAGGAACACGGGCTACCCTCCTGGCGGATTGGCAAAAAAGATGGGAGACGGTCCATCGGAATTTAAAGTTACTTGTCATTGCGCCGCGATTGTTCCCATGGACCTACCCCCTAATTTCGTGACTGTTTCAGGTTGTTTTCTGCCGTCTCTGAATTGGACGCACTCGCAGGACGTACCGCTATTTGATGGAGCACTCGCTTGCGGCTTATTACGCCCACTGCCTTGTCCCCCAGACTGTTTGGCCTATTCTTGTTGACTTCCCCAGTCTGGGTGATGTTCTCACACGTTACCTGTTCCGGTACCGGGGCGATCAGCGTCGCTACCGTTTGTCCCTTGTACTCGGGACTGATTCGTGCACACGGACATGCGGACTATACCATTTTTTTTGGAGGAGGCTGGCCTCCTCCACTTTATTTGACTGTTTGTTGTGGGTCTCATGCTCCTGCGCTAGGAGAGGCGGGCCTCCTCCTTACGATGAAGCGCGCATCCTTCTTGTTATCTTTTTATCCTTTTTATGTTATTTACTTATTATTTGTCTCTTAATTAAGCTTAATCGTTAGCTGTAGTGAGTCCGGCGACTTATGCCCAAGTAAGCAGTCGCCAGATGGGCTCCTAAAATTAAAAAAATATCTAAATCTATCCCCATGTCCTGAGTGAGATAAAAATTATATCAGGATCTATTTTTTTGAAAATGTTTCCGTATGTTTTCTTTATCTTTCTATCTTCATATCTATGATATAGGTTTCGGTGTTTTCCTGTTCCTAGTAGCTTCGGGCAGTTAGTTTTAGCGGGGTGTTTTTTCTTTACTTCGTTCTGCTACTGTTTGAATTCTGCCTTTTCTTTTCTGGGGGTTGAATTATATGGGGCTGGTGTTTCTTCTCTAGGTGAAATATTCTTCTTTGATTTTTGAGTTTTTTTTGTCTTCCGTTATTTTCTCCTTATGACTCTCATTTCCTGTGCTGATTCATCTGTGCTTATTTCTGAGTCCAAGTCCTATATTTTCGTTTCGTCATTTTCCTTTATTCGTTTTCTTGATCTTTTCTTCGATTTGATCTTTAGTGGTGTTTTGGGTTATGCTAATGCTGAAGATAGTCGAAGAGTCTACTTCTTTGGGGAACTTCATTTGCTCTAGTCCATTGTTTTTGAGCATCTCATTTAGTGACATGGCATAGCTTCTTGGATTTGCTATATTCATTATCTTTGCATTCAAAATATACATTAATATCTCTACGTTTAATTCCCAGACGTGGTTGATCTGTGTCTCCAATCTTGGTTGTGTGGTCATCTTTGCTGCCGTTGCGTATGACATCTTCTTTTGTCCATTTGTTCTCTCCTGAAGTTCTCTTTCTATTTTCTTTATTATTTTCTTCATTTTAGTCCGATGAGGTCTTACGGAGTTGATACATCTTTTTATGTATTCTGCTACTTTCTGAGAGTGCGTCTTCCTGAGCCACACTCTTGAAATATAACGAGGTCTTTGTTGCACCAGTCCGTGGTAATAGGATCTTCCATTGCATAGCAATGGAAGAGAATCTTTATATTGATGAAGGCGTCTTTTTGTATGTAGTCCTGAAGGATCTTCATTAAGAATGCAACGAGTCCCTTTTTCAAGATTTTGGAGATCATTTCTGTATTTTCACACAAGATTTTGAAAACGTGTGTATTCCTTGAATTTGATTAAATTCTGTATTTAGGCCATGGTTTCCTTTGTTAGAGTTCTTCCTGTATTCTTGGGGTACATGAGATCCAACCCAGGGCTCGATTTTCGGCATTCGGCATACCACACTCCTGCTAACGGTGATCAGGGGTGGAGTCTTTGCTTCTGAATTAAGTTTCTTAAGAGTGATGCTTCCTGTCGATGATAATAACTGCTCCACGTCTTTATTTTCGGGATATATTACTATAAATCCCGTCGATCCTTACAAACACTTGGTTATAGGTATTTGTAAAGCGCTAAATATCCTCTGGGCTGCTTCCCGTGATGTCATCTTCGTGCCGCTCGTGTAGGTCTCAAGGGGAGTCTCTTAAAAGATTCTGGATGTTCCACCTTTTTAAATGTACCCCCTATCCAAGGGAGGGGGATGCATCTGAAAAAGATACCCTTCTCCCCCACTAGGAGAGAGAACTTTTATTTTTCCGATTTTCTAAATCGCATGCCTGCCGGTTGTGCACTCTCCTTGGTCGTTTTACCTAAATTGACCTAGTCCTAACTGCAGTCGGCAGTTGGGTTCAGGCTCGCATCCGATAACCGGCATCCATTTTCTGGTTCCCTAACTGGTTTCCTGCAAGGGTTCACTATACCCTTATACTTACTAACTGCAACTCAGACTTTACCAACGACCAACTCATATACTACAGATATGAAAGAACTTAGAGATTAATAGTAAATAAAAAAGAAAGGGATAGTTGAAGGAATAAGTAGGACCACCTGGGTGAGTAACATCGCTCAAAGGGAGCAGGACATCTCTCCATTCAGCCCAATGAGCGAATATATTTCTTCTATCCGCTTGTTGAAATTCGCCAAAAGCACTTGGCAATCTTTTCTCCTTTACCGGTGATGAGAATTAATATTGAAATCAGCCAGGCAATATATGTCCAGTGAACAGCACACTGCGTTATGAGTTGCTATATAGTGTTCTACCCTTATCAGGTAAATTGCACGCACGAGAGGAACTTTTATGTACAGGAATCGTTCCATAAGTATGCTTCGTCTTAAAGTGGCTGCAGTGCATTGCATGTTATTACCTGTTTATTTACACTTGAGATCGTGTAATGGAATTGTTTACGATCGTTGCGAGAATAATTGAATTTTGTAAATTCCGAAAGAATTTTATCTGTACAGTCGGTTACTCGTCACAGTGCAAAAGAAAAGGAGACAGTGATATTAAGCGTCTCTTTAATTACTAGTGGGAAAATGAGTTCTTATTTATTGCAGGTTCGTCAGGAAATCGTGTGTGCATTGTTTGTAAAAACCATCACTAAGATAACAACAAATCTGATCTAAATAAAATATAAAAAATCAGGGTGAAAGAAAATAAAAACTGATTAATAATGAGCTTGAACCACCCGAATTAGGGACAAAGTATGTCAATAATTAAAAGGAAGAAATAAGAAGCCATAATGTATTTGTTAAAAGAAGTGAAAGTGTGGTGATATTGGAAATGTTCTATGAAGTGACCTATACATTGGTTAAAAGCAGAAGCCTTTTTTGATGGAGAAGTAATTGGGTGCTTCTACAGTATCCGTAGTTTACGGGAGAGCAACGTACGGTTGGATGAGATATCGGCAGTACCAGTAGACAACTATACTATAGTGTACGGTAGGTTAGTTATTATCATAACGATAATTATTAATCAATTTTGAATATAATTCAGGTTTGATATGAAGTATATATTATAATTATTATTATAGTATTATAAATTTAAGACTCTTCAAGATCTTTAGATTCGCTCTATGACTAGTTATAGAAAGGTAGGTAAGGTAAGGTAAGGTAAAGAGGTCTATGGAAGACCTTTAGATTAAAAGGTAAGTAGCATGTTAATACTATGGGTTTTATTTGGTATGCTTTAGTGTTACGATTTTAACAATTTCAATAGGTGTTTCTCCCTTTTATTTTTAAACATTTTTATCGAATTGCAAGTTGAAATGATTTTCTAAGTAAAGAAAAGACCAGCGATATGCGTCTGATAACGCTTTAATTTTAATTTATGGTCATTTGCTTGCGTGGGTTTAACGCGTTCACAGTGTGAATCAAATTTTATATTATCGAAACCATTCATATAATTTTGAAGACTTCTATCACTTGGCCGCAAAGGCTCCACGTTTAAGCGAGAGCAAATTCAATTCATTAAGGCTGTCTCATCATAGGGTTTGTTTCGCCGCTCCGGAATGAGCTTTCTTGATCTTCGCCATACTCTTTCCAATGTGGAGATATCCTTTTGCAGATAAGGAGACAAAAACCGAGCTACATATGTATATATGGTCCCGGTTAAACTCTTATGGGTGTATCGTGTTACCACTTATAGGTGATTGAAGGCCCAGTTATGGGGTACAAGTTTCTTCACTGAAATTTAAGCGCGTTTTGAGGGAATTGGTTACTGGGCGCTAACCTTAGGCTGATTCCAGTTGGGGGTGACTATCCTCTCGTTTGACTTTGGCGATGTAGGCTGGGTAAGAGGACTGGTTGATTTCAGGTAGGAAAAGGGAAATCCGGGAAGGCGGATTCTCGGACTCTTTATTGGGTGGGAACTCGGTAGGCCTAGGCGCAATGAATTCGTTTTGTGCATGTCGGGTATTTGAGGCTGGTTTACTAATGTCAGGGCCTACTTTTAGACTACGCTTCCTCTTCTCGAGCTGACAATTGACCTTGTTACTGATAGCGGAACTTCTTTGTGCATTATTTTGAATCTTATTTATCGTGTAGATAAATGTAGGCGTGGCCCACTGTTGTCCAATCATGCGGTTTGGGCAGAGCTTACTTGAATGGAAAGTTTATTCGTGTGAACAAGCGGATAGAGAGAAAATGAGCCGGGAGCTTTGATTTAGGCATCTTCTAGATAATTTTATCTTGGCGACAGATATAAATTTAGGAAATAAGATTTCGTGTTTCACGGATTTGTGACGATAAACAAAGGTCCAGTGTCTTCCCTGTTTCTCAGCTTGGTGTTTGATAAATACATCTGCACAGCTGTTTCAGCGTCTCCCGGAATTTTGCAGCTGCCCGAATGGTCAGCAAAAATAACGCGAGAAGCGCCTTTTCTCATGTGAGTGCTTTTTAGAGACCGTGTGAAAGCATCTCAAATTTCTTTTTGCCTATAATCTTTACAAGAATACAGTATTTTTATATATTATTTACCTGATTCCATGACAAAATGTTATACAATTTCAGTAGATTAATTGCAGATGCATAGTTATGTATGTGCCCATTTCAAGATTTCATATGAACCACATGACACTCATTTTGTGAGGCTTTTTTGTTGATCCTAATCCACTTTGAAATGGAGCACTACAGGACTCCCCTCCGAGAAAACGGAGTTTTACAAATTATATTGAACTCGGAGTCTTACAATATTTTATAGACCTTAATAAGGAGCGTCTATTAGGTATTTTCTATGACCTTTTTTACATTGAATTTGGGTTTCTTTGGCTTTCGGGCAAGGGTCCTGTAACCTATTATATGGACCAAATCTACTTTATCTAAATCGGGCGAGCGTACCACACGACTTCTCTTTATTAAATATAAATACTGGTACCGGACTAAAATTATACATGTAGTGGCACGAGTTTAACCTAACCTATCACCAGGCACTCTACTTCTTAGAAATACCAAAATGAGGGATTTTTCGCAAACGTGACCCGTCTACCTGATTGCGTGTAAGCGTTCTGCTTGTTATTATTACTTAAGATAACTGGAGAGGATTTCACTTCAATATTGTCCTTGTTAAGATTCATTGTTGAATTTTCTGCTTCTCGTTCCGACGTAATTAAGATCCTTCTTCCATTTTTCGCTTGAGAGTTTGAATGTAGCCGATCACTCTGTTCTCTGCTATTATATGAGAACGGGAGTTTTGCTGGTTTCAACCTGTCTATCGAAACTGTCTCTTGATTCCTATTGCGAAATTCTAGTTTGTACACTTTACCATCACGTTTGACCACCGGGAATTGGCCAGCACATGACGTTTCTAACGGTTTACAAACGCGATCGAGTCGGACCCACACATACGTCACATCTCATAGTTACTTAGGTACGAACGATTTTGGTAATGTGCTTCAGATAACTGTGTGAAGTTGATCTGTGACTTGGCTTTAGCTAATTCATTGATGAATTTGGAATCAGCTTTTGATAAGGAGGACGAAACTAAGGGTATCTTGCCGTGAATGGCAAGATACCTGAATCATCGGACAAGGAACGAATGCCCAAAATAACAATTGGTAGGTCCAAGTACTTCTGACTTTAGAAACTGATAACTCTGCGACGACAGAACTGTAGCTGGAAGAAGATCGATGGTCTCGAGAGGTAGAACAGCCAGGATGTGAAAGAATTTTGACTTCCCGACTTATTCTCTAAATGTGAAATTAAGCTTCCATTATCTTTAACCATCCCGATACTGCTGTTTCGTTAAAATTGGGAGGCTTGATCGTGATTGCGTTGGCTACTTCTGCTTCTCTATACTCAGCTCGTTGTTCGTTCTGCGAGTCCATCTTCTGATCACTCTTCGCTTTCGAACAAAGGGGTCACCAGTTATAGGGTCTAGGGTTAAACTCTTATGGGTGTATCGTATTACCATCTATAAGTGATTGAAGGACCAGTTATGGGGCACGAGTTTCTTTAATGGACTGTAGCGCGTTTGGGGATAATTAGTTACTGAGTGCTAACCTTGGGCTGACTCATTTGGGAATGACTATCCTCTCGTTTGATTTTGGCGTTGTAGGCCAGGGAAGAGGATCCGGTTGATTTCCCGTAGGATGAGGAAATCCGGGAAAGCGGATTCTCGGACTCTTAATTGGGTCGAGATTTGTTAAGCCTCGGCGCAATGAATTCGGTTGGTGTATGTCGGGTATTTGAGGCTGGCATACTAATGTCGGGGTCTACTTTTAGCCTAAGCTTCCTCTTCTAGAGCTGACAAATGACCTTTTTACTGATGACGGAACTCCCTTGTACGTCATTTTGAATGTTAATTATTGTGTAGATAAATGTAGGCGTGGCCCACTGTTGGCCAATCATGCGATTTGGGCAGAGCTTACTTGAATGGTAAGTTTATTCATGTCTACAGTGTGTACAAGGGGTTAGAGAGAGAAAATGAGCATGGAATATTTCGTGTTTCACGGCTCTGTGACAAAAAAACAAAGCTCCAATATCCTTCCTCTTTTTCAGCTTGGTGCTTGATAAATATATCTGCACAGCTGTTTCAGCTTCTCCCGGAATTTTCGTTGACCCGAATAGTCAGCAAAGATAACGCGAGAAGCGGCTTTTCTCGTGTGAGTGTGTATACGTGTAACCGTGTGAAAGCGTCTCGAATTTATTTTTGCCTATATAGACTTTACAAAAATACAGTATTTTCCTATATTATTTACCTGGTTCCATTAGCAAATGTTATACGATTTCAGTAGATTAATTGCAAGTGCATAATTATGTGCGTGATAATTTCAAGACTTCATAGGACTCACATGACACTCATATGTGAGGCTTCTTTATTGATCCTAATCCACCTTGCAATGGGGCACTACACATATTCCACCTGAGGACACAAGATTGATCTGAATAATGGACCTACTATTTCTCTATTCTTATATAGATTCAAAATTTATTACAATTATTTAAAGGTATCTATTGACTTGTTTAGCCATTTGGACGTTGTGTTTCGAAAATTTTAAGTAGTTCGAAATTAATAATTTGAGATTACTTTCTTCTGACTCGTTTTATAATCAATGACCATCTAGTGTATAATAACAGCTTCCTTTTCGAGGGCCAATGTGCATTACTTTACCTTTATTTAGATAAAAAATTAATTGACATATAAAAAACAATTAAATGCATCGTCTAATTCTTGCTGTATTTGATCTCGATTTGAGTCGCGTAACTCATGTTCCGCTATATGATCTAGTTTAGTATGTCCTGCAAAATTGGCAATCTTGCTTAATAGTCTTGAATATAAGTAGTATACGAATGTAACAAATAAGACAGAATCCGTGGGAACCGAATCAAACGCCTTTTTTAAAATCAGGTGAATAATGTTTGCAAGTGTATGAAGATCATATTTTTTCGACATTCGTGAAAAATCTATGAAATTCATAAAATATGAGCGATAGATTTTAAACCGTGTTAGCTATCTTTAAATAAATTATATTTATCAAGATATTTGACGATGTTATCTCTTACAATTGACTCCGAAAGTTTATCCAAAACCAACGTTAAGCAAATAGATTTATAATTTGTGCGATCACTCTTCTTCCCCCTTTAAAAATTCATGTAACATTTGATAACTTAAAGCCTGAACCGGAGAATTTGAAATTTAATTTTGCCTATATAATTTGAGAGTTCGAACTGTGATCACTTAAGATCGGCAAGTATATTTCCTTCATTGAAATCAATTACATCGCGAGAAACAAAAATGAGACTTGTCTTTTATGTCGCCCACCCGCTTTTCTTGGTCATTTTTGAATAGGCTCTGTAAAATCTGGAATCGGTTTTCTATTCTTTACATACGCAGTGAACTGGTTTTAGAAAACGTGAGGTTTACTGTCTTTTTGTTTTGATTAGCCTGACAGAGATAGATCCTCGGCCTGCGTTACCACTGCCGGGTGTACCAATGTTGATCATACCAGTGCAGTGCATAACTTACTTCTTATTTATATTGGTGTTGAGGCTTTTGAATCTGTAAAGCTTCCCAAGATATTTTTCGGTTAAGGAGATTATATTGCTTCTGTGCGTCTTGCATCCTGTTGCGGTGTTTTATCCAGTTTGGGCCAGCAGTTCACTAAAAGATCTGAATTTTGTTGCGGTTGGTTTTTATTTTATATTTCTCGTATCTGTTGATGATGTAGATCTCAGTCGTTGTCTCCTTTGCCACGTTTCGATAGAAACTGGAGATGATTTATGTGATGTCATCTGCGAATTGCAGGTACATCACATATTCCTGTACTAGTGTTCGCATGTCCAGCAGTGGACTCAGAGAGATACCTTGTAGAACATCCGACTCGAGTTTGAATTCATGTCCTCTCGATCATTATTCGGGCTCTTATCTCCATGATCTAATCGCAGAGGACCCTTTCCAGGATTGGGTTGAGCTGGAGGCATAAGATCTTATATTGTAAACCTCTTAGCCAAACCCTATCGAAGGTCTTTTGTACATCTTGCAGTAACATGGCTACGTACTTCCCTTCAGCTCTGCAGTGAGCGAGTTTTTTCGTTAGAATAGCGAGGGCTGTATTTGTCTCTCGCTTCTTGCGGAGCCCTTTGCTGCTGGCGTCTGTGGGCTTCCAGCTCAGTTAACTGGTCTTGAAACCTATTTGTTAGAAGCTTTTCGTATACTTTCCCCACAACCCCTAAAAGAGGGCTAACTGATAGAAGATCTCAACCGTCAAGGAAGTATCCCGTATTCAGGGAAGCCTTGTAGATGTTGGTCATTTCCTAAACGATCTGCGTGGGGGCATGGACTAAGTTGTTTTTGGTGATGCCTGTCCAGCCTCAGTTGTTATTGTTTGACAATGGTCTGCCATCTCCTTCCTTTCGTCGACGTGGGATTGTGGATACGTTCGATGTATTATTCGATTGAGATCTTCTATCATATAGTCCTCGAATTCCTGGTCGAACTCTTCATCGTCCTCTGGTGTTATTGAGAAGATTTCTTTCAGAAGGTTCTAAACCTCTCACCCATAATCGACGGACCCTCCATGTATTCCTCCTCCTCTCCATTTGGATCTTTTCCCTTCTTGGTAGTCATTTTCCTTTCTTAATGTTTCGCTAGAACTCGCTGCCTACTCTTGCTATTACGCTGTCCTAGACCTCAGCCTGTTTGAGGTTTATAGTCTGCCTAAGTTCTTCACTTAGCAGTGAGTATCTATCACGGTTGGTATTACTATTCTTACACTTCCCTGTATTCTGAGTGATCTCCTTCATCCCTTCGGTCCATCTGGTTTGCGGGCCAGCTTTTGTGCCCTTTTTTAGGTACACACTCACGGCTTGCTTCTAAAATGAAGGCAGTTATCCTCTCCAACTTCTCGCCAATCGCCAATGTTGTTTCACTTAGGTGAGCTGGTTGGTGTCTACTGAGGAGTAACTTTTAGCGCCTCATTTTGCCGAGGAGTAGCTTTTGCAGAGTGACCGGAAGCTGAATTGGTGAGAGCAAGATTATTGTTAAGATCGCTCTGTGGTCACTGGGTACAGTTGGGTGCGGCTCATTATTGTAATTGAATAGGAAGTCGTAGCTTTTCATGATTATATCAGGGTTTGTGCAGGCCTGTAGGTGATATAGGTCATGAAGTCCGGCCCTATCCTTTGGATATTCTTTCTTTCCATAATTTCCTAATCTCGACCTCTTTAGTTCGTGTTACCATAGTCTGCTGTTCGGTATCGAACATTGGGGTCGTCCCCCTAAGAATGCCATTCAACGGTGCCGGAACAAGGTGTAAAAGTTGTTGATGGGCAGGTACATTGGTCGAGGTAGTTGATATGCTGCTGCTCTCACAAAGTTATCGACTAATGTAAGTAGTTCCACGGCCACAAATGACTCATCCAGCTCCGGTAGGTGCCTGAACTAGATATTCCGTTTGATAGCTATGGAAGCACCCTTAAACCTTTCCTGAGAGTGTTTTTGCATGAGCACTTCATAGCCCGGTATTCTTAACTGACCAAATCTGTTATTAGGATAATGTTAGGATCGACCACTCGAAATATGTTTCTATATGACTTAGCTTTCCCTTTCCATACATTAATGTTAAGTATCATAATTCTTAATATGTTGTTTATATTTTTCATGTTGTTTTACTGGCTTTTTGTACTTCTTGGTGCTTTTTTGGTTGAAGACTTTCTTATCTCGTTCCGTTTCTTCTTAAATTCGACGGGAGACCATTGTTTACATGTATTTTCGTAGAGGGTCACGTTGTGATTAAAAGTGTCTCCTCGAAGGCTTGTTTGTCACCCTGTGCGTCATACTACCTCTTGAATATTTTGTTTTTGACGCCGTTGAATATCTTATTTATGTCCATGTCTTTGGAGAATACAAACTGCTCGGATGCGAATATCGTGAGATTTATTTCATATGCATCGAACGTTCTTTTGGTTTGCCGCTTTCTCTTAGTGTGGGAGCCGTCTTTATGGTGACATCTGAGCCCGAGGATACTGAGGAGTCCGTTGACTCTACTCTTTTTTGTTATATTTTTTGTTTTTACATTTTGCCTTTTTAGCTGCTGCCTCCGGTTCTTTTTTTTGTCTTTATTCTAGGGTCAGATCTTTTGACGTCCTGTTGGTTTTGGCTCTTCCTTTCTGGACTCATCTTTTTCCTTTGCTCCTTGTACAATTGTTTGCTAGTTAAAAACTATCTGCAGTTGCTGGACATCCACTGATGAGGGATTGTCCGGGCAACACATTTCGCTCATACCATTGTTTACTAACATTTGGCTTAGCTCCTTGGCGAATGTCCCCGGTCGTGTCAGATTCCAAACATGTGCGTACAACATGCAAGCCTTCTATGCTTCTGTTTAGAAGTAGGCCACATTTGCTACTCATGCGTAGTTGATGTTGTTCTTTCTTGTCTCCTCATGTTTACTTTGTTGGTGCTTCTTCCTAATAAGGTTGTTTTTTTTCATTGGACTAGCCATGATCATTGGTCGATGCCCCTGGCCACAGCATGCACAGTTTTCATAGGTGTTGCATTCTTTCCATTGGTGCCCGGATTTACTGCTTGGTGCCCGGCTCTTTGCAATACTTTCTGACGTACTGTTCAATTTTATCACAGTAGAAGCTTAACTGGATGTGGGTAAACTCTTCCCTCTTAAATTGCTCTCCGCTGATTTTTTCATTGAACTACAGCAGCCAACATTCCTTTGACTTCTTGGCCATGGAGATATCTGCGAATACGATATTTAAGACGTGGAAATAGTTGCAGTTGCCACGTTTATTTCTAAACTTGATGACTTATGCTACTTTGGCAAACTCCTGTTTCTTTCCAATCTCTTTCCGTATCTCCTCATTGGTGTGTTGGCCTATCCACGTGTCCAGCATCCTGCCGTCCACACTTCTATGAGGCAGGATCTGCGGGTGAATGACGGGCTGTAGGGCAATCCCACAAAAGTTTTCCATAGATTTCTCCTTTGTTATCGCTTCCACGCCCTTTACTTTCTCGCAAATCCCGATGTATCCTGGAACAGGACATGGCAATGTTTAGCCATCTGTAGACGACCTCGAACACTTTGTCTCTGCTTGGCCTACTCTGCATTCTGATGATGCAAATCAGGCTCATAGTCGTGCCGTTTTGTGCCATTTCCAATCAAGAGTGGCCCCTCATGGTTAGTTTTCTTTTCCGAGCTTCTTATCCTTGGGGTTTGTTTGAAAACCTGCTGCTGGCTATTGTTGTTGACCCGCTTTCTGTGAGTCAACAACAAGTTAACTTGGATAACCCCCTCTTAGATGTGATTAAGCTTCCGTGAATGTGGACTGCCAAATAGAATGGATAAATAATGAGGGATTAACCAGGGAGCCCTCTCGAGGTGTGAATAGTGACGGGTTTGTTTGTTACTAACCGAGAGTGCTGCACCCCGAGGGTTAGGGTATCTGAACTGCTTCAAGCATACCCAAAGAAAGGTGTTACTTTCCATTGTGCTCCTGGCTGGACTTCCCTCCCAGGGGGTTGCAGTTCTGTCCCTTGTGCTGGTGCTTTTGGTTCCGAGTTTCACAGTGGGCTAGTCCTCAAACCTGCTTTCCTCGGCTTCTGCAATTATGTATTTCATATGGAATGGCGTAGTTGGAACCAGGCAAGATGAGTGGCGTTTTAGATCCCTGGTATTACCTATATATGTTATAGGGGACACTCTGCAGTCCAACGCATAAATACATCCTCCAACCTTTCGCGACTAAGTAATTTTATGTCTAGTTGATTTCGCAATAGTATTTTGAGTAAAGAAGTGACGATCTGTATGTTATGAGGGATTAAGCATGAATCCAATCGTGAAAGAGGAATAGTGACATTTAAAAAACTGATTACGCTTATTCTCCTCTTTATTTATGTTACTATAAAATCTCCTTTTAGTTTGTTTAATAGTATTTGAAATGAAGTGCTCTTTATAGTCCAATTTAATAAAACATTATTTAATTTGTTTAATCTCCTCGTCAAGGAAATGGGGTCAAAATGAGTAGTGCTCTAAGTACCAACCTAGAGATAACTCCATGTTTCATTTTTTATAAAGAATATAATGAAAAGGCATGGATGTATGAATCTATATGCGTGTATTTTAATATTATAAATGATGGTTAATCATTACAAGTGTATCGAGATATTTTAAATCATAGGTGATCATTGGAGCGCATTACAAGTGTATCAAGAAACGGGAGTTTTTAGAGTTGTCATCAGTAGCAGTCTAAAATAGACTTGGAACAATGTTACCATATAAAATATATGATTTTTTTCATCAAAACCTAAAGTTACCTGTTACCGTTCCCTAGTTTTGATCGCATCATATCTTCAAATACACATTACTTTCCATATTTAAGTTTTCTATGAAATGAAACTCTAATACATCGGAGGAAATTTTAAAATAATATCCTATGCAATTCTCATGGAAATTACATAAGTATTTTGAAGAACATGTAGATTATGATAATTTGTTGTTTAGTTTTGGATGGCACTGTAGCTCCTCCGTGTGAGTTGGTACTCTCCCATTAAAAGTTAAGTGTTCTCTTAATGTTTCCACCTCAATTTATATGTAACTCGTCTAACTCTTGCAATTCTCAGTGTTTGATATTCCTCTTAATTCCTATATTAATTCTGCCAAATTTTTCACTCGACACTTTATTTGTTTAATTAATCAATCCAGGTATTTTTAGTTCATATTTTTAGTACTCAATCCGTGTTTGCATAGAATTACAATCTCTGGGTCGATTATTCTGCACTATATATCAACTTATACCTCTCTTGTCACCCTCATTGACTTCTAAAATTTGTGTTCCATAATCGCTTCGTATTTCCTATATCTAGACTTCAACATTTACCAATTTCCTCTAAAGCCGATTCAACGCCACATAAAAAACTTGCCCCAACTTCATCTTTGTATGTCCTCTTAAGCACAAAGCCCTTATCCTTTTCCGCCTGATATTTTCCTATATACTTCTGGCTTTACGGCGTGATATCACTCACCATAGATCAGTATCTTTCCGGCAGGTAATGGAATTTCCGTGTTTTTTCCTCTTTTTTGGAGTGGCTGGTTCATTTGAATTTCCCCCACTATTGCTTCAAGTAATACATCCTCCAGAATTTAGATTGAGGAAAGTGTTTTGTTGACAGGTTAAGGTTGAGTTCATTTGTAAACTCCATCAACTTCAAGTGCCACATACAAGGAAGAGCTCGTGTAGACTGTTCAACTGGCATTTGGAAGAGTGGCCCGGCCTCAATTTCCAGGCAGTCGAAGTAGATTAACACTACCTGGGCTTTATCCCTTGAAGACATTTTGATTTCACTCTTTTATTCGCCACTTTATTTCCAAACTCCTTCCCTCTTATTTCTCTCGGAGCCGAATAATTTCACAAACTAGTCGCCGACCAGCTTTCGTCCATTGGAAAGTAGTTTCCCCCCTCTCTACTTCTTAGTTCCGGAGGGGAGGGTGATTTAACATACTTGGTTTTCTGCCACTTCTTTCTCTTCTATGGCTATCCTCTCAAAGGGTGTGACATTTGTAGCATAGAAACTGTACTGCAGTTGACATCTGGAGGACTGCGTATCTTCTCAGACCCAACACCTGAATTTGTGTAGTACTTGGGAGAGAGCGATGTAATTAACTAGAGTGGTGTGAAAGTTTTTAAAAAGGTGAATGTAAAGGTATAATTCAGTGATGGGAAGATTATGTTAATATAACACTCGTGTAAAACATTTATGAAAAAGTACTTTTAAATGTATAAAAATTAACAAATAAATAATTTCATCGTAAAAAAAGTTTCATCAAAAGATAAGGACTAGTGCTACCATATCATTAAAAGATAAGTACTAGTACTATCGTGAAAATATCGCATAACTAGAAACATTCTCAGAAGCGTTAAATCATTTTATCAACAAATATAAGATACCCCCTCCGCGCCCTCCTCGTCTGAAACATTTAAAATAAAACAGTGACAAAAATTTAAAAAACAAAACAAAATAGCCATTAAACAAGGTCTGCTGAGCAAAAAGTCGCGCGCCCTCACTTATTCTGACTTATGATCTTCAAAAATTTCAATAATTCCCGGAGTAACCTTGGGAGGACTTTGCCTTATAGTCATTATATTTCCCAAGATGACAAACAAAAGTAAAAAGTTTTAAGTAGCTAACCAAGTAGAAGTAAAATTATATTAAACTGGAATTTATTTCTTTTAGAATTCATAAGTAGGGCTACAAATTTTGAGCACCCCTCATTTGACACGCACTAATAGCACAGTATTCCATAATATACTATAGTATATTATAAAATATTATTACATATTATAGTATAGCATAGAACAGCATTGTATAATATAGGACAGCATAGTATAACATAACATAGCATAGTATATTATAGCATAGTATAGCATATCATAGCATAGAATAGTATGGCATAGTTCCAGAGAGACAAGGTTACCCTTTTCCCTAGAATCTAACGTCGACCCGTGGTACTTGAGAAAAGAGGCACCTGCATGCCCAGACAGTCCCAAGGAAGCTGCGAAAATTTCGCGCGGCCCTGTCAACCGTGTTGGCGCCTGATCGAGGCCAGACCTAAGGCGTCAAGGACTTTCGCGCGAGCCTCTAATGCTCGCCAAAAATATCTCCTCCCTTCCTGGAGCGCCAAATCTAATGAGATCCATGTCCTCCTTTGGGTGACCTCTGGCGACCCGCTTCCGCCGAAATACGAGGGGCGGTCAATAAGTTTTGTGAATCGGTAGGGCAAAACAGAGGAAGGGGGGGTGGCTGTTTATGGGGGTGTTAGGACAAGTTATGACAAGTCAAGACCTGCAGCCGCACGCTCCTGCCTCGTCTATTTAAGAAACAGTAGCTGATCGCAGATCGTCAGTCACAAATTTTTCAACAATGGAGAAGGTTGAGCACCGCACAGTGATCCAATTTTTGACCAAGGAAGGCAAGAATGCAAAAGAGATCCATGAACGCATGGTTGCAGTGTACACCGACACCACCCTTTCCTAAGTAATCATTGCTCGTTGGAATAGTGAGTTCCGCTATGGTCGTGAGTCCCTTGAAGATGACTCCCGTCCAGGACGCCCCTCAGACGTGACCAACGAGGACAATGTGGCCCGTGTGGAGAGGATCATCCTCGAAAATCGATGGGTGAAGGTCGAAGAAATCGAGCGAGAACTTGGAATATCACATGGAAGTGTTATCAAAATCACCCAGACAATTTGGCCATGACCAAGGTATCTGCCCGTTGGGTCCCTAGATTCCACATCGTCGAAGTCCACAAGGACAGAGTTGCACAAGCTTCCTTGTGCGAGTGCGGATTCGAGGAGCTCAACCATCCTCCCTACAGTCCAGATCTGGCCCCTAGCGACTACTTTTCATTCCGCCAACTCAAGGCTGCACTGCGTGGACGCCGGTTTGGGGACGATGAAGATGTCCAGCTCACCGTACAGGAGTGGATTGAACAGCAGTCAGCAGATTTCTGGTTGTCGGGAATTCGAAGCATCAGGGACAAGCATAGCCGAGCATAGGATAGCCTAGCCTAAAATAGAATAGCCTAGCTGTGTCGGGCCTAACCTACCCTACCTTAGTATAATCTAGATAGCCTAGTATAACCTAGCATAGTATAACCTACTTTATCCTACCTTAGCTTAGTATAGCCTAGCCTAGCTTAGTATACTCTAGTCTAACCTAGCATATTTTTGCCTAGCCTAGCATAGCTTAGCCTAGTATAGCGTTGCCTAGTGTAGCCTAGCTTACTATAGCCTAGACTAATCATGTATGGCTTAGTATTGCATGCCAGAGCATAGCTTAGCGTCACCTAGAGTAGCCTAATCCTAGTATAGCCAAGCTAGAATAAGCTACTATAACCTAGCCAATATATCTTTGTATACTATAGACTAGCATACTATAGGCTAGCTTTGTATAGCCTACCCAAGCATAAACACAGCTAACATGATATATCTAAGCGTATCATATTATATCCTAGCCTAATATATCCTAGACTAGTATAGCATACCATACCCTAGACTAGAATAACCTTGCATAGCTTAGTCTGTTATAGCTTTGGTTAGCTAGCATTTCGTAGCCTAACATAGTATTACCTGACATAGCCTAACATAGCCTAGCATAGCCCTCCCTAGTCTATTATACTTTAGCCTACCCTAGCTAGCATAATATAGCCATGCCTATCCTAGTATAGCTTGGCATAGCTTAGCCTAGCCTAGCATAGTATAACCTAGCTTAGCATTAACTATCCTAGGCAAGTATAGCCTATACTATCCCATTATACCCTAGTCAAGCACAGATTAGTATTGTCTATCCTAACATACTATATGCTATCCTAGAATAGTATTTTATAGCCTAAATTAGCATAGTATATCTTACCTTTGTACATTATATCTTAGCATAGCTTAGCATATTATAGCCTATTCTAGGTTGCCTAGCAGAATATAGCATATTATAGCCTATCCTAGTCTAGCAGAGTATCAACCGAATAGTTATGATTGTATTGCCAAAACAAAATAATTCCCGGGCTAACCTTGGGAAGACTTTGGCAATTATATCATTCGAAAGTGAATGTAAAATAACATAAGGGTTTCAAATATCGTTAGAATCGGCCGAATTGTTACAATGTTGTTATCAAAACAAAAGAAAGCAAAACGAGGACCAACTGACATAGTGAGATGTAGAGTCGTTAGCGACTAGACTCGCACGAGACTAAAAACAAAAAGATAACAAGATAATATAACATTGAAGAGGCAACTGAATAACCTAAATAAGAAAGCTAACAAAAGAATTAGAAACGCAATACGATGCAAATGAAGTCAACCTTAACCTGTCAACAAAACACTTTCCTCAATCTAAATTCTGGAGGAAGTATTACTTGAAGGAATAGTGGGGGAAATTCAAATGAACCTGCCACTCCCAAAAAGAGGAAAAAACAGGGAAATTCCATTACCTGCCGGAAAGATACTGATCTATGGTGAGTAATACCACACCGTAAAGCCAGAAGTATATAGGAAAATATCGGCCGAAAAAAAGGATAAGGGCTTTGTGCTTAAGAGGACATACAAAGAGGAAGGTGGGGCAAGTTTTTTATGTGGCGTTGAATCGGCTTTAGAGGAAATTGGTAAATGTTGAAGTCTAGATATAGGAAATACGAAGCGATTATGGAACACAAATTTTAGAAGTCAATGAGGGTGACAAGAGAGGTATAAGTTGATATATAGTGCAGAATAATCGACCCAGAGATTGTAATTCTATGCAAACACGAATTGAGTACTAAAAATATGAACTGAAAATACCTGCATTGATTAATTAAACAAATAAAGTGTCGAGTGAAAAATTTGGCAGAATTACTATAGGAATTAAGAGGAATATTAAACAATGAGAATTTCAAGAGTTAGACGAGTTACATATAAATTGAGGTGGAAACATTAAGAGAACACTTAACTTTTAATGGGAGAGTACCAACCCCCGCGGAGGAGCTACAGTTGCAATCCAAAACTAAACAACAAATTATCATAATCTACATGTTCTTCAAAATACTTATGTAATTTCCATGAGAATTGCATAGGATATTATTTTAAAATTTCCTCCGATGTATTAGAGTTTCATTTCATAGAAAACTTAAATATGGAAAGTAATGTGTATTTGAAGATATGATGCGATCAAAACTAGGGAACGGTAACAGGTAACTTTAGGTTTTGATGAAAAAAATCATATATTTTATATGGTAACATTGTTCCAAGTCTATTTTAGACTGCTACTGATGACAACTCTAAAAACTCCCGTTTCTTGATACACTTGTAATGCGCTCCAATGATCACCTATGATTTAAAATACCTCGATACACTTGTAATGATTAACCATCATTTATAATATTAAAATACACGCATATAGATTCATACATCCATGCCTTTTCATTCTATTCTTTATAAAAAATGAAACATGGAGTTATCTCTCGGTTGGTACTTAGAGCACTACTCATTTTGACCCCATTTCCTTGACGAGGAGATTAAACAAATTAAACAATGTTTTATTAAATTGGACTATAAAGAGCACTTTATTTCTAATACTATTAAATAAACTAAAAGGAGATTTTATAGTAACATAAATAAAGAGGAGAATAAGCGTAATCAGTTTTTTAAATGTCACTATTCCTCTTTCACGATTGGATTCATGCTTAATCCCTCATAACATACAGATCGTCACTTCTTTACTTAAAATACTATTGCGAAATCAACTAGACATAAAATTACTTAGTCACGAAAGGTTGGAGGATTTATTTATGCGTTGGACTGCAGAGTGTCCCCTATAACATATATAGGTGATACCAGGGATCTAAAACGCCACCCATCTAGTTTGTGAAATTATTCGGATCCGAGAGAAATAAGAGGGAAGGAGATTGGAAATAAAGTAGCGAATAAAAGAGTGAAATCAAAATGTCTGCAAGGGATAAAGCCCAGGTAGTGTTAGTCTACTTCGACTGCCTGGAAATTGAGGCCGGGCCACTCCTCCAAGTGCCAGTTCGACAGTCTACACGAGCTCTCCCTTGTATGTGGCACTTGAAGTTGATGGAGTTTACAACTTCCACAATTATGGCAGATACTCATGCAGGGGTTGAAGAGGGAATGGACTTAATCCTCGAAATGGCAGCTGCAATGTTCTTTGTGTTAGGTCTGTCACACATATCGTGATAAAATGGAACTAGAGTAGGAACTCTACCATCAGAATGGAACTAGAGTAGGAACTCTACCCTCAAAATGGATAAAGATTAGATTACTAATCGCTGACATCGAACTTTGTCCAACCCCAGGCAAACACAAGCAGAAATTAAGATTATGTAAAATAATATAGGAAGGAAATGTACATCAGGATATGCCCACAGTCAATATTTCTCCTATCTTAAAGTCATTTATAAAATAAAATAAATTTTTAATATGAATTATTTATTCTGTCGAGCTAAAATTCACTTATGGACTACAATGAATTTATTTCTTCTGTCGTTCTAAAATTCACCTATGGACCACTATGAGTTTATTTCTTCTGTCGACCTAAAATTCACTTATGGACCATTATGAGTTTATTTCTTCTGTCGAATTAAAATTCACTTAGGGACCACTATAAGTTTATTTCTTCTGTCGACCTAAAATGTACTTATGGACCACTATGATTTTATTTCTTCTGTCGAACTAAAATTCACTTAGGGATCACTATGAGTTTATTTCTTCTGTCAACCTAAATTTCACTTATGGACCACTATGAGTTTATTTCTTCTGTCTACCTTAAAAATCACCATAACATTATTATTCCAACTAAGTAGGGTAGGTTTGTATCTCTACCCCTAAAATTAACTATTTGCCCCCTCCCCCCCTATTCCGTACTAAGAGACTGCTACTTAGGGACTCGACTTATCTCCACGCTTGAATCTGCCATTATATAGAGATCTTGTCTCACTTCTCCCATGTTATACTCTACCACTACCTTTCTCGTCTTCGCAATAGACTATGTCACTACCTAGAGATTCTTCCTCAATCCTTCCCTCGTTAGACTGCAAGTAGCTAACGCTCCTGTTCCATTCCTTCCTTCGTTACACTCAACAAATTGGTTGGCATCCCGGTTAAATCCTTCTCACGTTAGACTTTGCAACACGCTAGGGATCCTATCTAACCCTTGCTCCTTAGAATATGCCACTTCCCTTCGTTCCTGCCTCAATCTTTGACCAGTTAGACACTATCAAAATCCAGTGATCCTATCCAATCCTTTCCCCTAGACCCTGCCACTACCTAGAGTTCTTGCCTCGCTCTTTCCCCCGTTAGACACAATCTAAGGATCCTGCCCAATTCGTTCCCCGTTAGACTCTGCAACTATGTAGGGATCCTACACCACTCCTTTTCGCGTTAGAGTCTGAAAATCCCTCCAATGGTATCAAGGCGTCCTTCCGCTCTTCTTCCAAATCCTCTCATCTTGCCGTGACGTCTGCGTCACTATTCTACCCCCCGTCACACTGAAAACCGTTCCAGATGGTTCTTCCCTCTGTGCAAAAGGTCACCCTAGAATCCCCTCACTGCATGCACGTCAAAGTTCCCAATTTTATCGCCCACTTTCACATCCTAAATCCCTCTCAAATTTTCCATTGTATCCTTCCTTTTACAACACAAATCCCTCTAAAATATCCATTTTATCCCCTCTCGAAACCAGAAATTCCTCTCAAGTTCCCCTCCCCCCATTTCATACTCCAAATCCCTTTCGAGTTCCCAATTTTATTCCCCCTTTTACACGCCTCATCCCTCTCAAGATCTCTGTTTTATTCCCCCTTTTACAACCCAAATCCCTCTAAAGATACCCATTTTTATCCTCTTCTTTCAAACCCCCAAATCCCTCTCAAGTTGCCCATCATATCCCCCATTTCTCACCCAAATCCTTTGTCAAGTTGCCCATTTTATTCCCCCCCCCTTTTATACCCCAAATCCCTCTTAAGTTCCATATTTACCCTTCCTTTCATACCACAAAGCCTTCTCCAGTTCCACAATTTTTCCCCCCTTTCACACCCAAAATCGATCTAAAATTGCCACACCCACAAATCCCTGTCAAGTTCACCATTTTATCCCCCCTTTCACGCCTTAAATCCTTCTCAAGTTCCCCATTTCACACCCTAAATCCCTCTCAAGGTCCGCATTTGATTCCCCATTTCGCACCCCAAATCCGTCTCAAGTTCCCTATTTTATCCCGCCTTTCACAAACCAAACTCCGACATAAGTGCCCCATTTTATCCTCTTTTTTCACATCTAAATCCTTATTAAGTTCCCCATTTTATCCCCCCTTTCACACCCCAAATCTCATCAAGTATCCCATTTTATTCCCCATTTCACACCCCAAATTCATGTCAAATTGCCTATTTTTATCATCCCCTTTCACACCTCAAATCCCTTTCAAGTTCACCATTTTATCCACCCTTCGACAACCTAAATCCCTCTCAAGTTACCCATTTTATTCTAACCTTTCACATCTAAATTCTTCTCAAGTTCCTCATTTTATCCCCCCTTTCACACTTGAAATCCCTCTCAAGTTCCCCATTTTATTCCACCTTTCACACCCCAAATTCATCTCAAGTTCCCCATTTTATTCCACCTTTCACACCCCAAATTCATCTCAAGTTCCCCATTTTATTCCATCTTTCACACCCTAAATTCATCTCAAGTTCCCTATTTTTATCCTACCCTTTCACACCCCAAATCCCTATTGAGTGCCCCAATTTACTCCCTCTCACACCCTGA
Organism: Ceratothoa steindachneri; assembly: GCA_963969495.1. Classification (NCBI taxonomy): domain Eukaryota; kingdom Metazoa; phylum Arthropoda; class Malacostraca; order Isopoda; family Cymothoidae; genus Ceratothoa; species Ceratothoa steindachneri. The sequence continues at coordinate 120,892,408 of OZ018331.1, forward strand.
ATCACTCTCAATTTCCCCATTTCCCCACTCCTTTCACACTCTAAAATCTTCTCAAGTTCCCCATTTTATTCCTCTTTTCACGCCCGAAATCCCTCCAAGTTCCCCATTTTATTCCACCTTTCACACTCTAAATCCCTCCTTACTTCCACATTTATATCATCCCCTTCCACACCCCAAAATCATCCCAAAGTTTCCTATTTTATCCACCCTTTCACAACCTAAATGCCGCTCAAGTTTTCCATTTTATCCCCTCCTTCCACACTCTTAAATCCCTCTCATGTTCATCTTTTTATTCCCTCTTTCACAACCCATATCCCTCTTAAGTGCTCCATTTTATCCTCCACTTTCACACTCGAAATCCCTCTCTAATTCCCCTATTTTATTCCACCTTTCACAGCCAAATTCCCCATTTTTATGATCTCCCCCTACAACCAAAATTGTTCTCAAGTTCCCCATTATATCCCCCCTTTCTAAAGAAAGTCCCTCTCAAGTCATTTTATCCACCCTTTCACACTCTAAATACCTCTAAAGATACCAATTTCTCTTTCCCTTTCACACCCCAACTTTCTCTCCAGTTCTCGCCCCCCTCCCCTCCCTCAGTGAAAGCCTTCATAGTCGGTTTCGTATACGTTCAAGGCCATTCGAGCGACCCTCGGTCAATATTGTTAGTTTGTTTGTATATTAATTTGCATATTAGTAAAGTTACTTTTGTACCCGTTTTTCTGTTATCCCGGAACCTCTAAGATAGTCGACTGTTGGACAACCTACGTTCTGTTAATACACATTCAAATCACAGAACGGGTTAACTTGACCCTATTCTGCGACATCTATATTAAACTGGTATCAGGTTATTGGGGTTAATCTTGGCCAATCTATTGGTTAACCTTGGTTAAATTGTTAATTGTTGAATAATCTTCGTTCCGGTTCTAGAGTTTAAAAGGTGAGAAATAACCAGTGCATACCTATTTGCAAAGTGTATTTGTTCCCGTTCCACTTTATTTATTTTTTTTGTGAATTGATTGCCGAGTGATCGTGTTTAACTATTAATTTTATTCCCCCACGGAATTGAATTGTTGTCCTTCAAGGCCTCATCTTGTGCCGTAAGTTGAAGATATAGAAGAATAATATTATTCTTCGTATTGCTGTGCTAGGAGTGCTGTAACTCTCCTCTCAATCACAGGAAAATCTCGACCAAAAAAGCTCGCTCGCGAGTGCTTCGCCCCCCCCCTTTTGTTGTTCGTGTTTTCGTTTGTTAGCAAAACCATTCACACTCCCATTCGTGCGTAAATGGACCCATAATTCCGCCATATTTATTGTCATGCGTTAATTTTGCTTGTTGTTATGCCCATCGCGTAAACCAGCGGCATGTCGTCGTTTGAAATTTCCAAGGCCCAAAGTAAGTTACTTAGACTCAGTGGCAAAGATCTGATGGCCTAAATCCAGGAAGAAGAAAGAAGAGAAAGAGCCGAAAGATGAGACAGAGAAAGAAGAAAGAAAATTCGCTGTCAAGAATTGGAAATGAGCAGAGCGAGGAACGAGACGACCCTTCTCCCGAGTAGCTATCGACCTAATCGGACTGATCCACCCACCGTCGAGCGAAGCCAGAGTTATGATTTAACGCTGGTCGACTTTACCACTCGATTTCCCGAGCCTGTACCCCTCAAGAAAATCGATAGCATCTTCTGCGCCCAAGCCCTTATTTCCATCTTTTCCAATCCCTGTTTATCACTCCTTTTCACCCGAGTGGGAATGGAATGTGCGAAAGGCTAAATGGAAGCCTCAAGTCCATTCTTAGGAAGTTGTGTGCAGATCAGCTCTCTGAATGGCACCGCTTTCTTCCGGTAGCCATCTTTACCTACCGTGAAATTCCCCATAGTACATTAGGATTCATCCCCTTTGAAAATTTATATGGTAGGAACGTTAGAAGCCCTCTGATTATCCTAAAGGAACTTTGTTCCAATCAGAAATTGGATCAAAATATCTAGAATTCTTATTCGTATCTCCTGGATTTAAGAAGGAGGCTAGAAAAGTGCGCCGAAATTGCGTCTCAGAACGCCGACGTCAATTTTGACAAGTATAAAACATACTTCGATTGCAAGTCCAAAGAAAGGAAATTTAACCCCGGAGAAGTAGTTTTGCTTCTCCTCCCCACGGACAACAACAAATTGTTGAGCCAGTGGAAGGGCCCCTACTACATAGTCGAGAAGCGTGGGCCCCCTCGATTACATTATTGAAACCCCCTCGGGAAGAAAGCTTCCCATATTAATATGCTCAAGCGGTATCACCGGCGCGCGAGCATCAACCAGATAGTTGTAATCGACGAAGAATCCCCCATGTAATCTGCCTACCCTCTGGGCCCCTTTGCGTAATCCAAGTCGCCTGCGTGGATCAAGACAAGGAATACTCGTTGCATGTCTTAACCGACTTTAATAATCTCCCATCTTTTGAAATTAAGATATGCGACCAGCTATTATCTCTTCAAAAAATCAACTGTAAGCGCTCCTGAGTCGTTTGATGAGGTCATCATCGAGATCCCTGGTTGTGCTACCCACTTTGAGCACAATATCCAACTAACCACCCTGGAACTTATCCGTTCCAAACCATACCCCCTGCCTATACACCTCCGGGAAGCATTCAATAACGAAGTGGATAAACTTCAATGGTTGCAGATCATCGAACCTTCGGAGTCGAGCTATTGTTCCTCTGTTGTCATGGTAAAGAAGCCCGATGGTTCTTACCGAATGTGCATCGATTTTAGAAAGCTAAATTTGGTTACCGTATTCGATGCTGAACCAATCCCCATCATAGATCAGAACCTCACCTTTTTGAGAAGGCCAAGTTCATCTCCGAGTTGGATTTATGCAAGGCCTATTATCAGACCCCCCTGAAGGATGAAGTGAAGAAATTTACTTACTTTCCCCACTTAGAAGGGCCTTATGCAGTTCCAACGGCTCGCTTTTGGTCTGGTGACAGCTTGCAGCAATTATAACCGGATGATGGGGAGGATTTTAGAAGGCTTACTCAACGTCACCTTCTATTTCGATAATGTTTATGTGGCCACTCAAGATTGGGATCAACACTTGACCAACCTTTAAGCCCTTCTGTATCGACTCCGGGAAAATAATTTGACAATTGGCCCCGGCAAGTGCCACTTCGCTTTTCGCACTATCGATTACCTCGGCTTCCATAACTGAAATAATCAATTAGCCCATAGCAGGAAAAGATCTGGGCCATCGTGGACATGCCATTGCCCCTCTACTAAAAAGCAGCTGCGATCCTTCATAGGCTCTGCATCGTTCTATCCTTGCTTCATACCAATTTTACGATTGTTTCCGCCCCCCTCTGCGAGCTATTAAATAAGAATGCCCGGGAACGCCTCGAATGGACGTCACTTTCAACTCATAGCTCCACTTGGCATCCACCGCTATCATCCGCCTCTTTAACTCGGACAAACTGTTTGTCATTCGCACCGAGCGAGTAATGACAGAATAGAATGTGTCCTCCAGTATGAAAATAACGGCGAAAGGTTCCCCATCGCTTACGCATGCAGAAAATTACTCGCACGTGAGAAAAGTTATGCGGTAATTGGGAGAGAGACACTCACTATCATGTGGGGAATGTGTAAATTTAGAATGTATTTATTAGGCAAAGAATTTGTAGTGGAAACAGACAACAAACCCTTATCATACCTACGTAACGTCAAGAATAATAACGGTCATTTTATGCGTTGGAGCTTGTTCCTCCAGGAATTCCAATTCCGCATTTTATTTTTAAAAGGCACCGTTAGCTGTATAGCTGATAGTTTAAGTAGAAACCCGTTAGATTCTTTTCCAAACTAATTTAGAGCCATTTACTTTTTTGGATCCATGTATTAATTTTTGTTCATAAAATAAATTTGCATATTTAACCATATAATAAGAAAACGCGTATCATATATATATATATATATATATATATATATATATATATATATATATATATATATATATATATATATATATATATATATATATATATATATGAGAACCGAGAGGGTCCGTACGGTGGGAGGATTTGGACAGCTCCACTCACTCAATAATAAATATGACTCAAGCGTTGACTCTTGCTTTTGAAAAGTGTTGTGGCAAAATTTTCTGCAGGTGAGAATTTCATTTTTTTAACATTTACGATGTAACTTTTGGTGGATCTTGCGTAAGGTATAGCTCCTCCATTTTTATCATATTTAATGATTTTTTTATTCTTTAGTTATCAATTAAGCAATTTATATGAAATATATCGCATGCAGCAGATACTTTGGAGATGAGTTATTGATAATTTTTATGAAAAATGTGGATGAGGGAGGATTCGTTCAGTTGTGTCCGGATCCTACTGATACTAATAATATTAAAAATGTATGCTTTGCATTAAATATAGATAAAATTAAATGCTATTGCACTGATTATCTATATTTATACTAGCCTATGCACTTATATATAAGAGTTGCGAAATGTAATATATGTTTCTTTTCTTCAGATGAAGAAGAATTCTCTGATGAATTTGAAAGCTCTACAGTCGTGAGCCAATTTGTTGAAAAATCACCTTGGAAAGATGATTTGGAGTTGATTGAGTTGGAGATAAAGAAGAAAATCAAGGTTTGTTATGTAGACAAACTGCTGAGTAATAAAGATGATAACGGGGATTTCAATGTAGCATATCTACGACTATCTCAAAACGTGGCACAGGAAACACATTCGGATATCCTGATATTCGGGACGAGTCTGTGGTAAATAAGCAAACACATTTTGGGAGTGCTTCCTAATTCTCATACTCAGAAAACTAAAAGATCTTCTGGTTTATATAAATTTGGCATTTCATTTCAAAATTATACTATGAGATAGGTCTAATAGTTTCTGTTCGTAAATTGCAACATGAATGTGGAAAAAGATTCTTTCCTTTTTGTTTACTTAATATGAATGTGAAAAAATATATATTTTCTTATTTTTTATAGTAATAAACATTTCTGCCTGATTCCCAGTTATTATTTCCTTCTAAGTAAAACATTAGGCCTTCTGAAAATATAATGAGTTCAATGGACAGACCCTCCCATCTGAATGTACGGGACCACCCGCATCCTCGGGAGCATCCGTACAATATTTTAATAATTTTGTGGAAATCATCATTCTCTTATTTATTGGTATAAGCCTACATCATTATTGCACAAGTTAAAGAAAGGGTGATAGAATATACGAATTAAAAAATAAGTTATAGAATTTTATTTATAGTATTATTGCAATTATTTTTTTAAAATCCTACGGACCCTCACGGTTCTCCCATATATATATATATATATATATATATATATATATATATATATATATTGTTTGTTTATCTGTGTACAATGAATTCCTTTTATATCGTTATTTTTTGTTTTTGTTTTATATAATCGGAGGGTAACTTAATGGTATCATAGAGAAAAAAAATATCTTGCGGAAACCATGCCGTAGCATTATATAATCTTGTGTATGTGTATGGTACAACCCCTGCCCCCATTCCCCCACTAGCTACACTATTTTGTACTTTGGCTCTATTTTGAAAGTTTTCCTAGGTATTCTCAACTTTATCCGCTATTGTCATGCGACTGTAAGTTATATTTCTCTCCCACTAATCATTCTCCGATGTCTCTTCTTCCCCTGAAGCTCCATCTGGGGATGGAGGAGTGTCAGAGAGAGAGAGAGAGAGAGAGAGAGAGAGAGAGAGAGAGAGAGAGAGAGAGAGAGAGAGAAGAGAGAGAGAGAGAGAGAGAGAGAGAGGGGGGGAGGGACAACAGACACCTGGGCGACCCTTTTCGTCTGCGCTAATAGAGGTGCGAAATTATGAGACGCAGCGAGACGCCGCGGTGACCTGAAATGCCACCATCACAAAAACTTGCGACAAGTTTGAGAGCCCAAAAGGTCCCATCTGAAGTCGGATAAAGGTTCGCTTCGTCGGCTTAGGAATCTTCACGCGATCGCGCAAAAAGGGTGAAACTATTCTCGTCTACCGATGCATCTGACCCTGGGACCCTCCCCTTCGGACAGAGAGGGGAAACCCCATTCGACCCCACTATAAATCCTCCGGCGCCAGAGTTGGAAGCAGTATCCACCGCCCGCACTGCTCCGTCAGTATCTGCAGCCCGCCCTGCCCTGTCAGAATCCTCTGCCCGCCCTTTGTCGGTACCCGTGATTCGCGTCCCGTTGGACTCTGTAGAATTTTCGCAGAACCCCTCAAGCTCCCGGTATTCTCATTAATTCACGTGAGTCTACCTCGACCAGTTCCACCCAGTCCTCAAACGCAACGCGCTCAGTCTCGATTCGTGTTTTACTCGAAAGCAAGATCTAAGTTCAGCCCGTAATAGTCAGTGTCAAGAGACTATTATTTGGACTTTGCGCGAAAGCAAGAATTACTCTCTCCACCCAAATCTTCAAGGTATCGCCAACGCGCAACTCTCCTATACAAGTGACCCCATCCCTCCAGTGTGAGCCTTCATCGTAAGCTTCGTATGCGCTCAAGGGTCATTCGAGCGCCTCTCGGTCAATATTGTTAGTTTGTTTGTACGGTGTCTGTCCCCACCAAGTCTCCCCCCCCTCTTCTTAGCCGCTGAGACCCGTGTACATCTAATGTGTATATAGTTTGTTTTAAAACTTCTTTTAACATTGTAAAATAATATCAATTTCCATATTAGTTAAATTATTTTTGGACCAGTTTTTCTGTTATCTCGGAACCTCCAAGAGAGTCGACTATTAGCTAACCTACATTCTGTTAATTTGCACTCGAAACACAGAAAGGGTTAACTTGACCCTCTTCTACGGCATACACCCCATATCCCTCTTGAGCTCTTCATTATATCTCCCCTTTCACATCATAAATCCCTCTCAAGTTTCCCATTTTACTCCCCATTTCACACCGCAAATCCATCTTAAGTTCCCCATTTTAATAACCTTTTTCCACACATCCAAATCATTTTCAACTTCTCCATTTAATTCCCCATTCTTTCACAACCCTATCACTTTCAAGTTCCCCATTTTATTTTCTATATCTCATTCCAAATCCCTCTCAATTTCCCCATTTTATCCACCCTTTCACACCGCAAATCCCTCTTAAGTGCCCCATTTTATCCTCCCCTTTCACACCCCATATCCCTCTTAAGTTCCCCATTTTATCCCCTCTTTCACACCACAAATCCCTCTCCAGTTCCCCCTTTCCACCCTTTTACACCCCCAAATCCCTTCCAAGTTCCCCAATTTATCCCTCCCTCATACACCCTCAAATCCATCTCAAGTTCACTATTTTATTACCTCTTTCATAACCCTAATCCCTTTTAAGTGCCCCATTTTACCCCTCCCCCCTTTCACACCTAAATATCTCAAGTTCTCCATTTTATCCCCGTTTTCACACCTCATATCCTTGTCAAGTTCCTCATTTTTACCCCTCTCTCTCTCTCTCTCTCTCTCTCTCTCTCTCTCTCTCTCTCTCTCTCTCTCTCTCTCTCTCTCTCTCTCTCGCTTTTTCATCTTTCTTCCATGCCATCATATTTTAGGGCTCATACAACGTTTTAGCTCATTCAAAATTCAAAGGCTTCAGATTCACTCACGCTCTGATCACCCTTGAAACAATCATCTCATTTTATCGTTCTAGTTCCATGCACTACAACCCCTGCAATTTCACCTTCGAAAATAAACAGCCCTTCCTGCATAATTCTCCAGCTGACACATATTGCCTCACCCAATAGCACATCCACCCTCGCTTTACTTCATCACTACGTATCACACTTTTTCCCACATGATTCATTACATCCCAACAAAATCATCCTTCTTTTTCATGTCCGTCTCTCACAACGCAACCATCTGTATTATCGCCTTAGTACCTCTCCGCCCCCCTTCCTTGCCACATGAACTCCTCACCTGCCACACACTCACCCGATTCATACGTAGATGCGAGTTAATAGGCTTAAATTAATGGGTATGACTGGAATTGATCCGTGATAGCCCCTTCCTATTATTGCCACTACTTATTGCCATTGGAGAAAAATAATTTCTGGTGGGCGTCTCTCTAATCCAGCGACCAATATTCATGCTTAGCTGCCTCTTACGAACTATATGTACGTCCAAACCCGGAGGAGAGGGAGATTCTTCTAACCCCCCACTATTAGTCGCATTCTACGATACGCACTCAAACATTCTATGGCTCTTCTCTAAGCTTCAAATACACATTTAATTTATTAAAAAATAACAATGAAAACCAACATTATCTTTGTCAATTTTTTTTTTTAAATTGGTGAATAAGTGAAATTAAGTGAAGATGCCTGGAAGGTACATAATCTGGGTAGTTTATTGATAGTAGTTAGGCTGTGGGGTAGGCGACTCTTTGTCTCCGATTTGTAACAAATGGGAAGAAGCGTCCAACCATCGCGAACCATATAAAAACACGAGAATCAGAGCATCGAGAGTCATTGTCTTCTGGCACTATCCCAGTTCTGGCTTAGAGCTTGAATATGAAGTGGATGACGAATTGCATTTGTACATAAAATTTAATACTCTTGTTCGAGGACGTGTCTCCATCTTCCCTGCAGAGTATTTAGTACTCCTAAACTACCCAACTGGGATTATTGTTTAATTAATTAACCTCAGACTGGTCTGGTTGTGAGCGGTTATTTAGTGCACGATTGAAGCGAAATCGGACTTTGTGCGTGATGAATGGAAGAGCTGCGTGGATTCGTGAGTGCACTCGATTTCAAAAGCTCGAATACAAAAATTGGTCCTTCCTTTCCCGGTTATGTGGGTCGCCACAGCTTTCGGAAGTACATATGTTCGAGTGTGAGACTAACTACCACAAGGAGGGAAAATGACTATAACTTATGCCTTTCAATTCATGATTACTTACGTAAATTATAAAAAGCGGTTTTGAATTTATATAACTTAAAATTGGATAATATGCAAGAAAACGAGACGCTTTCTTTGCCAGTGGGAAAGAGCAGAGCGGTTGTCCGAAAGAGATGGCTGGGATTAGGGGCAAGAAGAGACTGATATGTTAAAGAACGAGTGCCGAATAGGAAAAGACGACTGCCGAATACAAAATAACGAATGCCGAATACAAAAAAAGCGATTTGTAAATATAAAAGAACGACTGAAAAATGCAAAAGAACGTCTGCTGAATACGAAAAGACGACTGCCAAGTGCCGAATAGGAAAGAACGACTGACGAATGCAAAAGAACGAAAAGGCGACGGCCAAATAGGAAAGAACGTGTACCAAATAAAAAAAAAACACAACAAAAACGACTGTCGAATACAAAAGAACGACAGTTGAATACGAAATAAATAAAATCAACCAGATTAGAAGAGGACAAAAGAGAAAAATGAAAAAAATCACATAATTGTCGCTGAGAGTCGAAGTTTAACAACGCATTGGGAATCTCTTTGAAGAATATAATAATAAAAAAGCTTTTTCCATCGTAAATAGGTTTCCCTAATGGAATTTTCCTTTAATATGATTTTCACGTCCTGGAGGATATGATACAGCGGTAAAAAAAGATTTACACAAAACGCCTCCAAAGGTGGTCCATTATTATATAATAAATGTAAGTAGCGAAATCTTTGCTCTGAAAGTAATAAGATTTAATGCACCAATTCTGACAGCTTTCATGTTTAATTAGGTTTGTTTCACGTTGCTATTAATGGATTAATGTGTTTTACTCTTATTCTGTTAGTAGTTAATGTCCATTCTCTCAATCGTCTAGTGCTGAAAGTGTTTTTTATAAGATTACATTAGTTTTATTTGATATAAACTTTTAATGCTAGAGATCAACGGATTAGCAACAATGTACCAGATAGCCTTTGATCTTGGTGAGTCGTCCATGGCAAATTCGCCTGGAATAATGATAAAGTGGTAAAGGAATATTAGTTCATTACTTGATGGGAATATTTAAAGGTGGTAAAATTATATTAGTAAAGTGCTTAATAGGGATATTTAAAGGTAAAAAAGGATACTAGGCAAGTGCTTTCTGAGAATAAAGGAAGTAAAAAGATATAAAGAATGATTTGTGGGATTAAATGGTGGTAAATGACTATTAGTAAAGTACTTGTTGCGAATATTTAAGGTGGTAAAAGGATATTAATGAAGTGCTTGATGGAAATAATTTTAGGTGGTAAAAAGGTATCAGTCTTGTGTTTGATGGGAATATTTTAAGGTGGTAAAATGGCATTAGTCATGTGTTAATGGGGATATTTTGAGCTGGTGAAAAGAGTGATGCTAAAGTGTTTAATAGCTGTATTTTGAGTGGGAAATGCATATTAGAGAAGTGATTGGTGCTGCTATTTTAAGGTGTTAAAATTATTATTTATGTACTTCATAGGATTAATTTGAAGTGTTGATTGTTTTTTAGTGAACTGCTTATTAAGGGTAATTGAGGTGGCAAAAATATATTAGTAAAGCGCTTGATAGAAATACTTTTAAGGTGGTAAAATGGATCTTAGAGGAGTGCTGCATAGAAATATTTACATGTGATAAAATGATATTAGTTAAGTTTTTAACGAAATTACTCTTTCTCCTTGGACAATGTGCTAAATCCAAGTCGTTGAGTAATTAGGGCCTAACGGACATTAGAATCAGAATAAGTTTCAATTAAGAAAAAAATAGAGGCAAAGCAGTAGTAATTGGAATTATTGGACAAAAAACTGCAAAGCAAAAGGTAAGAAAGAGTAGATCGAGTTGTTCCTGCAATATGAAATCCTTAATCTCGAAATGAACAATAACATAAAATTCTCAAGCTGGATTCTCTCAAAGGGGATGCCTAAGTCCCATACTGTACTCGATCTATAATTATTATTATTATTCTAAGAGCTACCAAAGCCTCCCTCCAGGGTGCAAAAACATCTGTTAAATTGATTCCACACAGAATACCAAAATAGTACTGAAGAGAGGCAAAGGCAGCCATGAAAAAGGTGAAGGACTAATAGTAAGTAAACCCAGATGAATAAGAAATATTAGAAGATGAGAAAAAGCCACCGTTTCAAAAATTCATTTAATACACGGGGCTTAAATGAAAAATATCCCTTGAGTGTACAATCTCGTTGGGTAAAGCATTCCACGTTTTAATTAACGATGGTACAAAACGCCGTGAAAACTGTTTCGTACTAACATTCATAAAATTCATAACCAAGTCCTTAAGATTAAGAGCAAACCTTGTCACGTGAACTGGATTAAAAGAATCAAGCAAAGCTGCGTGCAACGGATGCTGAATAGTGTTAAATACCTTGAAAAAAATGCTAAGGGCACCAACCAAACGCTGATGACCCGAATCAAGAGACAGAGCTGGTGATATAAACGATTATAGCTATTGAGATTGGTTTAATGACAAACTTGCCTAGATAACAGCCATTAAACTGTAGATAGAGGGAAGTAGGAGTGGGGGCAAAGAAACAAATAATAGCGTAGGCGAGTTGCGAACAGCTTACCGCGTCGCTGGACCACTGTTAGCCAGCGGCGAATCCACTTGGCCATCCTGACTCTCAAAAAAGACTCATTCAAATGAAACTTTAACGCCACTCGCCTGCACTTCTCGTACGCTATACAACCCCCCTCCTAGAAGTGGGGCGTATTTTGAAGAAAAGAAGAGAGTCAGTTTGGAAATGTTATCCAAGGGTTAACGCTCCCCCTCCCGGGTCTAGGCACCATTGTAGATAAAGGAGATTAGGAAAAAAAAACAAAGAAAAAATAACAGCGTAGGCGAGTTGCGAACAGCTTCCCGCATCGCTGGACCACTGTTAGCCAGCGGCAAATCCACTTAGCCATCCTGAGTCTCAAAAAAGACTCATTCAAATGAAACTTTAACGCCACTCACCTGCACTTCTCATACGCTATACAACCCCCCTCCTAGAAGTGGGGCGTATTTTGAAGAAAAGAAGAGAGTCAGTTTGGAAATGTTATCCAAGGGCTAACGGTCCCCCTCCCGGGTCTAGGCACCATTGTAGATAGAGGAGAGTAGGAAAAAAAAACAAAGAAAAAATAACAGCGTAGGCGAGTTGCGAACAGCTTACCGCGTCGCTGGACCACTGTTAGCCAGCGGCGAATCCACTTGGCCATCCTGACTCTCAAAAAAGACTCATTCAAATGAAACTTTAACGCCACTCGCCTGCACTTCTCGTACGCTATACAACCCCCCTCCTAGAAGTGGGGCGTATTTTGAAGAAAAGAAGAGAGTCAGTTTGGAAATGTTATCCAAGGGTTAACGCTCCCCCTCCCGGGTCTAGGCACCATTGTAGATAGAGGAGATTAGGAAAAAAAAACAAAGAAAAAATAACAGCGTAGGCGAGTTGCGAACAGCTTCCCGCATCGCTGGACCACTGTTAGCCAGCGGCGAATCCACTTAGCCATCCTGAGTCTCAAAAAAGACTCATTCAAATGAAACTTTAACGCCACTCACCTGCACTTCTCATACGCTATACAACCCCCCTCCTAGAAGTGGGGCGTATTTTGAAGAAAAGAAGAGAGTCAGTTTGGAAATGTTATCCAAGTGCTAACGGTCCCCCTCCCGGGTCTAGGCACCATTGTAGATAGAGGAGAGTAGGAAAAAAAAAACAAAGAGAAAAATAACAGCGTAGGCGAGTTGCGAACAGCTTCCCGCGTCGCTGGACCACTGTTAGCCAGCGGCGAATCCACTCGGCCATCCTGAGTCTCAAAAAAAAAAAAAAGAGTCATTCAAACGAAGCTTTTAAGCCGCTCGCCTGCACTTCTCGTACGCTATAAAACCTTGCTATATGAATTTAAAGATAAAAATGACTTGAAAGAGAAAACGTGGTGTAGGATAACTAATTCAACCGGGAAGGTTTCAAAATCACTGAAGCATAAATTTAACAAGATTTATTGAACAACAAATAATGGAATATGACTAATTTGAATTTGATAATACCGTTAATGAATATAATATATATATATATATATATATATATATATATATATATATATATTATATATATATGAAAATTAACCTACAGGAAAATGAAAAGTTGAATCCAAGCACTTTCAAACTATATTTGCAAGTTCATTTTCATTCCTTGAAAATGAACTTACAAATATAGTTCGAAAGTGCTAGGATACATCTTTTCATTTTCCTGTGGGTTAATTTTCATATTATTGCTTTGCTCACGTGCCACTTTGTGAGTTTTTCTCATTATATATATATTAAATATAGGGAAATGGCCGATGATTATAATGTTCAGAGGAATAAGCTAATAAGGTGGATATTATGATGAATAAGATATAAAATATCAGGGAATTATATAAAATATAGTATAGTACTGCCACGACGTTTTTGAAGTTATAAATAAGGGGAATTTGTCTGGATTGCTGATTCAATAAAAGTGTTCGTTAAAATGCGCTCCAGACTCGGGAAACGGTAAAGTCTATTCTTATTGGTTAATTTCGAATTGGGTTCTACAAAGGTTTTGATTGGTTGGTTGTTGTGAGGAGTCGTACTTTGATTTTGAGGTAACCGTATTAGTATCAAAGGTCGTACAAAAATGGATTTTTGGGCGAGATGCATAATTTTATCAGACGGGAAATTGCCAACTGGCTCTTTACGAACTTTGTAAGAGCTTTCAAAGATGTCAGCTGCTACAATACTCCCCCAAGAGAGTTACCCAACCCGTTACAAAAAAATATTACGCCAATTCAGATATCTCCGAGGCCTTATGACAATACGACCATATCGTGTGATGACGCCGGTGGGTTGGCTACGATTGCTGAAAATGGCACAAAATGCGGGCGAGGCACTGTCACTAGCAAGAGTGGACCGATTGATGGTGATCCATTTGGGTGACCTCTCCGAGCTGGCGTCTGGCATGACGCTCTGTGCCTGGCTTGCTGGTTGCGGGGTGACCAGAGGTGGAGGGATGGTCTCTTGACTGGGCAGCTCTGACGACGAGGTTTCCTGCAACAAAAAAGGAGGCGGCAGCAATCGGGAAGGAGATAGAAGATATGGGCGAGGTATAGGAGATTGGGTTTGAGGTTAGATGATGATGAGGTAGGGGAATCACTGGACCATTATTAGTGATAGTAGAAGAGGAAAATGAGGATTGCTCAGAATGAACAGCATCAATAAAGGCAGATTTCAAGCCATCCAGAGGAACAGTATCCTACTTGGCGCCAACTGCAGTACATAGAATTTCGGCTTCCTAGAGATGACGAAAAAGGGCCCGTCATAAATTGGTTGCAATGCGGAGCGAGTAGAATTGCGACGAACAAAGACATGAAAACAAGTTGACATCTCTTTCGGCACGAAAGGTCTCTGATTAGCAGGCACTCTAGGTGCAGTAGGCTTAACCTCAGCCATTACCCGTACAAAATCATGTAAATAAGAAGCAGGATTGAGGCGAGGAGGTAGAGTTCGGTTAGAAGAAGAAAAGAATTGACCAGGCAGACGAGGTTGAGTACCGTAAACTAGTTCCGCTGCGGTGCAGGTCAAATCCTCTTTCAAGGACGAACGAATGCCCAACAGAATCAAAGGTAGCTTGTCCACCCAAGTGATATTAGGATCGGTGGAGCGTAAGCTTGCCTTGAGCATCCGATGCAAACGTTCGACGGTGCAGTTGGTCTGGGGGTGGTAGCTTGTGGTACGAAGGCGAAAGGAACCAAGCACTGCCATGAGTGCATCCCATTGGTGGGATTCAAATTGGCTGCCACGATTAATCATGATCTTTGAGGGAACACCAAAACGAGCAACCCATGTTGATACGAAGGCTCGAGTGACTGTTGAAGCTCTGATGTCCAAGATAGGAACTCCTTCTGACCAATGTGTAAAACGATCAATCATGGTGAGAAGATAATTGCAACCACAAGAGTAAGGAAGAGGACCTACTAGATCGACGTGAACGGCGTCAAAACGCGACGAAGGAAGAGGAAAAGAGACCAGAGGAGCTTTTGTGTGGCGATGGACTTTGGCACGCTGGCACGGCAGGCATGAGCGAGTCCATTTTTGCCACGTCGGCATTCATACCTAGCCGAACGAAACGTTTGGTAACGAGCTTGCGTGTGGCATTGACACCAGGATGAGATATACCACGAATTTGGTCGAAAATGTGCCGACGGTAAGCGAGAGGAATGAGAGGACGAGGACAATCAGGTAATGAGTAGTCAACCAGGATGCGCCTGGAAGGAATATCCAGCAAATTGATCTCATGAACGACGATTTGAGAAGAGTGAAGCAGTGTTTGCGTGTCTTCATCTTGTTCCTGGGAAAGCGCTATTGCCGCATAATCGATGAGCGTAATGCAGGAGAGTTATGTGCCCGAAATCGCTGAAATGCAAGAGAGCGAGTCTGGTACAATGTTTAAAGAACCTTGAACATAGTGAATATCATTCGTCAACTGCAGGATGAAGTCAAGATGACGAGTGTCAACTGCAGTCTGTACTGACGAATTACTACGAGAAGAACAAGCACCGACGAAAGGCTTATGGTCCGTAAAAATAGTTGAGTCACGTCCTTCCAAGTATTGTTGGAAGTGACGGATTGCAAGGTAAATTCCGAGGAGCTCTCGAGAGAACGTACTATACCTATTTTGAGAGTGAAAGAGAGCGGGAGAGGAAATCAAGAGGTTGCCATTAGTCACTAACTTTCTGCTGCAATGTTGCACCTACATGGGTTGATGATGCGCCGGAGGCAACGCTGATGGGGGCTCCTGGAGAAGGATGAGGCAATTCCGCAGCTCGGGTAATAGTCGCTTTGGTGCGAGAGAACGAAACGCACGCTTTAGTAGACCATTCAAGAGGAGAGTTATTTGTAGTATTGTTGAGCAGAGAGTTGATAGGTTCATGATGTGGGCCGAGAAAAGTTTCGCATCACGGTAAATTTATCTTTGAGTGACCCAAGAAGGAGAGTTGGGGGACACAAAAACGACACTTGAAAGTGCTGAGTACGATACCGTACTCTTCAAGTCGAGCGAAAACCTGACGAAGGTGAAACAGATGCTCCTCTAAAGACGAAGATGCTAACAGGGGGTCGTCTATGTAGCAGAAGACGAAGGGCAGACCTCTCAGAACCTGACCCATAAAACATTGGAAGGTCTGACCACTGTTACGTAGACTATAAGGCCCCCTGTTCGTGACGAAGGAACCAAATGGCGTGGTGATAGCAGTCTTTGGGATGTCATCTGGATGAATAGGGATCTGGTTGAAAGCACTAACCACATCGAGTCGAGAAAAGATCGAGCAACCGAAAAGAGTAGAATTGAAATCGGACAGATGGGGCAGAGGATATCTATCAGGGATAGTACAAGCATTGAGCCGCCTGTAATCACCTACAGCTCCGTACTCACCGGGGGTAGATTTGGGTGCAATGTGAATCGGAGAGGCACAAGGAGAACTAGAGGGGCTACCGATGCCAGCTTCCACCATTAAGGTGAACTCCTGCTTCATTAAGACGAGTTTATCTGGGGCTAATCGACGGGAGAGGGATGATGCAGGCCCTCCAGTCGTCTCTATCTGGTGAACCACATTGTGTTTAATAGGCCTGTCTTTAGAGGATGGTATGCTAATTGCAGGAAATTCCTGTAGCAGGCGCTGAAACTGTGGATTGGTTGAAGGAAACTGTATAGAGAGAAGAGAACTCTGCGACGGGAAAATTGAACCCGAAACTGTAAGCATTGTAGTGCGATGAATAAGCTTGCGGTTACGAGAGTCGACCAAAAGCTCGTGGGCAGAGAGAAAATCTAGGCCCAGAAGAGGAACGTCGACCTCGGCAACAATAAAAGTCTATCGAAAATCTCTACGGAGGCCGAGAGCCAACTGAAGGATGCGCCTTCCATAAGTCCTTATATCGGAGCAATTAGCGGCTTTAAGGGCAAGATCATAGGAGGAACAAGCTCTATCGTCCAGTGACGCTGAAATAACACTACATTGAGCACCAGTGTCAACTAAATATGAGAAACCAGAGAGTGGGTCATAAATGCAAAATGGTGGATCGTCCTGAGATGAAGTAACGGTAGAGGTGATAGACCCATTGATCACTTGCGTTCTTAGTTTAAATTAGTTGAAGAATTCGAATTAGAATGAGAAGAGTGAGTTGGAGCATTAGTTTGAGGAGAGTGAATAGATTGTTTAGGTGAAATTGGTGGAATAGCGTTAGATTGAAGAGATACTGGTTGTAAATACGTGCAGGGCTGTTTACATTTTACCACTTGTGAAACATATCTGTTGTGGTACCAGCACCAATTAGTTGGTTGGATGAAAGTAACATTGTGATTAGAAGGACGAATTTGTGAAGAGCGAACATTATTTGATTGAGAATGAGAATAGGATGATATGTAGTATTGGCAATGCTGTATACAGTGTACAGCTTCGATACCATATTTTTCATTGTACCAGCATAGACTCCTAGTTTGAGAGTGAGAGAATTTAGGAGTAAGAGGATAGGCGAAAAAATAAGCATGGGAATGCTGCGCCTCGCCTCTTGTACTGGAATGCCCTCGTTATTTTTGTCTTCGGGAGGACGAACGGCGCCTGTCGCTCCATTCACCCTTGTGACCGTTCAGTCGCTCGGTCCCACATTGGAGTTTTAGTTTTTGCATCTCTTTCTCTCCATCCTCTTCAAAGCGGAAGCCAAGTCCGGTGATGAATGTGAAAATAAGGCGTTACACGGGTCCGACCTATTGCCAGAAGGCGTCGTTGGTAACCGAACCTGCGAAATAGATGGATTAGAGGTTGGAATGGGACATTGTGGGCCAGTTCCCCAGTTTACGTAAGGATTGAGATATATTATCTCTGCTGCTTTGGCGAGTTCATCCACGCTCTTGTGCTCACCAATAATGATAAGGGACCTAATATGGTTAGGGCTCCTACGCACTAAAATCTCCGTTTGGAGCGAGTCAAAAAGCTCTGAATAAGCGCCCTTCGCTCTGATTAATTCTTTGAGATGCTCGGGGCAACGCGCGGGACATCTATAACCCATTTGTTGAGTATTGAGCAGTTCCCTTAAGTTTTCAACCTGAGATCTCCCAAATTCAAGCTTGAAAGCTTGCCTTAACTTCCCCCATTCACCATTTCTCCCACTCTGTAACAAAATTCCCCGAAACAAAGCAAAGATACTTATTGGGACTTTTTGCGTGATGCTTATTATGCGCTCTTGATCGGTTATGGCTTGATATGCCTTCAGAACCTCGCATATTTCGAACCACGTGATCTGACCCGTTGCATCGAAAACGTGAAGATTGATTGATGTGTGGTTGGTGCCTCGAGCGCTGACATCCTGGTTTATAACTGCAGGATGACTAACTGCCACAGGTGACAAACACGTGGTCGTGAAAGTTGAGGAGGCCTGACTCGCTAGCGTGGTCGAGGCAGTTGAGGTAAACGTCGTGGCTTGACTATTCATGGGTAAGGAAAGTATGGCTTTGAAACTTCTGGTTAAGAGAAAATTGAGGAGGTTGAAGTAAGATGAAAACAAACTTACAGCGAAAACGAAAGAAGGGCGGTAGGCTTAAATCGAGCCGGAGTCAGCGAGAGAGAGAGAGAGAAGCGGCTGAGTCTGTAGTTGCCAAGCGTAATCTCACGTGGAAAGAATAATATAATTATATTATGGTGAATAAAATATAATATATGGAGGAATTATATAAAATCCAAAGTTGACACCAAGATGTAATCTTGGCTAAATCCCTATTTAGAGATTCTGCAACTTCTCCTCTGTTACATGGAGACCGAATTGAGGAGTACAAAGTTGTGTCATCGGCATACGATATCAGTTTATTTTCAAGGTTAATGCCCAAGTCAGAGGTGAAAGTGATAAAAAATAAGGGACCAAGGACGCTCCCTTGTGGAACGCTTGAAACCATAGGCACAGAAGCAGAATAGATTCCATCAACAGAAACACGCTGAGATCTATTTGTCAAAAAATTCTTAGGAATATTAAGAAGGCTTCCACCAATACCATAAATTTGAAGTTTATAAATTAGAGTCTTATGATTAACAATGTCGAAGGCTGCGCTAAAATCAATAGCTACAACACGCGACTTATGCCCACGGTCAAAAGAGGACTGAAGGTCATAGGTCAGTGTTAGGAGTGCATCGCAAGTTCCCAACTCTTGCGGAACCCAAACTGTAAATGAGGTATCACACCGAATTTGTCACAATCCAGGGTCAATCGTTTAGTAAGGAGCCTCTCAAAGATCTTAGATAAGATAGGTGTGATTGAGATTGGACGGTATTCAGATGATAAAGTTGAAGCCGATGTTTCTTTTGGAATGGGAGTAATGTTGGCTTTACGCCAACAAAAAGGAAAAGAACCGGTCTTCAGAAGCAACCTAAAAACAACAGCCAATTTAGGTGCCAAAATTAGGGCGATCTTCTTAAAGAAAAGGGGGAAAAACCATCCGCGTCCGTCCCACCACTAGTATCTAGATCAAGAAGATACTTTTTATTTCAGTTGATTTAAAGGCAACTGATTTTAACTGAGGAAAGGGAAAACAATTCAAGGGAAGCGACAACTCCTGATCTCTCGGTTTGTTTATAAAGATACTAGAGAACAAATTAGCTTTATTTAAGGGCTCAAAAAACATGGAACCATCAGGTTCACGTAGTGCAGGCATACTTGAGTCCACACCAAACAATGAAGACCTAAGGGAGCCCAAACATTTGGGTGGCTGAGTAGCTCCAGCAAAGACATTCTGTAAATGAAAATTATAAGCAGCTACAGCAACATTATAAATTCTCTGAGCCTCAGCTTTAAGAGCAACATAATTATCCTAAAGCCACTGGCTTTGATTGCGTCTCCACAGGTGGTAAGCAGCAATTGATGGCATTATGATCAGAGGTACCTATGGGAGCTAGAACAGAAGCCTCGACAACTCCTGATATGTCAGTCAAGACAATATCCAGACAGTTCCCAAAATTGTGTGTGACCCTGAATCAGCTGTTCACAGCCAGACAAGTTAGAGAAATCTAAAGCTGCAAGACTATTTCGATTGGTTGGTGATACAGAACCCAACCAATCTTGATGATGAGCGTTTGAGTCTCCAACAAAAATGAAGGATGCCTTTATATCAACATACTGTATTGAGGCCATGGCAGTAAGCAGGCAGTCATACAAGTTGTTGTTTGCATCAGGGTATCTATAAAGTCCAAAAGGTCAATGGTTATGATATTTGCTGGAGACTTTTACAAGTTGCATCTCATGGCAGTGACAGCAAAATCTGGTTAAGTATTGAACACTATAACCAGATCTAATGTAAACACACATACCACGGGCTCGAGGAAAAGAGTCCCTTCGTAATAGGGCAGGCTGTTTAAAATTTGGTATAAACAGCTCTGAAGTATTTCTATGGTTAGAAACCAGTTTTAGAACAGAAAATTATGTCATGATTGGTAGCAGCCATCGTAAGATCTTTGAGATTCTTATGAAGTCCACGGATATTTGAATATAGTATACGGCAACTTTTTGCAAGCTGCCTCTGTGGACCAGGATTCAGCTCAACATCACCAGCCAATAAGACGAGTAAAAGTAAAATTAAGGTTTGATGAAAATAATTAATTACCATAAAGAAGGTAAATGAGATGGAAATAAAAAGGCCACTCAGATGGAGCCATCACATCTGAGCAAGGCAAACAAAAAAAACATTAAGGACGCGATATCTAAAGGGAAACAGTAGAAGTGGATTTTCAACGAAGAAAAAAAAGAAAAGCAAAGAGGGCAACCTCCTGGAAAATCCACTAGACAAGCTAATCTTCTTTATCAGCCTGCTAAAACCAACCTTGAAGGAAAAACAGGAGAATGTAAGACAGAACAGGAAAGAAAAGTAAAGCATGCTGTCTAACACCAAAACAGCAGGGATTGATGAAACAAGGGTACTGGAAGACCTTGGTTCATATCCCGCTAGTAATGCATGAATTCATTAATATGCATTTTGCAGACTACATCACGCAAATTGTAATTTCCCCATATGTAAAGTACCAAATTGGGGCGAGGATGACAGCAACTTAATTTAATAACAAACAAATAGTTCGAAAGACACTAGAAAATAAAAAATCCCCAGAAATAAATCACTTTTATTTTATTTTTAAGAAATAAGGTAGCGAATATCGTTGCGAATGATAAAGTATATCATTATGGATAATAAGGGAGTGTCTTGGGGTTCCAGAGAACATCAAATAGTTACACAACTCACGTAGCTGAAAAAATTACGAAAGAAACCCCCATCCTAAAAATCCAAAGTAGGACACACGCGAGAGTTGCTACACACATAAAGTACAGAGAGAGAGAAAAGTAAAGTTAGCTCCGTTTACGAGAATGTCACACGGTAGTAAACGGAGTACAGTTATCTCTGTTAGAGTTGGTCGAGGCAATCTTAGGCAAACATTATAATCAAGGCAGAATCCAGAATAAACCAGATCGCTATCACTATTAAACAAACAGAAACCAGATCAGGAAGCTGTCTCCATGGCAACATGCCACCGCTTACAGAGAATTTTACCCAATAGTCGGAGCGCCTTCCTTATCAATATGTTCGGCAGTAGCCAATCAAAAGTCGAGTTATGTTAATACCGACAAATCAACAGGCCGGTACATAAGAGGGAGGTGTGGCTTAGTTGGACGAGGAACTTGTAGGGCGTGGCTTAAATTGAATATATAACTTGTGAAGCCAGAACAAAGAGGATTATTAGATTACTGTTTTATATAGCAATATATCGCGTTATATATCGTTTAGTCCGATCTCTCGGATTCGCGTAATTCATCTTTGTATATAGTCGTGTACATAACGCAGACATTAAGGTGTAACTCTTAAAGGCTCTATTCATCCGGCCTCCTTTAGATCTTGCCCGCAATTGACCTCGAATTTAATTTATGTCATAACTTAAAGCTTAAAACTTAATTAAAGAACTTTTGTGAAGTGCAATAAAATCTAGTTCAATAATAATTCTTTTTTGCTTTGGTGACTTCAATATCCTGACGTTCCTCAATCTTCCTGCTTCAAGGCCTTATTAATCGGGAAAACAGCCGTTGCGCATTCTCTTCGTTAATTGCAATTCCTCGCGATTACATAACTCCCGAAATACCGGTGTTCTACCCTGGTGTGGTCTATCCTTATCATCCGAGCTATTTGACCCCGTCGCTAGAATAAGACCGCCTCTCTGCTTAGGGCACCCCATAGCAATCAACAAAATAACTCTCGTGGGAAATAAGGAAGGGCAACGCAAACCAATCGGAGCTTCTGTATCAACCAGAGTCATTGCCAAAAGATTACGTGATAGCTCGAATATCTATCCCCATTACTGGCAACCAGCGTCCCCCTTCCAAGGTTCTTGGGTTGTCCTCACGATTACCTTCAAGGTTTCCCCATAATTAGGGACGACCTTCAAGAGCCCCCCATATACTCTCCGCATCACTTGGATGGAAACAAAAACAAAAAAAAGATACATATGTGATATTTACATTGGGAAGAGTAGTTTAACGTACCCATCAATTTTTTTGCACTATGTTTCAAAGACGAATAAAAAAATTCTGAACATTTTTTTGTATTTAATACTGAACACAAGAATAGGAAAGCAAAGGGGGCAACAGTACCATGAATAGGCGAAATTGAACCACTAAATCTAACCCTCAAAAGATTAGTGGAAAACATTTGGAAGAAAATTTACAAATTCTTCCAATATTTGCAGAACGGATATTTATCTTAGACTAGATGAGACATCTTTCAACTCTGGATTCAAAAGAGGAAACATTAGCTTAGAATTAAGATTTTAAGAAGAAGAAGAAGCGACGGAAGCGGACGGAACCGATCTAAACCGATATTCAAATGTGAAATGTGAAACAGATTAAGAGCCCGTACGTGAATATCAGATTTAGAAACTCACCATACACAAATAAAATACGCATTCAGACACGTACACGCACAAAATGAATAACTCAAAATCTTAGCTCACGCATCTAAAACTAAGAATATATGTGAGAGCGTGAATGCTACATCAGTAGCTCGTTAGGAAACGGAAGAATAATAGAAGACTATTTTTTTCTCAAAATTTAAATAAAAATTAACGAGGTTGTCGTACGCAGAAAATTTGTCAGAGAGAACTGTAAAGAAAATGGTGACGAGAGAGGAAATGAAAAGATGTGGATGATATACAGTGTGCGTCTGGTATTTGATAACATAGATTTAGAGAGCCACAATTGACCTAATTCTTTTCTTTCTTGTTTAGAACCAGGTACTTTAGAATTTCACGTGCAAGAAGTTCAGGCGAGCGGATTAAATGCTTTGCTTGAATAAGTCTTTTTGGAGACTCAGGATGGCCGAGTGGCTTACAATTCTCGCTAACGGCTGTCCAGCGATGCGGGAACGCCTTTGAAACTTGTTTCGCTACTTTTTTTTAAGTAGTGTTCCTCTTACTTTAAAAAATAAATGGTTCAAGTACTTGATGGGAATATTTGGAGGTGCTAGAAGGGATATTAGTGAAGTGCTTGTTTGGGCTATTTAGAGGTGGTAAATAGGTGGCTATTTAACTGCTTGATTTAATTTCCAGACCCTATACCTCTCCTGCAAGGTGGGCAACGCATAAGAAGGTCACCACATCCCCCGAACAGGTCGACAAGTGCTTGAGGTCGGAGATGTTGTGGGGGTTACGTGCATGTCGGAGGTTTGGGCAGTCAAGGAGAAGGTGTTTAGTGTTGTCACTACGTTGGTTGTATCTGGTGTATGTAATGGATGGGCTGGGGTTTATTCTGTGTTTGTACTGTTGGAATAATGTGCAATGACCTGACTTTAATTGGGACGGGATAAATGTGTGTTTTAGGTGTAGTGATTTATCAAAATGGCTTGTTTTGGAAGGGGGTTGGGGTCATTTAGGATATTACTGGGTGGTAGAGTATTTTTTTGTCTTTAGGTGAAGTGGTGTGGATGTGTTTTATTAGATTGTAGTGGGGGTAGGTTGTGGAACAGGTGTTGGAAGTAGTGTGTCGAAGTATGGCCAATGTACGGAAATATACGCACACAGGTTCTAAGGTAGGCTGAGCAAGGCAACAACTGTTATTGTTCTAAGAGTGCAATTTGAAAAGATAGCTGCAGCTGCGTGACCAAGGAATATTCCAAACACAACGACAAAAATAGATTTTAATACACACTAAATAAAAGGCACAAAATAAATATGGATATATATATATATATATATATAGGTACATGAATAAGACGGAATTAGGTTCCGAATACTAATTGGTTACCAGGGTAATTAAATAATTATAATGGGAGATTTAGGGTAGTGAGCGATTTATCTCCTTTGGGCTATAATGGGAGATTTAGGGTAGTGGGCGATTAGTTCCTTTGAACCTCGAGAGTAAAGCGGGGCGAACTTGGGGGGAGGTCTTGGTGACCTTGATTATTTACAGGGGTAGCCGAGAACCCGCAGAGGGTTGTGCTACTTTCTCCAAACTTGGGTTTTGCGAGATGCGGGCCTCTTGTCTTCAAAAGGTCACCGGACGAACTTCGAAGGGGGGAGGTGACTTCGCCAAACTCGGATCAAGTGAGCTATCGGGCCTCTTGTTCTCAAGAGGTCACCGGTCGAACTTAGAAGGGAAGGGGGGGGGGAGATGACTTCTCCAAACTCGGATTGAGCGAGCTATCGGGCCTCTTGTCCTTAAGAGGTCACCAGAAAAACTTAGGAGGACGGCTCCTCCAATCCTTGATCCGAAGGCGGCTGAGCAAGGTTGACGTTGCCTCACGAGACTCTTCTCCCTGACTCGAAGATACGGGTGTGATGTCCAGCTCTTCCGTGGCTTGCGACCATCACTCACACTTCTTGGGAGAGAGCTTCGTTGAATCTAACTCCTTTCGGGGAAGTATCGTCTAACCAAATCTGTCGGTAATCCTTGGGAGGGTGAATATATACCCGGATTTCTCAAAAACAGGGAGAGAGAGAGGTGGACCTTCTCGAATCCTCGTTATCGGCCGTGACAACGGGGAAAGTGTAAGAGGCAGGGATCAGCTGTTTATACGGTCGCCCAGCGGCTGGAGCCATAAAAGTTATTCGGGGCAATTCTACAAAATAGAAGAGTAATCTCCCGACCCAGGGGGGGGGGGGGGGAGGATTGAGACGGCGGAGAGGTTGCCTTCAACTTCAGCGTCATGCCTCGGTGTGAATTTTTCAGTGATCTGGCGGCAAGTCCAAAAAGGTTGAAGTCGGAGGAGGGGGGGGGGGAGGAGTAACGGCTCACTTTCTCTCCCGAACTAATATCTTAGGAGGTGGGGAAATACTACTATTTTAGCGGATCCCTCTACATAGTGTGATGGGACTTTCTCTTGTCTAGGTGTTGAGGGGGAGGGGCGTTGTCAGATGGTGGTTAGGGTGGGATGAACTCAGTGATTTGCTGAGGTGTTGGGTTCCGATCATGTCTAAGTTAACGTTGAGGTGAGTATTTATGTTTCATCGTGTAGATGTGAGGTTGGTGTGGTTCGTGTGCATTGCGTTTGGAGCTTGTTTGAGTGAAATTTGGCAAGGGTTGGGTGCCATGCTCCTACGCTATATAGTTGAGGGTGGCGCGGATAAAATCTTTGTATAGATTGGGGTAGAGGCCCGATGACTTTAAACAGAGAGGGTATTAAAAGTAGGGGTAAGAGTATGACTCCTTAGGGGACGGCATTGTGAAGCGTCTGATTTGTGTCACGTAGCCTTTTCTATCGAACATGAAGTTTGCCAGTCATTTTTTGTTGCCAAAGATGGCGTTGAGTATATTTTATGAGCATTCGTTTTAGTATTCTGTCGAAAGATTTGTTTATGTCTTTGGCAGTGAGGATTGTGCAGGACGGGGAGGGTGCGGGGTGCTTGTTGAAGCCCTCGATATGCGTTTTGTGAGGTCATTGAGAAAGGTCATGGTCAAGTAAGGCCTTTCGAAAACCGTGTTGTGTTTGACATAGGCGGATATTTTGACTTATTTTTTTGTGTATTAGTTTTTAAAGTGGTTTTGGATAGTGTGCATAGTAATGAATTTGTGCGGTATGAGTTGTGTTAAGGGTTTGTCTAGATTGATGGGATGGTGTTGTTTAGGCTTGGGTGATTAAATATTTGCGTGATGGCGGAGATTGCCGAGTTGGCAAGGTGCTTGAAGGGCTTTGGATTTTTTGAGGGATTTGATCACTTGCAGTAAAATTTCTATGCTGAATTGGGTTGGCTGTTCATTTGTTATGTGTTTTTTTATGGTTTGTCTGTGTGTACGAAGGAAGCTTGATGGAATAGTGTTTTATAAACATGTTGCAGAGTTGTTTAGTTGTCGCAATTTGGTTGTTTCGG
Organism: Ceratothoa steindachneri; assembly: GCA_963969495.1. Lineage (NCBI taxonomy): Eukaryota > Metazoa > Arthropoda > Malacostraca > Isopoda > Cymothoidae > Ceratothoa > Ceratothoa steindachneri. Next base: position 120,918,680 of record OZ018331.1, read on the forward strand.
GTCACTAGTGACTCGTGTGTGAGGGTATGTGTTATGCCTGAATTTCTTCAGGGGTGTCCATAGTTCTGTCGAGTTTGTCTTGTGATTTATTGTACTGATGTATTGGTTCGAGTTTTCAGGATGTTGTTTTGTGATTAGGTTAGTGATGTGAGTGTTGAGTTGCTGGATGTGCTGTAACCCTTGTTGTGTGTGTACTCAGATTTTTTTAAGTGTTACATTGCTTTATAAAGTCAGCTATTTCGTGAGTGAAGTTGTGGTTCTAAGATCTTATGTAGCCTTAGGGAATGAATTTTCTGCGTTTCAGGTGATTTTGTTGGTAATGTAGCGTATTGCTTTGTCCAATGTTTGATAGTTCTTTATATAGAAGTCCTGTAGTTTATCTTCTATTTATGTGGTGTAGTTTAGCCTGTTTGCTTTCTTATAGTTAATGTATGTGGTTTTGAAGGATACTGATCAGGATTGGGTGGTTTGAAATGCTATGATAAACAGAGGGTGGTTTGAGGGGAGGTCTGCTATGTGTTCTATGCTGTTATGTTGGATAGATGAGGTCATCATTGTCTTACGTCTGTGGTGATGCACCAATGGTTGTACTAGGGGGATGTGTTCTTTAGTGTGGTCAGGGTGTGTAGCTGGGTACCTTTGTTGTCTATGGTTTCGGAGCTAATCCAGGATGGGTGGTGTGCATTGGATTCACCGCAGATGAAAAGGTTAAGAAGTTGTGAGAGTGGTTCGAAACTTGGAAGGTAATTTGTGGGTAAGGTCTTGTGAAGAAAGGGTACGTATAAGTTTATAAGGTTGTATTCTGATCATTTGATGCTCATTTTGATTGGTTGTAGTTTTGTGCATGTGGTGGTGCTGGTTAATAGTATCGAGTTGTAAACTATAGTTATGAGTTCATGTCGCCTGGGCTTAGTGTCTCGTCTGTGGTAGAAAAAGGGGAGGTTTTCATCTGGTGTTAGGTTTGTTTCTTTGATCAGTGCTATGTGCATGTTGTGTTCGTGTAGTGAGTCTTGTAGCTCGGGATGTTTAGGGTAGATGGAGTTTATGTTGAGTTGCAAGATATTTAAGGTTATTTGTCTGGTGTATAGTTTTCGGTGGGTTGGTGGTGTGTATGTATTGCATATTCAATTTCTGGTGGATTGTGCTGTGCTAAGGAGGTCAGAACAGCGCAGGAGCCCTTATTTATGTGTATTGTGCGTTGGCATGTGCGACATGAGTAGGTGAGGGACCGAGAATGAGTTCTATGTCTCAAAATTTTGTAGTTTGTTAATTTTTAATGATTGTTGAGGGCGAGATATGACTCATTGTTATTTATTGCTCTTTATTTCACCGTTATATTCATAATGATATGAAAATAAGAACTACGACCCTGCATTTATTTATTTTCCTAAAACTTCCGAGGTGTCCGAGAATTCTTGGCCGTGGCTGTATGTAACTTGTACTTGAAGATAGGATGCGCCCAAAACTAGAGAAAGATAAGTATAAATGAAGGCATAACCAGAAACAACATAATTATTTCATAGATATTGAAAAAAATTAAGTATGCAAGCCATTGCTCTGAATGACTTGAGCACTTCTGCTGCAGGACTTGACCAGTTTTTCACATTGTTCGGGCGTGATTTTATTCCATTTGTCTCCCAATCTTTGCCAGATATCTTCAACATTTGTCGATTTTCAAGCCAGCCATAACTTCCTCACCGAGGAGCTTCCATAGGTTTTCCTTCGGACCTATATCAGGGCTCTGCGCCGGTCAGTTCATCGCGTCGATATTTGCAACATCCAATAACTACTTTACCGCCTATCCTGTGTCGTACAGATATTTGTCCTGCAGGAAAAGAACGTCGCGTACTCCAGATGCTAGAGAGAAAAGATCACATGTCCCTGAAGTAGAGTTTTATACCGCAAGATTTATTTTGCCACATAAACGGACAAGCATATTGATCTAGTGCTTGAAAACTTGCTTCACACCATAACACTACCCCCAATTTGACCGTCTTTTTCTTGCATGTGTGCTTCAACATTTCACCTGTACGACAACCCTCATGTAGTCTACCATCTGATTAGAACAAATCAAATTTTCCTTCGTTGCTATAACGCTTTTCCGCATTTCAGAAATCCATAAGACATGCTCAATAGCGAAGGGGGCGTGCTATGGTTTCCACCTCTCTCAAAAGACGTTGGACAGATTGGCAACTTGATGACAAATATTTGCTGTTGTGTCAAATCGGTCCTTCAATCACATCCGTTGAATAGTGTGACCTTTATGAGAGTGATATTTCAAGGGCAACCTGTTTTTTTTCCTCGACTCAAAGAGCTGTATTATGCGTAAAATCACACTTTTTTTTACCGATTACAATGCCTCAAAATGTGAGAGTGCGATTCCTTTTCTCTTCCACTGCACAACCTGTTTTCTGGATGATTTGGCGCCCTTAACTCTTCTCGTTCCTGATAAATGAGAGTTGCCATCATTAGCAGTGTATATGATACACGTGGAACGGTGTTGCCATATATCCGTTACGATTTTTTACGTGCAAACTGAAACTTATGCTATCGTTCTCTATTTTTTGGACGCACCCTTCTTCAAGTACACATTAAGTTCCTCGACTTTTTTTATCCGCTGTTCTATAAAATTCAACTTAGATCCTATCAGAGGCGAATTTCAAGGAATATTCTGCAATTTTTATCCAAATGAAATGAGTATTTTTAACAAACTGTAGATTTGTATATTTTATTCTCTAGTTTTGGACTGTACTGTAGTAAAGATGATGATTGTGATGAGGAAGCTGATGTAATGCAGAAGATGATGATTCTCTCGAATGGATCATAATTTTTTGCTAAATTTCCTAGTCTCCAGATAATATTTAAGGTTCTAAATATTCAAAAAATACTTAAAAAATTAAAACATAAAGGGTAGAACAGTAATGAAAACAAAGAAATTAACAAAAAAGAAAAAGAGAAAGGAGTAGAAATGAGCGCAGAGGTTTAAGAGAGAAATGCGATAGAAATATCATATACTACTAGTGCTAATAATAGGGAGCCTTTAGGACTGCAAGCCCACTTGGAAGGACAATTATGGACAAAAGCCAGTGGGGGTCTTAGGGATGAAGGCCACAGGAAGATATACCCTGAGAAATGGAAATCCTCAAGATGGAGCTTGAAAAGTGGTAAGAGAGAATGCTAAGAGGAAATAGTAGGGATATTCTAAAATTCGCGTAAATATAATAAGGCAAAAAAAGAACCACTATAGAAAGGTAACTGATTATTTTTAATATATCTACCATCAGAGTTGTTAGACATCATCTTATTTAGTAAAAAAAAAAAAACAACAACCAGAGAATTTGTAGCATGATTATTTTTGCTGTGCTGTATGTAATTTAGGATTGAAAGATTACCAACACAATAGTCTATATGAGTTTATTGTTCAATTTTCAGTAGGTTTGGATTTGGTTGCGATGTTGGTGATTAGCGAGTGAGAAGAAAATTGAAAAAAAGACAGACATCGAGAAGATAGATAAGTCGTTAATTGGGCACTCGTTGGGACATTGGACATTGGATATAATAAGAGATCATCTTAGACATCATCTTATTTAGTAAAAAAAAAAAAAACAACAACCAGAGAATTTGTAGCATGATTATTTTTGCTGTGCTGTATGTAATTTAGGATTGAAAGATTACCAACACAATAGAGTCTATATGAGTTTATTGTTCAATTTTCAGTAGGTTTGGATTTGGTTGCGATGTTGGTGATTAGCGAGTGAGAAGAAAATTGAAAAAAAGAGACATCGAGAAGATAGATAAGTCGTTAATTGGGCACTCGTTGGGACATTGGACATTGGATATAATAAGAGATAAAATTAGATAGAATTAGAGAGAAAAAAGTAAGAGAGTAAAGTGGTTAAGAAGTGAGTTTAAAGAATAGATGATGTGTGGAAGACAGAATAAAAGATCCTTGGTGAAAGGGTAGCTCTGTTTGTGGTATTTTTGGATTCTTTTTAGTTATAAACTATAAGATTTATAGTTTATTTAATCAAATCAGCATAGCTAATTTGATTAAGGGTTCTCATCTTGATGATGATTTTTATTTTGGGGCATTCAAGCCTTTATTAGAGACGGGGTTTTTACATCCCGCTTTGGGTTTTTGAATAAATTTTTACTTTCCTAAAAAATTTTAGGTTGATTTTGATAATTATTTAACTTTAATTATTATTAATTAAGTGAATTTTTTTTTAGTGAGGTTGAATTTTAATTAAAAAACTTCCATATTACACTGGTTGGTTGAGTCTCGTCTATTGTGTACGAGAGAACTCAGGGGTCAAGCGTGCACCAATGGCTTGCCATATCCTCTTAGCTCTCTCGTGGAGCACCACGTTGATCGGAGATAATCCAACCGAGGCGGGGAGCTCCCTCTGTCTTTTGTGTTCTCTTCTTCGGGTGTTTGTAATGAGTAAAACCGCCTTGTTCTGGATGGTTTGTAGTTTCACAATGTGGGTCCTGGCGCACGCATTCAACGGCACCGGGGGGTACAAGAGTCTCGAGCGAATACACGCATTGAATATCTTGTTTATTTGAGCGAGTTAGGTCACGGAACCTATAAAACTCCCTCAAATCTCTCTTGCTATTCGCGACTGTCCGCCCGATATGACACTTGTATCCCCCTGTGGTGAATTTGAGCCCCAGGACCATCCCTTCCGAGCAGTAGGGAATTCTCTCCCCCTCTACCCGTATATCATTGAAGGTCTTGCGAAACATGGGAATTATTTTGAATTTGGGGGCATTGGTCGAAATCTTCCATTTCCTCTCGAAAGAGTTGATGTTGGAAATCTCCCTAGCCGTATTTATCGCCATAAATTCCCTGTGAACGTAGGCGGCTGTACAAATTTGTGATATATCGTCAGTGAACTGAACGTATATCGTACCTTCTGAAAGAGGTTGTGGTAGGTCACGTGTGTATATGTTGTATAAAAGGGGACTGAGACAGCCCCCTTGTGGGACCCCATGTTCGAGCTCGAACTCGGGGCCTTTGTGTTCTTTGATCTGTATATACGCTCTCCTCTCCATTATATAATCGCATAGAATCCTTTCAAGAATGGGGTCGAGGCCTACTTGCAGGATCTTAAATTGCAAGCCTCTCTTCCAAACCTTGTCAAATGCTTTTTTAACATCGCGGAGCACCAGGTCGGCATGCCTTTTACTTGCCTTGATGTTTGCAAGTTATTCTGTAATAACGGCTAGTGCCGTATCAGTCCCTCTTTTCCTTCTGAAGCCGTGCTGTTGCTCGTTATGCAGGTTGGCTTTGTCGAGAAAAGAGTTGACTCTGTTGGCTAATATCTTCTCAAAGACTTTGCCAGCAAATTCTAAGAGAGATATCGGCCGAAAGCTGGCAGGGCAGTCCGGGAGCTTTCCTGATTTGGGAATAAAGATCATCTTGGCCACCTTCCACTGATCAGGAAAGTAACCCGTGTTCAGAGCGGCATTCATGATGTTAAGAAGCCCACTCAGAACATTAGGCGGGGCCTTGATGAAATTCTCCCTGGTCAGCCTCGTGGTACCCGGTGCTTTTTGACGAAAGGATTTTAGTGCGACGGAGCGCTCTTGGGCAGTTATTTTACTCCCATAGCCCTCCTTCGCTCTTTCCTGCGACACACAATGATAAGGGGAGGTTTTATGTATTTGTATGTTTAACTGTTGGATAATGTCATTTAAGAAATTGATGTCATAATTGTCATTTTTTTCGGGGGTAATTTTAAAGATAGAGGACCAGAAAATCCTAAAAATTTTCTCAATCTCTATAGTCTCGTCAATTTCTTTCTTGTCATGCTTGAGTACAATTTTCTTCTAAGGGGGTTGTCCTTTTAAACGTCTGTACGTCTGCCAAAAAGTCCGTGAGTCTCTCTCTATGTCAAGTCCTTCAATTAGTCTGTCCCATGCCTGTATTTGTTGGTCTGTAATGAGTGTCTGGAGTTCGTCTTTTATCTGTCTTATTCGTCTATGGGCATTGTGGTTTGGGCCTATCAGCGCTATTACATTGGACAGGCCTTTATACTCTTGGGCCAGGGCTTTCATGGGAGGGGTCCAAATAGGAGCTGGAAGGGTTTTATACTTAATGCAGGGAATGCTATTTTTATCTGCTTTTATAAGGAGGTCAGTGATTTTATCCAGCTCTTCATCTATTTCTTCTAAATTTGCATCAATTAAAGGGTCTGGGATATAATTTAGAAGGTAGTTTCTGTATCTTTCCCAGTCCGCCTGCTTATAGCTTTTGCGTTCTGGGATTTCTAGTTGAATGGGGTTTACGCCAATTGTGATTTTAACTGCCTGGTGATCGCTTGAAATAATGGGGCCTGGTTCAATGTAATAGTTGTATGGAAACCTGATACTGGTTAAAACAATATCAGGCTTCGTTGCTGCATTTCCTGTAATAAATGTCGGGAATTCGGGTCCGATTCTTGTCGCGTAGCGTCTGTCTAGTAATACTTCGATGTTTCTACCCGCATTGTTGCAGGAGGTATACCCTGATGCTGCACATCTTGCATTCAGATCTCTAGCAAAGATTACGTTTCTCTTATGGCTGAGGATCTGTATAAGGTTGTGCAAGGGTACATAGCCGCGTCTTAGGGGTTGGTACCCCGTGGCCTGACTAGACCCCCCATGGTAGTGCCTACCTCAATGGCAAGGTAAGATTCATCTAAGTCGGGTAGTCTTTTGTATTTTAAACCTTTTTTGACGGCTATTGCGCAGCCGTCATACCGTTCCTGGCTGTGATTTTTGCTGATGACGTCGTATTGAAAATTTTGTATCTCTTTATGAGCGGTCATTCCGTGTTCATTAATGAGTATTATGTCAGGGTCATTCTGTCGCAAGATGTTGCCGTAGATGGAACCTTTTCCGTCCCACCCATCGACATTCATCTGTATTATTGTTAGTCTGTCAGTCATTTTGTGTAACGTTTGGGTTTTTTATATGTGTGGGATTAAAGTGGACGCTTATTCGCGGTCCACTTTAGCCCCATGTGGTGTACTGGGCGGGGTGCGGTCCCTGCCGTTTCATTTTTTCCTGAATTCAGTATCTGTAATTGTATAGAAGCAGTCGGTGGTCAGTTTTACCATGTTACGTGAGAGAGCTCCCTCAACTTGCCGTTCCGGTACCGAATCGGAGCATTCTCACTTGTATCTTCCGGTTTTAAGACCATCAGATACTTCGTGAGACTCGATTTCGGTGGGGAAAGGGGCCGATTCGGGGGCATATAGTTTCAAATTGAAACCTCTCGAGTGGTATTTCAATTGGGTCTCTCTGCCTCGAGATGAGGAGGTTCACCTGGGACCACGTGTCTTTGAAAGTTTTCTCGACCTCGGAGACCTGGTCTCTTTCGGTCGCACTGCTTCCTTTGTTGGTGATTTCTCGTGGGTTTTCGGTGTAGTTGTGTAAGTCTTTTTGGGTGTAAGTGGCGCTGGTTTTTCTGTCTGTGGAGTATGTTTGTTTTTGTTGAGGCGTGGGTCGCGTGTGATGGCTGTGTTTTGTGGGGTGGGTACCTTCTGGCACGGTTCTGGGCACTGAGGGGCTACGCTTATGCGCATAACCTCCTCTGACGAAGGGTTGTCGGGGAACCACATCTTCTGTAAGCCGTTCTTTACGAGCATACGATTGACTTTGGTTGCGAATGTTCCTGGGCGTGTAATGTTTGCTATGTGTGCATAGTAAATGCAGCACATAATTTTTGTGGAGTGCTCGTTTTCTATGTGAAGATAGGTTCTTTGATTGTTCGTTTCGGCAATAGCGGCTTTTGCGACTTTGGCGTATGTCGAATTCACCTTTTTCTCCTCCGTTTCACGTCGTAGCTTTGTTTCCTTGAGGATTTCCGATTTTCTGATCGGGCATGCCATGGACATAGTCCGGTGGGGGCCTTCACAGTTCAAGCATTTTGGTGATGTACTCTTGCAGTCGCGCCAAAAATGGTTGCGACCTGCACATATGGAGCAAAGAGTTAAGTTTTTTTTCTCAGGACAGCTTGAGGTGGTATGTTTGCCGTATTTATAGCACCTGAAGCACATTTGTAAATCGACAAACTCTTCCCTCTCAATTTGATCCGAGCAGACTCTAACACTGAACAACAGTAAGCCTAGTTCTTTTGCCTTTTGCGCCATAACCGTATCCTCGAAGACAACCTTGAAGACGTGCGTGTATGTTTTAAATTTAAAAACCTCAGCAACTTTCGCCCAAGGGTGGTTCCTCTCCAATTCGTTTTTAATGTCTTCTACCGAGTGGCTCCCATCCCAAGAGTCAAGGCCCCTGCAGATGACACTACGGTGTGTCTTTATTTGGGGTGGTGTGTGGGGTATTAGGTTTATCGTCTTGAGGCATTCAACTACCTTGCTTGAGGTTAAGGCCTCACAATCAGCCTCCCTCGCACAAATGGTAGAGTATCCATTCGGAATGTCTATCAGTCGAACCAAGGCAATTTTTATATTACTGTATATTTTTTCCAAAACCGTTCCTCTATCCGGCTTCGGGCCCTCGAGAGGACCCTAAGAGTTATTCGAAGGGTTTCTCTCATTTTACACTCATCCCAACTCTCACTGGGTGTTTACACATGGGAGAAAGAATAGGAAAAAACACTTGTATAGGAAAGTGGTGAGGGAGAAAGAGGTGGAGGAGATCAGAGGGCCAATGTCCAAATAAAATTACCACTTTACCTCAATACAATAATCCACGTAGGAGCGAAGATCCGTCCCCGCACCGTCGTAGAACGAAGAAAGCCAGTGGTCCACTTACGAATCAATCGATGAACAAACGTTCGCGCTACTATCAACAAGTTAAATCACTCTCTTCACTATCTCGCTGAAAATTCACTTTATTAAATTTTCGAAGATTGCTGTCAAAGCGGGAGTCAACTTGGTAAAGCAGACAAAGCATTCTGGGCACTCGTTGGGAAAGAATGAGAGTTAAACTGATATAGTGACGTCATACCAGTAGGTGCGGTTTGCCATTTGGCAGGCGTAGTCACAGAAGCTCCTTACATTTATAGTTCAGATTTGCTCTACAAAATTATATAACTCTTCAATAAGAGAATTATTTGATGCCACGTGCAGTTCCTAGACTGATGGTCTTCTTTAAAGAGGAGATTGAAGAAAAATATCGGATGGTTCAAGTAACGATAGTCTAAAAATCCCTTTGTGCCTCGGTTTTTCGGAAGAAAAAGGACTTGGAAACCCAACTCTCGGCATGAAGAGAAAAACATCTAAATCAAGGTCCCAAGAATTGAAAAATGCCTTAATTTTATGTCTTCTCTAATGAGAAATGTAATTTGATCACGAACGAGGAAGGTATGAAATAATTGCCTCCTTGAAAGGGATGGAAAGAAATTAATTCTTTTATTGAGATCGGCTTATTTTGGAGAAAAGGACGTAAGTAAGGGTACCCTAGAGCCGAAGATTAGAAATAAAACCGGAGAAAATGCGGAAAATAATGTGAAAAATGAGATTAAATGGGATTAAGTAGACACCTGTAGGTGTATACTTAGTACCATGTAAAACTATTAATTGCCTCTTGGTCAACTAATATGAGGTTGGAAGATGTTTGGAAAAGATGGTATATCGGTACTGGTGATGTCAGATTTTCTTTATGTAGCGCGGTGTGGTTTTGACTCATACTATTTAAGTAATGAAGGGAAGATGTGATGAATTTTTATCAAAGCCGCCCGAAATTACTTACGCTGTTATCTAGTCTTAGCCTAAATTATCAATAAAAACAAAAGCAATAAAGCAAGCAAATCCAATAAATAAAACCAAAACAACCGATAAAAAATGAACGAAAAGAAAAACAAAATAAAAATATATATTACGAGGGGCCAGCTGGAAATTCGCTTTCCTAGGGGTGGCCAAAGGTGCAGCACCCCCCCAAATCTGTATATAGTAGAAGAGCCCAACGTCCACAGTTAGGTATACACGAACCCATCCCCAGTACAAGGAACAAGCGGCAGTAATCCCACTCGTCTCTATACCGGGACAGGTAACAGGCGCGAAGATAACCAGAACTGGGACAATTAATAAGAATGTGCCTGATACTCTGGGGGACCACGCAGTCATCGCATTAAGGTTAAGGACAGCCCTCTATCAAGTGGCGATGAATCCCGCGAATGTTCCCGATTCTGGGACAACAAAAGTCATCGTAGGGATAAACCCAAGGGAAAATTCGAGGCGCGATGGCGTGCAACTGTAGGTTCCTTTCGGCCATCTCCGTACTTCTTTGAAAGTCAGCCCGAAGTAGTTAGATGATTCCTGCCATGTAGTCATTTGGGAAAAGATCAAACGCTGGTCCGGTCGCCCAGTCCTTGTGGACTGTTTTGCACCCCTGTGAGTTTACCCATTTTCCGCAATACATAAGTGTCGAGGAACCTAGCAGAAGACAATCTTTACAACCGCCAGGCTCGCAGTAACCGTAGAGTCACAGATATCTCGAATCAAAGGGTACGGAAAATCCATTGCTTCGAGAGCTCTCTGTGAGCGGCTATAAATCACAATCTGGTCTCCAAACTGAACGCTTCAAGTTTTCTCCCATACAGTGCTGGGTATTGCAACCAATTCCATCATGAAAACAGACAGCGCTTGGTAGAGTCCAGCTGAGTAAAAAAAAGGAGGACACTCTCTTGGATGTGATCAATCAGTGTACACTGGCACGGGTCCACTGTGACACGGCGTGTGCTCCAAAAAGCTCGAACGCAACACTCCCGCTGGTGTAGAAGCTTCTGCTATCCTCGAAGGTGCGTCCTTGACAGAACCATAGACACCGAGGCTTCTAGACTGACATTAGCTATCGAATAGTTGCCTTGCCATACACTCCAAAGGATTAGGATATGATTGGCGTCTCTTGGTGGCATATGCACCGTTGCGATCGGCCGCAGATAAGATGAGAGCCGTTGACGACTACGGGAGACGATAGGCTCGCGCGTACAAACGCATAATGAACTGTGTATGGCGCAAAGAGAGCAGCATCTCTCCAGCCTCAACAATCAGACTATGTATAGTGGGACGTACGGAAGGCACCAGTGTGGGGCTGAGTCCACATTTCGCAATTCATAATCGGCTACGGCTGCGTAAAAATTGTATCCGTAGTCTAGATTCAAACGAACAAAGGAAGAGTAGAAATGCAAGGGGTGGCCATATCAGTACCCCAAATGCTGAACGTCACGGAACAAAGAATATCCATTTTTGTGGGTACGATACCGTGAGAACAAGGAAACGATACGAACTTACTACATCCAGGCAAACCCCATTTAGGAAAAGTCCCAAAGGAGGTAGACTTGTAAATAGCGGGATAATAGAAATGCCTTAGTGTTGACCAGAGGGAACTGAAATCTTTGCAATAGGGATAAAAAGAGATGCGGCTCAATGTCTGTTAGATTCAAAGCTCCAGAGTTGGCATCTGAGCCACACTAAAAGAGATTAAAATTTTGTCTACGTAGAGCGTAGCAAGAACATCTTCCGGCAGCACCGAGGTCATACCATTAATGCTCAAGGCAGAAAGAGTGACACCAAATACACTTCTCGGCGGACTCCCTCCTCCCTGATAATGGGTTCGGAAAGGGCTCCCCTTTACGCGGAATTTACTATCATATAACAACACAAATATTAAGAGTGGGATGAGTCTCCTCGACCCTATAATATGCGGTATCCTAGGTCTTCTCCAGATAGAAAAAAAAACACACTTGGAAAATGTTCTCTACGAAGAAAGGCTGTGGGGGTCGAAGATCGAACCTAGTAAACATTTGATTGAAAAATTTAAACGGTTCACACATGAACCTAGGAAACATTTGTTTGGAATTTAAACGGTTCACACATTGAACCTTATAAATAGGAAGATAAACTTCCCGCTGTTAATAGCTCTCTTTTGTAAATAAGAAGATAAAATTCCCGCTGGTAATAGCCCTCTTTTGTAAATAGGAAGGTAAACTTCCCGCGGTTAATAACGTTTTTTGTAAATAGGAAGATAAACTTCCCCCTTTGCAGTATTTCTCCTTCGTAAACAGGAAGCTAGACTCCCCAGTACGCAGTACGATATCTTGTGTCGGCAATTCGTAGCTCTGTACAAAAATAGATCTTGTTCATGAAGTCCCGAGGAGAAAAGGTGAAAATCGATGGCGTTCTTGACTTTCCCACCTTCGACTTTTCCTCCTTTGCCGGCTGTGAACTTCTCTGTGAGCTCAATTTTTGTGGATTTTTTTCCCAAGTCTAAAAATTCGGAATGATGATGACGTACGCAATTTTCGAAGAGAGATGGTATATGTCGCGCCAGATTTCCAAGCTCCGCTGGGATTTTAGCTGGTGGAGCAGAAGTGCCGTTCTACGCAAGATGAGTTGATTTTGCCCCAAACCAAGAAACCAAACCGATTTTGACAAAAATTCCCCGATATCGACAAAACCCATCAATTAAGACAAAACTACCGAAGAAGGAAAACTACACAATAAGATGAAACACACCAATCCAGACTACAAAGAAGAAACTAAATACACAAACTACACACACTACAAATTTACGAGAAAACAAAGACACTAAAACAAACATAGTAGGTTACAATTAACGACTTACCAAAACAACAGCAAACGCGCACAGCATAACCAAATACATTAGCTAATATGAAGACAAATGGCTTGAACGCCAAATTATATATATTATATATACATGTATATATATATGTTTAACGAAATGATAAACAACAACGGAACTACAAAACATAAAAAATTTGAAAGCGATAGGCCTGATCACCAAGCTCTAGCATCACTTTGCACCCTACCACACTTTTTTCTCTTTTCACCACTGGTCTACTTTCCGCTGTCTATCCACACACCCTTTATATCCCCTCACCTGCATACTCTCACATACAAACTTTCGCAACCGAGGTCAACCGTATGCTCGTAAAGAACGGCTTACAGGAGATGTGGTTCCCCGACAACCCTCCGTCAGAGGAGGTTATGCGTATAAGCGTAGCCCCTCAGTGCCCGGAACCGTGCCAAAAGGTACCCACCCCCCAAAACACAGCCACCACACGCGACCCACGCCTAAACAAAAATAAGCATACTTCCCAAACAGAAAAACCAGCGCCGCTTACACCCCCCAAAATTGACACAAATACACCCAAAACTCACACCAAGTCACCGAACAAGGAAGCAGTGCGACCAAAAGAGACCAGGTCTCCGAGGTCGAGAAAACTTTCAAAGACACGTGGTCCCAGGTGAACCTCCTCATCTCGAGGCAGAGAGACCACACTGAAATACCATTCAAGAGGATTTAATCTTAAACTATATGCCCCCAAATCGGCCCCCTTCCCAACCGAAATCGATTCCCACGAAGTATCTGAGGGTCTTAGGACCGGAAGATACAAGTGGGAATGCTCTGATGAGGTTCCGGAACGGCAAGTTGAGGAGGCTCTCTCACGAAACATGATAAAATTGACCACCGACTGCTTTCATACAATCACGGACACCGAATACAGGAAAAACGAAACGGCAGGGAGCGCACCCGGCCCAGTACACCACATGGGGCTACAGTGGATCGCGAATAAGCGTCCACTTTAATCCCACACATAAAAAGACCCAAACGTTACACAAAATGACTAATAGACTAACGATAATACAGATGAATGCCGATGGATGGGTCGGAAAAGGTTCCATCTATGGCAATATCTTGCGACAGAATGACCCTGACATCATACTTATTAACGAACACAGAATGACCGCTCATAAAGAGATTAAAATATTTCAATACGACGCCATTAGTAAAAATCATAGCAGGGAATGGTATGACGGCTGCGCAATAGCCGTCAAAAAAGGACTAAAATATAAAAAGACTACCCGACTTAGATGAATCTTACCTTGCCATTGAGGTAGGCACTACCCTGGGGGGTCTGGTCGTTACCACGGGGAATCAACCCCCAAGACACGGCTATGTACCCTTGCACAACCTTCTACAGATCCTCAGCCATAAGAGAAACGTAATCTTTGCTGGAGATCTGAATGCAAGATGTGCAGCATCGGGGTATACCTCCTACAACAATGCAGGTAGAAACATCGAAGTATTACTAGACAGACAATACGCGACAAGAATCGGACCAGAATTCCCGACATATATTACAGGAAATGCAGCAACGAAACCTGATATTGTGTTATCCAGTATCAGGTTTCCCTACAACTACTACATTGAACCAGGCCCCATAATTCCGAGTGACCACCAGGCTGTTAAAATTACAGTAGGTGTAAATCCCATCCAAATTGCAATCCCAGGACGCAAAAGCTACGAGCAGGCGAACTGGGAAAGCTACCGAAATTATCTTCTAAATTATATCCCTGACCCTTTACTAGATGCCAATTTAGAAGAGATATATAAAGAGCTGGATAGAATCACTGACCTTCTAATTAAAGCCGATGAGAATAGTGTTCCCCATATTAAATATAAAACCCTTCCAGCTCCCTATTGGACCCCTCCCATGAAAGCCCTGGCCCAGGAATATAAGGACCTGTCCAATGTAGTAGCACTGACAGGCCCCAACCAAAATGCCCACAGAAGACTAAGAGAAATTAAAGACGAACTCCAGACACTAATTACGGACCAACAGATACTCACATGGGACAGACTAATATGTAGAAAGACTCGACATTGAAAGAGACCCACACACCTTCTGGCAAACCGTTAAACGGTTAAAAGGAAGAGCTCCCCAAAAAAGAATAACGCTAATAAACGACGGTATAGAAATCGACGAGCCTGAAGAGATTGAGGAAATTTTTAGGATTTTCTGGTCCTCAATCTTTACAATCACCCCAGAAGAAAATGACAACTACGACCTCGAATTCAAGACTGACATAATCGAACAACTAAACACACAAATACACAAAACCTCCCCTCATCATTGTGTATCGCAGGAAAGAGTGATGGAGGGCTATGGGAGTAAAATAACTGCCCAAGAGCTCTCCGTTGCACTAAAATCCTTTCGTCAAAGAGCACCGGGTACCACGGGACTGACCAGGGAAAATTTCATCAAGGCCTCGCCTAATGTTCTGAGTGGGCTTCTTAACATCATGAATGCCGCTCTGAACACGGGTTACTTTCCTGATCAGTGGAAGGTGGCCAAGATGATCTTTATTCCCAAATCAGGAAAGCTCCCGGACTGCCCTGCCAGCTTTCGGCCGATATCTCTCTTAGAATTTGCTGGCAAAGTCTTTGAGAAGATATTAACCAACAGAGTCAACTCTTTTCTCGACGAAGCCAACTTGCATAACGAGCAACAGCACGGCTTCAGAAGGAAAAGAGGGACTGATACGGCTCTAGCCGTTATCACAGAAAAGCTCGCCAAGATCAAGGCAGACAAAAGGCATGCCGACCTGGTGCTCCGAAATGTCAAGAAAGCTTTTGATAAAGTTTGGAAGAGAGGCCTACAATTTAAGATCCTTCAAATAGGCCTCGACCCCATTCTTGAAAGGATACTTTGCGATTACATAATGGAGAGGAGAGCATACATACACATCAGAGGATACAAAGGCCCCGAATTCGAGCTCGAATCAGGGGTCCCACAAGGGGGCTGTCTCAGTCCCCTTTTATACAACATTTATACACGTGACCTACCACAACCTCTATCCGAGGGTACGATATACGTTCAGTTCGCTGACGATATATCGCAAATTTGTACCGCCGCTTATGTTCACAGGGAATTTATGGCGAGTAATACGTCAGGGAGATAGCTAACATCAACTCTTTCGAGAGGAGATGGAAGATATCAACCAATGCCCCCAAATTCAAAATAATTCCCATGTTTCGCAAGACCTTCAACGATATACGGGTAGAAGGGGAGAGAATCCCCTACTGCCTGGAAGGGACGGTTCTGGGGCTCAAAATCACCACAAGCAGCTACAAGAGTCATATCGGGTGGACAGTCGCGAATAACAAGAGAGATTTAAGGGAGTTTTATAGGTTCATTGACCTAACTCGCTTAAATAAACTCAAAATATTCAATGCGTGCATTCGCTCGAGACTCTTGTACCCCCCCGGTGCCGTTGAATGCGTGCGCCAAGACCCATATTGCGAAACTACAAGTCATCCAGAATAAGGCGGTTTTACTCATTACAAACACCCGAAGAAGAGAACACAAAAAACAGAGGGAGCTTCACGACTCGGTTGGATTATCTCCAATCAACGTGGTGCTCCACGAGAGAGCTAAGAGGATATGGCGAGCCATTGGTGCACGCTTGACCCCTGAATTCTCTCGTACACACCTAGACATCGAGGCCGACAGACAAATAAGACCTTTTAAAAGTAGTAAATTACAGTCTGACGGTGACGTGACTCCCCAATACACACTACGGAATCGACAATAGACGAGACTCAACCAGTGTAATGCGCAAGTATTTTAGTTAAAATTTAACTTCAAATAATAATAATTATTGTTTAAAATCAACCTAGCATTTTAGGGAAAATATAAATATTTTCATAAATTTTTTCAAAGACCCAAAGCGGGATTTAAAAACCCCGTCTCAAATAAAGGCTTGAATGCCTCAAATGAATCATCATCAAAATGAAACCCTTAATTAAATTAACAAAGTTAATTTGATTAAATAAACTATAAAATTTATAGTTTATAAATAAAAACAAAACAAACTAACACAAACAGAGCTACCCTTTCACCAGGGATCTTTTATTCTGTCTTCTACACATCATCTATTCTTTAAACTCACTCCTTAACCACTTTACTCTCTTACTATTTTCTTTCTAATTCTACCTATATTTCATCTCTTATTAAGTCCAATGTCCAATACAAACGCAGAAAAAAGCTGGGCGAATA
This sequence comes from Ceratothoa steindachneri, assembly GCA_963969495.1. Classification (NCBI taxonomy): domain Eukaryota; kingdom Metazoa; phylum Arthropoda; class Malacostraca; order Isopoda; family Cymothoidae; genus Ceratothoa; species Ceratothoa steindachneri. Next base: position 120,935,502 of record OZ018331.1, read on the forward strand.
TTCGACTGCGTAGCATTGCCTTACTACCTTTTAAAGAGCGTTGTAATCTCACGCGTGCTTAAGAACTACAGACTTTTGAGCCTCGCCATCTAAGAACGCGACTGTCCTGGGAGTCATTAGGATCCCAGTTGATGTGCAGAGATTTTCATACAATCTTTTCGCTGCGAGTGATGAAGTAAAATGATGGCCTAAAAACCTCATTGCTTCCGTCCACCGCCCTGCGTGGGAACCTGCTCGGATGACTGCCCTTCATTAATTTCGTCTTTACTATGTCGGCCGCTTGGACTGACATAATTAAGGGCTTGCGTGGAAACTGGTTTGAGGCCTATCCCACAGCAGAAGCACAAGTCAGAAATTTTCTCGAATCTGGGGCAAAACTGCGAGGCCCGGACGGGGAGAAATCCTTCTCGCCCGGGGGATCCGGCCAGAATCATAGAGGGAAATACTCCCGTCTCTATGTAGTTAGATGCAGTTTTGGCGTACGTACCCGTGAGGGGGTGGCACAAACTTAGCGGTCGTTGATTCGGCCGCTATGCATTAAGTCCACCAAGCTCAACCCTCTGAGGTCCCCACTCGAGAACCATCACCCATCATCCCGGCACCATCCGAGCGGGGAAACAACAGGAAACTGGACGGGAGCGCTCTTCTCATATCGTATTTAAGTACAACCCTTGACTCTACCTCCTTTGTCACTTCTGACATCACTTTTTTCACCCATAACAAAAATAACTACACATTTTTTACAGAGGAAGAAAAGAACGCAATAAAGAAGAAAGAAGACGCCCACGACGATGGAGGCCCTCCCTAAGAGGGTCCCCCTACGGACCATAAGCGGAAAGAAGACCCCCGAGAAGAAAACCGTGTGCGAATCCTTATTTTCGTATTTAAGGATCGCACTCATCAAGCTCATTGACATTCCAAATGGTTTCATCGCTATATGCGGTGAGACCAAAGACATAGACCGGCTTCTATCTGACGAAGGGGCCGAAGTACTAAAGGAAATGAACTTGGAAGCTAAAACCCCACCAGCGATCTCTGCAAATAGGAGTGTCATCTGCCGAAAGGTGGAGAGTTGGGTGGGTGAGAACTCCCCCGCAGATCTTAAACAGGAAATCGAAAAGAATCACACATGGGCGAAGATAAGGGAAGTGATCAAATTCCGTGATCACACCCACGTCTTTAAGGTGACTTTCCAGACCACCGAAATGGCCCACAAGGCGGCAACGGAGGGACTCCTCATTTTCAACACGAGGATCCTAGGCAGCAACATCGAGCATGAAAAATATCACAGTATCCAGATGTGCTTCGTGTGTTATGCCCTGGAACAGCATACCACCGCCAACTGCCCCCCAAAAGGAACGATCTGGTGCAAAAGCACCACGAAAATGTGCATGAACTGCAAGGAACCCCATCGAACGATGGCCCTTAACTGCCCCAAGAGGAAAGACATTATAAAGAAAATGGAAGAAGAAGAAAAGAAGAGGAAGACCACAACATACGCGAACACGGTGAAGAAAAGTGAAGGGGTGGCATCAACTTCCTCTCCGATGATCTTCACTAACGACTTAAGTACCAAAATCATAATCTGCATCACTCATGCAAACGTAGCAAACGCGGTAAAACCTGGATGCTATAGCCAGGTTTTAAACACGCTTATAAAAGCCAATAACTTGCCATCCATCATCGTGCCCGATGACCCCGAGTGCTCTAGGGAATTCAAGGATAGCGTTATTGGAAATAACAAAGAAAAAGCCACTGGATTGAAAGAGGTCATAGAGTCTCACTCATCGGATAAATCCGAAGAAGAGGACGAGACAAATGACAAAGAGGAAGCAGAATCCACATCTTCGGATAGTGACGAGGCCCCATGCACTCGCACAAGAGCGACGAAGAGTCGGTCAAAGACTCCTAGTCCTCCCCCGAAGAAAGAAAAGCCTGGGCACTCCAGACCCGCCCCACAGGCCAAGAAAAGTAAAAAGACGAAGAAGAAACACAGTTAAATACATCTCACAATGGAACGGAACTCGCTAAGAATCATGGAAATTAACACCAACGGCTGGACAGCGAAAAGAACTCTCTACGGAAATTTGTTCAGGGAGATTAATGCAGATGTCATCTTGATTTCTGAGCATGGGATTGACACTCGTAGCTCCGAAATGACGATCTGGAACTACGACGTGTTAATCACGAATTACTCTCAAGAGCGGTACGACGGTGCCGTCATCGCCATAAAAAGAGGGATCAAGTATAAACCAATAAGAAACTTGGAAGAATCCTATCTTGCAATAGAGGTCGAACTCGATATAGGAAAGCTGGTCATCGCCACCGGGTACCAGCCGCCGAGACGAGAATATTTACCAATCCATTCTCTCTCTGGCCTATTTGGCAGGAGGAACCCCACCATATGAATGGGGGACCTTAATGCCAGATGTCGGGAGTCTGGGTACAGGACCTTCAATGGAAATGGAAGGTGCCTGGACACTATGATGGACCAAAATATGGTCCATAGAATAGGCTCGGACTTCCTAACCTATACTCGAGGAAGAAGTGCCACAAAACCAGACATTTGTCTGGCTAATCGTCAGCTGCCGTTCAATTACTACATGGAACCAGTCCAGGTACCACGTAGTGATCATATAGGAATCCTACTTACCATCAACTGGAACCCTATACAAGTCCCAGCTCCAGTCAGAAAAGACTACAGGAGAGCAAACTGGGCACGGTACGCGGGTCTCTTCGAGGCCTATCGCCCACCAAATCTGGACGTGGCAATTCTCGAGGAGATAGACGAGGCACTCGACTACCTCAACGAACATCTTATGAATGCAGATACGGCTTGCATCCCCAAAACCCAGTATAAAACCATCTACTCATGCAGGTGCACTGGGTACATGAAAGAACTCTACAGAGAATTGAGAGTCATGTACGAGTTAAATATCAGAAATGCATCAATTGACTCGCTACAACGAAGTAGAGAGATCAAGGAAGAGCTCAACCAGTTGATCCTCGAACAACAACAGAGACAATGGGATGATGCGATCGAGAGCCTCGATCAAGATGCATCTCCCAAGGACTTTTGGAAGAAAGTCAAAAGTCTCAGAGGATCATCTGGAAAAAAGAAGAAAATGGAAATCCAAAAAGAAGATGGATCCATTGAAACAGAAGAGAGAAACATCGAAGTAATACTCCGGCGTTATTGGGAAAAAATCTTCAGCATATCGGAAGAAGAAAACGAAGATTTTGATATAGAGTTCGAAAACAACATCGTAGACGAGCTTAACACGGAAATACACCGAACGCATCCTCATCACCAGGTGGATAGACTGCGTGACGGAGACGCCGAGATCACCAAAGAAGAGATCCTTGGCGCACTCCGCTCATTCCGACAAAAAGCTCCAGGCCAATCGGGGCTTACGAAGGTAAACTTCGAAAAGGCACCAGCCAACATCATCGAATGAATGAGACGTATTTTTAACGCATGTCTGAATACAGGGTACTTTCCAGATGCTTACAAGACGGCAAAGATGATCTTCTTGCCCAAGCACGGAAAGGACCCAACGTTGAGAGAGAGCTACCGCCCAAATTTACTCCTGGAATTTGGCGGGAAACTCTTTGAGAAGATCCTCAACGGGAGACTGGTGTCTCATCTGGAAGAAAACTCCCTCTACAACCCATGTCAATTCGGGTTTAGAAAGAAGCGAAGTACGGAAATGGCAATCAATGTCATAACGGAAAAGCTTTCCCAAGCCAAACGGGACAGGAGTTATGTGGATATCGTTTGTCGGGATGTGTCAAAGGCGTTTGATAAGGTGTGGCAGCGGGGCATGCAGTATAAGATCTTACGGCTGGGTCTAAGTGAAAACTTAGAAAGAACTCTCTGTGACTATGTCATGGAGAGAGCGGCGTATGTCAGTCTAGGGTGCACGGACGGACCAAAGTTTCCCCTTACTGCGGGCCTCCCGCAGGGGGGGGGTCTGTCCCCCACCCTTTACTCGATATACACGGCGGATGTCCCAGCCCCTGTGTACCCCTCTTCCCTCAATATTCTGTACGCCAATGATTTCAGCCAGATAATCGTATCTCCATGGAGGAATGCGCCGTGGCAAGCTCGCATGACAGCGATGGAAATCGCGAACCTGAACAACTACAAGGCTCAGTGGAAGATAAGAACAAACCAAGAGAAATTCAAGGTGGTTCCCATCGGACGCACCTTAAGGGCAGACGTGTGTGTTGGGAAGACGCGATACCCCTACACCAACGAATGCAATGTACTCGGTATGAAAATCACCTCTACCGGGTACAAGAAGCACGTCGAAGAAAGAATTTCTCGAGCCTCGGCCGCTGTCAGAACTCTATATACATTTAGAAATCTACGTGAAAGCAACAAGAAGAAGATCTACAATGCCCTTGTAAGATCTACGTTGCTTTACCCTTCCTCCACTCTCTCATGTGTCTCAAAAACACAAAAGAGGCAACTTCAAGTAGTGCAAAATAAATGCATGTACCTAATCACGGGTACACGCAGGCAAGAAAGAAGACGGCAAGAAGATCTGCACAGAGAGGCGGGGATAATTCCAATTAACAAAGTAATAGAAGAACGGCCCTGGAAAATGCAGGATCTGGTTAATCGGGAACTGAGTGATGAAATCACCCAGATGATTAACCAGAACAGAAGAGTTGACTGTCGCGCCAGATGTTCCAGCTCTGCCAACCGAGTGGCTGGCGGGGACGAAGTGCCGTTCTATACATAATGTGATGTAAAAGCTGTAAAGAAGAAGAAGTAAACCGAACAAGACAAAAACTCAAAGCCACGACAACAACCCACCGATGAAGACATCTTTAAACCAAGATTGTGAAAAAAAATCGATTACGACAAGAACCCTACCAAAGATGAAGAAACAAAAAGACTAAAACACACACGAATACAAATGATACCAACAACAATAAGCACGCACTAAAAATGTAATAACAAAACAAAAACATACAAGCAATGCATAACACACACAAAATTAAACTAAAAGTTGTTAAAACAAATGGCTTGAACGCCATAAATAATTATTTATAATTATTACAAATCTACAGTAACAACAAAGAATACACGCTACCAAAAAAATAATAAAAGTGATAGGTCTGATCACTAGACTCTAGGCCTCTCTTTGCACCCTACTACACTTCTTTCTCCTTTCTCTACTTGTCTATTTTCTCTATCTACCCACACACCCTATCGTCCTCCCTTACATGCACCCACTTCAACTGAATCAGAATCAGAATCAGTACAAACGTCAGATGTCTGCTCCGTATGAAGCAAATCTGGCCACATTTGGCGCGAGTGCAAGAGTCTGGAGAAGAAGTGCGTAAACTGCAAAGGTGAGCACTCGGCAATGGCGATGTCCTGCCCAGCCATAAAAGAGGCTATTAGAAAAGAAAAACAAAGAAAGAGGGACGAAGAAGAAAACAAAAACAACAGGTCGTATGCCAAAGTGGCAAAGGCGGCAGTGAAAGAGGCCTCTGCTCATCCTACCTCCCTCAAGGTAGAGAATGAGCAGTAGACAAAGATCATGTGTTGCATTTATTATGCACACATCGCCAATCTCACGAGACCCGGCTCCTTCGAGAAGGAGCTTAACCAAATGCTGGTCAACAACGGAATGGATGAGATGTGGTTTTTGGAGAACCCCCCATCCGAGGAAGTGCTGCGCGTTAAAATGCAGCCCCCCCAAATCCCAAAATCAAACGCCCCAGAACAATCAATCCCCTCTCAAAAAGTTAACCCTCAAACCGCAATTGTCCCCCCTCCAAGGAATCCGAAGAATCAGCCACCCCAAATCCCTCTACAGGAGCTGTGAAAAAGACGAAATCCCGTCATTGTAGCCGCAACAAGTGGTCACCCAACCGGAAGGGGACGAGGTCAGCCTCATCCTCTAGAGAGGACAACCATGCCTATCATGGCAAGAGGATCCACCTCAAAATTTACACCCCGGAAAGTGCGCCTTTCCCAGAAATTAGTACGCCCAAGGACGTGAGTGACGGCGTGACGACGGGTCGCTATAAATGGGAGTATAGCGAGGACGTTCCCGAGAGGGTGGTCGAAGAGGCCCTCATTTGGGGAATGGTCCGGCTGAACAAGGAGGCCTTCATAACACTGACGGCCTCTTAATTCAACAAGAAGAGATCCGGTAGATCCCGATCTCCTCCAGCCATCCCCTCCACCCCCAAGAAACTCGTAAATAGGAACGACTAACTGACGGACAATATGGACAGACTAAAAAAGGACTTGACAGTATTACAGTTTAACTCTGACAGCTGGATCGATAAACAAGTGACTTACGGCAACATTATTAGACAATGCAACCCTAATATTGTTCTGATATCAGAACACGGACTTAACTCGACACAGTTGAAAATGAAAATTTTTAATTACGCCATCGTGTCTAAGAACCACGGCCAGGAGCGTTTCGATGGCGCTGCCATCGCAGTCAAGAAAGGAATCCAGTTTAAGTCTTTCCCAGATTTAGATGAGTCATATTTGGCAATCGAGATCCAGACTACCCTGGGGCCACTAGTAGTGTCCACTGGGTACCAACCCCCAAGACGGGACTATATCCCGATGCAAATTTTCTCCAACTTTGTGCACATGGGAGAACAGTCCTGTTCGGGGAAGATCTCAACGCCAGATGCTCGGAATCCGGATACACTGGAGTTCTGAACAAGAAAGGGAGGAACTTAAGGAACCTTATTGGTGGGGATATTGTTGCCCACATTGGGCCCGACTTCCCCACCTATGTCACCGAAACCTGCGCAACAAAGCCAGATGTCATCCTGACCAGCTCGCAATTTCCCTACAATTACTTCATACAGCCCGGCCCTCTAATCCCAAGCGACCACATATCTACCCTAATTAAGATATCCTCAAGCCCCATTGACAAGATGGACGAAGAAGTGGACCCCCGAACCTTTTAGAATACTCTTTCAAGACTGAATGGTAAGCCACCTGACAGAGACACACTCCTCAAAAAAGACGATGGGACGAAAATGACCCCAATGGAAACGGAAGAAGTGTTCAGGACCTTCTGGAAAGATGTGTTCTCCATCACACCAGAGGAAAATGAACACTTTGACCAGGACTTTAAAGACCAAATCCATGACCAATTAAGACCAATAGTAGACAGGACATACCCATTTAACAAT